>LR812521.1:51918837-52102708 GCA_903798195.1 Danio kyathit | reverse complement strand
CGACTCTGCAGTTCTCATTTCATATCAGGTAAGTTCACGCTATGCTGAATCACACATTATTCGTTTTTGATTGCAGCAATGATTTCAGCAAAAACTGTTAAATATGGTGAATTAAACTGCGGACACTGAATGCTTAGAATGAAATATAGGTTCACATACCCTGCCGTACAGCTGTCAGAATGCAGTTGTTTTGCTTGTTGATGATTACCCAGGCCTTGTACAGTTTCGTCTTCTTTCCTTGTCTTTGGCTAGGCAGAACCTCGGTTTTTGAATCTGATAATCATGAAACATTATTTCTTGCACATGACCACACAGTACAAACTTGTAGGCATCCAAAGACTTGTAGGCCTTTAACTTCTCTCTTGTAAAATCACTTTGAGTTTCAATGAGATAGTTGTATATTTGGGGCTAGATGCTTGGCCATTTCATCTTATCTAAAATCTATTGGGAGGGCGCTTCCGCAAATGGACCTGTCAGACGATTGTTGCTCACTTTAACGTTGTCTCAGCAGGGTGTTTTCACACCTCTAGTTTGGAAAAAGTCAGGAAAGTGGGCGTGTCCAGCTCTGTTTAGGTGGGAGTGTTGGGGGAGGGAAAGAGGGAAGGATTTGCAAATATGGGAGTTTCCATTTGGGCACGCAGACGCAGGGGAGAAAGACAGTGACTGTGTTTACATGGACATCAGTAATCGAATTACGTGCCAAATTATTAATTTGTCGACTTTAACTGCAATTTGGCACTTTCACTTTTATTCAGGAAAATTTCCTGCATGTCGCCCGTGACAAACGAGATATTGAAAGCGAGGAACTGCTGGAGAGTGGAGTTTTAATGGTATGTTTGATACCACACGGCAAATGGGAAAAAAAAAATCCTCGGCATTTCTCGGTAACTTAGATGACTTGGTAGGTAGCGTCAGAAAGCCATGTGTGCCACTATACTGTCACAAAATGCGGCGAAAATCCTGCACAACGGGAATAATTTGATTAAGGTGTTTACATGTTTACATTCCAGGATCTTTTATTTTGACTAAGGTCTGTCTTTAAAAACTGATAGAGCACTGCTGACGATACGAACTAACTTTGCCATCTGAATGAACAAAGAACTGATCGCACACTTACCAAATCTGTAGTGACAGGACAATCACACTGGAACTGTGTCTTTTTTTTAAAGGAGACAAACGGCAAATCTGGATATCATCATTTCCAGATGCGCTCTCGGGTAAAAATGTTCCTTACAAACGCATTTCTGTCGCGTGCACTGTAATCCACATATGAGTCCAGCAGCACTCTCACAGTAGGAAAATGCAAACAAAACCTTCGTTGCAGCACATTAATAAACGCAGGACACTAATACATGCAACACTGACGACCTGTGTCTCCAAATTCTTGTTCTTTCACTTGTTTTGGCAACACAACAAGTCTTTCTGTCGTCTGAACACTGTAACAGGTAAAACCTCTCCGAAGTCTCTCTGTAGTCTCTGAAGCGATCATGCATATTAATGAAGCTGCACATCATACACAACAGAGCGCGCTGATTAGTTTGAACAAAGTCTTGCTCATGAATTAATGCCGCACACTCAGAGACGTCACAATGTTCTTGCATGTACAGACAGCCACTCTCCATGCTGGATTTACACCCAAGTATCTCATGGCCGTGACGCAGCTTCAAAAATTCATTTCAAACCGGAAGAACGAATTTGCTCAAAATAAAGCAAAAACAACCAATTTTCACTTTTTAGTGCAATATATGTGTCCTAATAGTGTTTATAGCAGCGTGGGACACAGATATGACTGTTAACAGCTAAAAAAATGTGTTTTGGTGTTTCGTGACCCTTTAATTTTGCCGAACAACTGTGCTTATCACTGGGTGACAAGCTGTTATAATATGCTGAAGGCATTTTGTAAATAATATATATAATATGTAAACAATATAACTTATCTCTAATACAACAACAAACTCTGTACCGCATCGGATGTCATTCCCTCAGCATCGGATGCTGTAAATGCTAGCGCTCCTGTTTTTTTTTCCTGCAACTTCGCTGCGCACGCATCCTGAATGTTTACAAACCAGTAATTTGCCTATTGGCTAAGGGGATTTTGAATGATGTCTCATTGAACCGGAAGTACTGTGTCACGCAAAACATCGAAGAAGAAGAACTCGCATTTTTGAACTGCGAACCTGTAAGTAACATTAGCCCACACAAATGGTAAACGTAACTTATATTTAAGAACATTAATGATAAACACGGATATTTCCAACACTAGAAGGAGATGAGTTACACTAATCGAGAGGGACACAGAGCTTCGCCAGCATCCTTGGCAGCCTGAGGTAAGTTTGTTTTTATTGCTAAGATGATGGGAAGAAAAATCTTTGTATAGACCATTTCGAGGGATGTAAACAATAACAATGGTCCTAATGTATTTCCTGTATTACATTTTGAATTTACATAGCTTCCAACAATCCAAAAAGCTCCACACATTGATAAATAATGTTACGGCAGCCATTTTAGCATTAGGATATGATTAAATTGCCTCTTGTTACATTTCTGAAATATTTTGGTAACAATCAGGAAGTGTTCATGGGCCAGTGACATGGCCACATTAAAATGGTCTATAGCCAAAATCTCTTTAAGGCATGGGTCTCTAACTCAATTCCTGGAAGGCCACAGCTCTGCAAAGTTTTGCTCAAACCCTAATCAAACACAGCTGAGCCAAATAATTGAGGTGTTCAAAAGAGTCTCAAACACCTTGATTAGTTGCATTAGCTGTGTTTAAGGCAAGTCATTTTTCTCGGCAGCCATCTTTGAAACGCCCCTCGGGCAGTATGCTCGGGCATTCTGTCTGAATGGTGAAACATCAAATTCTCTAAAACTACCTAACAAGCTTACAATTCAATTTCATATTAGGAATCACCAATAAAAATAACCAACAACTGTCGCTTTAGTTTCATTTCTAAACATTCAAATCACACAAAATCTGCAGAAACTCATGTCTGCTCCGAGCCCCTCCCCCAGAGTATCGTCAGTCTATAGCGATCGATGATTGGCTCCTGTACTAGAAGGCGGGCTTTATTCACCATATAGCGATCGATGATTGGCTCCTGTACTAGTAGACGGGGCTTTATTCACCATTCAAAAAGATAGGAGTGCCATGTCTTGTGTATTCTAGAGTCTTTGGTATAGCTAAGCTCTTTCCTGCGTGGAATGCAACTTTATCGTTAGCGTAACTTGTACGCATTGGACTGCGTTTCTCAAAAGCATCGCGAGCCAAGATCGCTGGAGTATTTATTTAAAATGTCAATGAATGCAAATGTTTATTATTGAAGTCCCCTCAGCCAATAAGAACGAATCGCAGGTAAGCTCGCCCCCATGAGAGCTTTGTGCCAGAATCGCAAACGTAAATTTGAGAAACGTAAATGAAAACTCTGGCAGCGCAATCAAAAGTGCGTTTGTCAAAAGCGAAGCAGAAAGTGAACTGAGCTAACACACATTTTTTGATGACAGTTTATTTTTTTCGCCATTTGCTTGATTGTTTTGTATTTTTCGAGTGTTTTTTTTTTATTTGTTAATGTATATTTGTGTTTGTTTTTGCAAAAGTTTTGTGCGTTTTATTTGGCACAAATCTAATTCCATAAAACACCAGCACGCTTTTTTTAATCACATCTTTTTAAAGACAACTGTGGCATTTGTGCATAAATTATAATTTATTTTTATTTTACAGGCACTGCTAATAAGGCACTATGACAAAAGGTATTCATGTTTTTATTTAATTTTTACTTTAATAAAAGAGCTGCTCAATAATTTAGTCTCTGTGCCAGAAGATCTTCCCTTTGTCACGGTTAAGCTGGTGTCATTCAGCACGGAATGTGCACAGGGTTTTTTATTGTGTTGTGTTGCGTGATTGCTCTATTGGTGTGACGGCAGGTCAGTCAATCTCCTGCAGAGTCCAGTTCTCTTGCCCAGAGCTTCAACAAAGAGCCAGAGCTGCTGATGGAGCCTACAGGACCTCCTGCTCCTTTGCCCCGGGCTCTATTCACACCCCTGATGGAGAGCACGAGGTGATTACAGAAGCCTTTTATTTGGTGAAATGAAAGTAAGATTTTTGTGTGTCAATCAAATCCGAAGAAGCAATCCTGATGAGAAAAAAAGATAACCTGTCTGTTTTCTCTGTCCATCTGTTGTCATTGGCGTATCTGAGCACACCTGAGACGGTGCAGGCAAATGAAGTGTCTTGGTTTGACACTGTAACCTCCTAATGGGTCAGCAGATGGAGGATCTTTAGGCCTGTGGGCCCTCAGGTGTGAAGGGTCGACCCTGGCAGCTTGTGCTCCAATGCAGCCACAGCTTTAAAAGCTTCCTGAAACTGGATCTGTTCCCCCGATTCTTCTGCATCTCATCTCATCACAACAGAGATAATCTCAGGTCACCAATTTTTAACTCTCATCAGAGATTTGTCTGTCTTCAGTATGTGTGACAAACTCACCAGGAAAAGCAGCGCGAGCCTTGACTGAGTGGTGCAGCAATCAAAAACAAGCCCATAAAAATGTTGATAAATCTAAATATTTACAATGTGACCTGCAAAATATGTGCCAGTCAAACTTGATTCCTTTATCAAAAACACTGCCTTATTACCAACAATGGCTATGTACCCTAAATTTGCAGATGAAGTTCACCTTTTAATGCTCCTTTTATGCACAGAGAGACCATTCTGTAAATGGAATGACATCAACTTTCGACAACTGAATTAAAGGGGTAGTTCACTCAAAAATGAAATCCAAAAGATTGAAAGATCAAGGAAAACCAACACGCGCCCACAGACCTTCCTTGGGATGAAAGTGAACACTCAAAAGTGAGACTCGTTTAAATGCCAGGGGTGAATGGTATTGTGCCTCTGTCTTCATGTGATCAGACTGATGAAAATGGATCGTAAGGACACATCAAGACGACTTTTGATCAGCATCGGTGAGTGTCTGTTCAGCTATTTTGTTTGGTGTTTTCCACACGTTGACTCTCACCGGGTAAACTTCAGAGCAAGTTGGCCCAATGCAACATGTAGAATTAGTATTGGCTATTGGTTAAAGATGTTCTGGTAATTCAACAACGAATCAGAGAACAAAAACTGAAGTGACAAAACCAAGATTTAAGTGAAGAGGGAACACAAAGAAACCAACTGTTGGTCAATTATCAGACATATTTTCAGACTTGAATCTCTCAGTTGTGTGACAAAACTCTGAGAATGGTAAAAGCTGTTTTGGTTACACTTTGGATCTGCACCTTTCATGTTCTCGTTTCCCTTTTTGGAATGAGAAAAAAGAAAATGTCCTCTCAAACATGCGCAAGTGGTACAGATGTTTCTTTGGTGTGTTCACATGCAGCTTTTGGTCCAGATGAGACCAGACACAGGCGATGCGAGATGACAACACAGTTGGTTCTCATCGGTTTGGTGTGTCCTGGGCTCTAATACCAGGTGTGAGTAGAACCCTACTGACCCTTGACCTGAGTTTCTTTATTCTGTTAAACACAGTGGTGTAATGTAGCAAATTACAAATACTCAAATGACTGTAATTGAGTAGTTTTTCTCAGAAATTGTAATTTACTTAGTAGTTTTAAAAGTGTGAACTTTTAATTTCCTTTGAGTACATTTTTAGTGCAGCATTGGTTATTTTACTCCACTATTTTCGTTCAACCTGCAGTCCCTACCTAAATTTTCTTGTCTATGCAGATTAGGAAAATCAGTCCTGTGGTTCCTGTCCAATAAAATCACACATAGAAGGTAAATCGCATCATAATGAGCTACCTCAAGACATGGGAGATTTATAACTGCAGCAAACTGTTTGGAAGCATTAAAAGTGTCCAAGACGATGTCCAAAATCTTTACACGCATTGACCCGGTCTGTTTAGATGCATGTCACTGATGAGAAGATGACGGATGTTTACAGTATGAGGACTGAAATGGCCTTAAACACCCAGAAAGTACAGGATATCAACATGACGTCATATTGACGTTGTACCCCAACGTCATGGGACAATGCATTTTGTTTGGAAATTAAAATCAGGTTGATGTCAGAACCCAATGTCAGGTCTACGTCAATGTCCAACGTCCAACCTAAAATCAACCATAAATCTAATGATGTTACAGCTTGACCTTGTGTGGACGTTACCACTATGACGTCTATCAGATGTTGGATTTTGGTTGCTATACCTGACGAATAAATGTAATTATTTGACGTCAATATGACGTTGGTTTAAGATGTTGGCTCATCGTTGGATTTTGGTCACTTTCCAACAACCTAAAATCAACCAAAT
This sequence comes from Danio kyathit, assembly GCA_903798195.1. Taxonomy (NCBI): domain Eukaryota; kingdom Metazoa; phylum Chordata; class Actinopteri; order Cypriniformes; family Danionidae; genus Danio; species Danio kyathit. Next base: position 52,096,405 of record LR812521.1, on the reverse strand, counting down.
ATCAACGTCATTTGACGTCATTATTGGACATCAAAAAAACATCCTTAAATGCTGGCTAGACATTGAATTTTGGTCATCTGACGTCACAACCTAAATCTAACCTAATATTAACGTCTTATGATGTTGTGTGCCTGCTGGGCTATAACTAAATGCACTACAGAATGTTACGTTTACACACATCCACAAATTAGATAAATACTTCAGCTTTTTACAGCGTAATACTCACTACTAACGAGTACTTTAGAAAGGTCTACTTTTTTCTCCTACTTTGAGTAACATTTACAACAGATACTTTTACTCTAATTGCACTACATTTTTAGGCAAGTAATGCTACTTTTACTTGAGTAAAATTTGTCAGTACTCTTTCCAACACTGGTTGAACACGAAGATATACTAATGCTATCTCATGGCAATTTAGAACTTTTTGATTTAGTGGTTAATTTGTATGAATTTATACAATTTAGTATGATTTGCTCATCCCCCAATGATGGTTGGGTTTAGGGCCATGCCTCCTTTTAAAAATCCTACATTTTTATAAGACTGAACTTGAATTAGCCACTAAATTGACAAAAAATGAAATACATTTCCTTGTGGGATTAAGCTGGATATACTGAAAAATGTTGGGGAAAAAACAGCCATTGGCCTAGTGTTTTGTTCCTATAATGGATGCCAATGGCTGCTTTTTCCCAGCATTCTTCAGAATAGCTCCCTTTGTGTTCAACAGAAGAAAGAAATGAATAAAATTGAGTGTGAGGAAATGTTAATTTTTGGGTGAACTGTGTCTTTAAGCAGCTCCCTAAACTTAATCATATAACGAGCCAAGCCCAAACTGTTTATAAGTGGACATGGCAACACTGTAAGTGTACTCTGTGAAGCAGCCGGCCCAGCATATGCAAACACTTTTGAGAGTATTCTATGCGCAGAGAGTGATCATTTAGAGATTTGTTGACATTTAATTGCCCTTGACATTCCTGAAACTTTTCCCACTAAAAAATATCTGTAAATGATCACTTTTCCCTATTTTGGGATTCATGTTTTTATTTTCCCCCATTTATTTATGCTTTTGGGTTGCATTTTGAGACCTTGATCTTTCTTCCAACAACTTTTAACCTTGAAAATATTTTTTAAAAGTGACTTTTATGAACATTTTTAATAGTTTAAAGTGATATATTGTTTGGGTTGGTGTTGTATATTACAGTACAAAAAGTGTGTAATAAACTGCCAGTACATTTTCTAGCAGTTATATGTCTATTTCTTATACATTATATTATTTCAGACTACTAAAATGTCAACAAAAGCCACTTTGTTAAGCTCTAGAGTTGAATTTTCAACATAAAAAGTCGACAGAGCAGAGATCAAGGTCTTATAATGCAATTTACTGACTGTAAATGATGAAATACGGAACCTGATAGTTAACAGATATTTTTACAGTGCAGAGCATCCTTCAGTGTAAGTCTCCATGAGTAAAGATTACTCTTGTTTGTCTTTTTTTGAAAGAGTCTATATTAAAGATATGCTAATGTACAGAGGGATGCAATTAAAAAGTCTTTGTTTTGTGTGTGCTGAAGTGCTAATCGACCCCTGGCATGAAGGTCTGGTGTGGACTGGCAGTCATGAGAGTGTCATGATCCCCACTGTGAAGCCCCAGGCTCTGGTCAAACACAGCAGTGATTTCCGGTAGTCAGTGATGCTCATGTGACTGCTGGAGCTGCTGGCCATGTGCTAGGAAGAAGGAAAACCCTTTTTTGTCTTCAATTTAATTCAGAGGTCTGTTGCAAAAATCAACAATGTCAGATATTTCTGAATGGCATTTTATTCCCAAAATTATTTAGATTACTACACTATTGGGAAATACATTTTTCTTTTTTTTTTAAATCTGTACAACATAATTAGTGTCTAATTCATGTTAAATCATTTTTTGGAGTCTGTCCATGATCTTTTTGTTTGTGCATATAATCATCTGTTGAGCGTGAGCTTCATTTGCATTCAGCGGATCAGTTTAACCTATATTTTACACATAGGAAGCGGATTTATTTTGGTTATAATTTGCATTTTTCAGTCCTTTCCTTCTAGAATGGAAATTACATTTTGACATACTAACATAGTATTTATGCAGTTAATTATTTCTGTTTCTGGAAGGAGTTAATACTTTTATTAATTCAGGACACATTACATGGATGAAAAGTGCTATAATGTTTTTAAAACTTTTGAAATAAAAAACGATTCTTTTTTTAAATATATATATATATATATATATATATATATATATATATATATATATATATATATATATATATATATATATATATAAAGAGTTCAGATGCAAAAACCTCTTAAGTGCCATTTGAAATTTCCATCGAAAATAAGCATTTTTCTCAGACTCCTTTTTTTTCTTTACATTTTTTTTTTTTTTTTACATTAAAATATTTTACAGAACTAAACAGTCAGTGACAGCAGCAGTTATAAAAAAATGTAAATAAAATAAAATAAATAATACCAATGATAATAACAAGTAACACTACCAGTAAATAAAAACTAATTACAAAAAGACACATACCTCATTTTCAAATTTCAAAGCATATAGCTGGGAATACTGTCCTGTTGCCATGTTCAGATACATAGTGACAGGTGCCCATCTTTGTTTAAAAATATCCTATTTCAATGGAAGTTGAGCAGTCATATATGCCATTCTATATATGGATTCAAGTTTTTCTATCCACTGTGCTATTGTTGGAGGGTGTGGCCTCATCCAATTTATTGTTAAACTTGTTATACTTAGTAAAAGTATATGTAGTAAATATCCCTGGTTTTGATTATATATATCCGGGGGTATCCCTTCAAGCAAGAAAAACAGGGGAGTAAAAGGTAGATCTAACTGCATAATTGTCATTATCTCAATCTTTACCCCTTGCCAAAATGCCAGTAACTTCAGACATTCCCAAAATATATGTGTGATTACCTACATTCCCGCAACCCCTCTAACATTGGATTCCTATGTTTATGAGTTATTTATTGAGTTATTTCATTTTAAAGACCATGAAAAGACTGTATTCTTTGCCATGAAAGTAAAATTATTAAACCTACACACAGGAGCATAATAAAAAATGCTTCGTTTTGGTGAAAATTTCAGATGGCATTTAGAGGTTGGCATCTGAACTCTTCATATATATTATGTAAAGAACTGATAATTATAATAATGGAATGAAGAAAAAAAAGTAATATATCAATGAATTCTGAAGGGGATTTTCAGACAGAATATCCAGTAACTGGTTCAACAGTTATTTATAGTTTATGTTTTATTCTTCTGCTTCAAATCAGCATATTAAGATTGTTTCAGAAAGATCAAGTGACACTCGATTCACAAATGATCTCAGAAAGTGGACGAGAGGACAGTTTTACGTGTTACATTCATTTCATCTGCATTTTTACTGGGAAATAATGTGCCGTGTGAGTTCCATTTTACACAAAGTAATTTTGTTTATATAAAATAAATATAGCTTACAACGTCCCAAAAATGCAAATGCATGGAAAACTTAGCAACCGCATGCATGAGTAGAGAAAACATCATGACATTTAGCACAGGGCAAACATTGTTCTTTTCCCTCTGAAGGTTACAGACACACGTTACCTCTCATATATGATACACTTATTCTCATGCCTGTGTCTGAATCTCATCTCCACCACCAGTCAGTGGCAGTTCTAGACCAGAGTATTTGGGGGGGGGGGGGTGCTGTGAGGGGTAGGTTAGGGGTGGGCATTGGATGCAGCTCAGATTGCACTGCACCAGGTCTGCATCCAGACCCCTCTCCCAGTCTGCCACCGGTGGCTGATCTCGCTTCTCAGTGGTGTTTTAGTTGTAACACAAAAATAAGCATCCAAATTTAGAGGGCCACACTGGGGGCCAAGCTTGTTGACACGGGGGCACCACCCCCCCAAGAACCGCCACTACCACCAGTGGGGATAACTGGAGGAAAATCTCAGCCTGCTAAACTGAAAAACTGGAGCTCCAGGCCAGCATCAACCCCCACAATGAAAACCCCTTCAATTGACACACTCTGAGCCACTCATATCAGCCTGACTGGATCATTGAACCCTTTCATTCTCTGTTCTTCATGAGTTTGTTCATGATGATGTTCACATTCAGACGGTGTAAGGAAATATAATAATTTTTTTCCCATTTTCGCATTAGAGTTATCCCTTATACTTTATTAGAAATATGTTGTGGATGGGGCAGCACGGAGGCGCAGTAGGTAGCACAATCGCCTCACAGCAAGAAGGTCGCTGGTTTAAGCCCCGGCTGGGTCAGTTGGCGTTTCTGTGTGTAGTTTGCATTTTCTCCCTGTGTTGGCGTGGGTTTTCTCCGGGTGCTCCGGTTTCCCCCACAAGTCCAAAAGACATGAGCTATAGGTGAATTGGGTAAGCTAAATTGTCCGTAGTGTATGTGTGTGAATGAGAGTGTATGTAAAACATTAATAAAGATTTATAGATTAATAAAGGGACTAAGCCGAAAAGAAAAGGACTGAATGAATGTTGTGTATGCTTTGCCTAAATGTATGTTAAATCATTGCATTACAGTCATTCTTTACTCTTTATTGGAAATGTTTCGTATGCTCTGCCAAATGATATGTTAACCCAAACTCTTCCTGGAGTGAGATGTGTTTTGCATACTAATGAAGCATTTTGCAGAAAGAGCTATCTTGGACAAGAAAGATGAAGCAAGAGACAATAAATATAGCGTGTGGGTCTCGCTTCTGATTTCCTGTGTAACCAGAAATCTAGACATGCTTGCTGAGAGTGGAATGCTTATATGAGTTACCCTTTATGAAAACATATTGGGCCTATGGAGGCCTCAAAGCATGTGCATTTAACTGTTCAGCTCTTCTGTGCAGAAAAGGGGAACTACAGACGGTGCAGAAAAGCTGACAGGGACAATCCGCCATCTTCTTCTGTGATTATAAAATGGGTCTTTAGTTCATGCAGAGCCTCATGTGTCCTCTTGGATAGCATTGTATAAGTAATAGGACATATTTGTGCGACTCAGGGCCCTAATCGAATTATTCATTTGTACTTTATAAACTACTAATAAATTTGACATTGATCTCTGCCTCCTGAGTTTGTATTGAACACGCAAGGAATTTTAGAGCTATATTCCAACAATGGTCTGCCATTAATTCTATGTAACGTTCATGAAGATTAACTGGTCCTTAACCCATCAATCTGTGGATATTTATTGAGCTGCCAAATGTTTGAGTGGCTTCCTGTTCAGTGTAGTAAAGCTGATGCCTCAGAGTGAAGAACAGGAGGTTCACTCTTTGTCTTTGGGTTTGGTGTGTTTGCTGGAGCTCTAGATGGACTACAGATACAGTTCAAGTCATAATTATTAGCCCTCATGTTTATTTTTTCCCCCAACTTCTGTTTAACGGAGAGAAGTTTTTTTTTTTAACACATTTCTAGTCATAATAGTTTTAATAACTCATTTCTAATAACTGATTTATTTTATCTTTGCCATGAAGACAGTAAATAATATTTGACTAGATATTTATCAAGACACTTCTATACAGCTTAAAGTGACATTTAGAGGCTTAACTAGGTTCATTAGGTTAACTAGGCAGGTTAGGGTAATTAGGCAAGTTATTGTGTAACAATGGTTTGTTCTGTAGACTGAGAAAAAACAATATAGCTGAAAGGGGCTAATAATTTTAACCTTAAAATGTTTTTAAAATAATTAAAAATTGCTTTTATTCTAGCCGAAATAAAACAAATAAGACTTTCTCCAGAAGAAAAAATATTATCAGACATACTGTGAAAATTTCTTTGCTCTGTTAAACATCATTTGGGAAAAAATTTAAAAAAAGAAAAAAAATTCAAAGGGGGTTCAACTGTACTTCAACTCTATATTACCATATGATCTGACTTTTTTCTGGTCTGGATTTCGTAAGATTTTCATTAGTGATTATTGACAGTTCTTTAATATGAAAATACAAAATAATTTAATAGGCCTATGCATTTGGATATATATGCAAAGTATATTTACAAAAACAAAACTACAAATTTTTATATATGATGGTTTCATGCTGTGTATAACTTTAGAAAACTCGATTTCTGAACTTATAAAAACTGTGATTATCTGTTTTTGCAAATAAACTGTGTATCTAGGCCTGTCACAATATCTATTTTTTGTTGTACGATATATCGCACCAAAATATATTGCGATAAACAATATTATTGTCATTTTAAGTATAGTTTTTTGCCACTCAATATATAATGCCAGAATGACAATATAATAACACATATACACTCTTGTGCAAAAAACACAATTTTTATTCTATAAATAATTTTTTTATAATAATAAATGTTATTAAAGTAGTGCAAGGTAAAAAGTAAGAAGCTGTGATATCTCTTACCAGATCTATTTTCAGTTGTCAGACACCCACATGAAAATATGCTAAAGTAATTTATAGTAAATCCTATAGTGTTTTTAAACCATACTGACACCTCTGATAGAAATAGAGATAGAGATGTTGCACAATCAGCTCAAATGTTGCTGGAATTGGTTTTTATGTATGGGCGATATATATTGCATCACCAAAAATGATTGAGGTCATGTCCATGTGTTGTGCGATAAGTCGATATATTGATTATTGTGACAGGCCTATGTGTGTGTAAGTTATGTTATAAACCTGTCTAAATGACACTTTCTCTTCCAATAAAATATAATATACAGCTTTTGAAAAACAAGATACCTCTTGAACATTCAAAATTAATAGTGTTTGTGTTTTATTCTGTAAACTGATCACATTTCTATTACTGATGGTATTGATGAAATTTAAGACAGAAATATTTATTTATAATTTTTTTTTTTTTTACATTTATTTTTGCATGAAATTACAAAAAAAAGTGTCACTCAGACAGATTTATAGCGCAATACTACAGCTTTAACTTCATAAGAAATTATACAGTCGATATTTGAAGAGAATCAAACTATTTCAAAATTGTTTTAAGACATTGGAGGCTGGCGTAGTAGTTAGTACAGTCGCCTCACAGCAAGAAGGTTGCTGGTCCGAGTCCTAGCGGGGTCAGTTGGAATTTCTGTGTGGAGTTTGCATGTTCTCCCCGTGTTTGCGTGGGTTTCCTCCGGGTGCTCCGGTTTCCCCCACAGTCCAAAGACATGTGGTATAGGTGAATTGGCTAAACTAAATTGGCCATAGTGTATGTGTGAATGAGTGTGTGTGTGTATAGGTGTTTCCCAGTACAGGGTTGCAGCTGGAAGGGCATCAGTAAAACATATGCTGGATAAGTTGGCAGTTCATTCCGCTGTGGCGACCCCTGATAAAATTAAGGGACTAAGCCAACGGAAAATGAATGAAGGACATGGGTGTTGTTCAATAGATTTAGGGCAATTTAGGGAAAGGTTTTGATCGAATTTCAACTACTAAATATACTAATTATATGGAGTAAATGTGAGATCGGGCAACTTTTATCTTTTTTTAATGTATTATTTGGTGCTGTAGCAAATATAAAATCTTTCTCATATTTTTTAAATGATTATATCTTTAATACACATTTGGAGGGAGTTGGAGTGGGGGGGGGTGGCATGCCTGGGATTTCTGTAGAGTTAGCAACAATTCTTTGCATTTAGCAAACCGTTTAAACAGTTTTGTGGAGTAGAAAATGGGATGTTGGATAGATTATCCTTGTTTTATGGGTAGTGATGTCAGTTCACACTACTGGGTGGTGTTTTGCTTAAGTTTAACTAATTTATCATTTATGTACAGGCAGTGCAAAATTATTAGGCAAATGAGTATTTTGACCACATCATCCTCTTTATGCATGTTGTCTTACTCCAAGCTGTATAAGCTCGAAAGCCTACTACCAATTAAGCATATTAGGTGATGTGCATCTCTGTAATGAGAAGGGGTGTGGTCTAATGACTTCAACACCCTATATCAGGTGTGCATAATTATTAGGCAACTTCCTTTCCTTTGGCAAAATGGGTCAAAAGAAGGACTTAACAGGCTCTGAAAAGTCAAAAATAGTGAGATATCTTGCAGAGGGATGCAGCACTCTTAAAATTGCCAAGCTTCTGAAGCGTGATCATTGAACAATCAAGCGTTTCATTCAAAATAGTCAACAGGGTTGGAAGAGTGTGGAAAAACCAAACCAAAAACCAAGGCGCAAAATAAACTGCCCATGAACTCAGAAAAGTCAGCATGCAGCTGCCAAGATGCCACGTGCCACTAGTTTTGCCATATTTCAGAGCTGCAACATCACTGGAGTGCCCAAAAGCACAAGGTGTGCAATACTCAGAGACATGGCCAAGGTAAGAAAGGCTGAAAAAGACCACCACTGAACAAGACACACAAGCTGAAATGTCAAGACTGGGCCAAGAAATATCTCAAGACTGATTTTTCTAAGGTTTTATGGACGAATTAAATGAGAGTGAGTCTTGATGGGCCCGTGGCTGGATCGGTAAAGGGCAGAGAGCTCCAGTCTGACTCAGACGCCAGCAAGGTGGAGGTGGAGTACTGGTTTGGGCTGGTATCATCAAAGATGAGCTTGTGGGGCCTTTTCGGGTTGAGGATGGAGTCAAGCTCAACTCCCAGTCCTACAGCCAGTTTCTAGAAGACACCTTCAAGCAGTGGTACAAGAAGAAGTCTGCATCCTTCAAGAAACACATGATTTTCATGCAGGACAATGCTCCATCACACGCGTCCAAGTACTCCACAGCTTGGCTGGCAAGAAAGGGTCTAAAAGAAGAAAAACTAATGACATGGCCTCCTTGTTCACCTGAGCTGAACCCCATAGAGAACCTGTGGTCCATCATCAAATGGGAGATTTACAAGGAGGGAAATCAGTACACCTCTCTGAACAGTGTCTGGGAGGCTGTGGTTGCTGCTGCACACAATGTTGATGGTGAACAGATCAAAACACTGACAGAATCCATGGATGGCAGGCTTTTGAGTGTCCTTGCAAAGAAAGGTGGCTATATTGGTCACTGATTTGTTTTTGTATGTCAGAAATGTATATTTGTGAATGTTAATGAGTTTTTTGGGTTCATTGAGAACATGGTTGTTGTTCAATAATAAAATTAGTCCTCAAAAATACAACTTGCCTAATAATTCTGCACTCCCTGTATTATTATTTACTCTGTCTATTTCAGGTCAAAATGGGCTTCAATACATTATGGTTAAATTGTCTGTGCTTTTTTCCCTCATTGAGAGTTGTTTCTGTGAAGATCTTTTCAATGCTTTTTTTATAAACCTATTTTGCTGCAAAGACCACATGGTTTTGATTTGTTTCTTCATGCATTTTAGCTACTGAAGCTTCTTTGTCTGCTGACAGCACAGCGGTGCTTCAGTTATAATTTTAGCTTCTTGAACTTCAACAAATGACATTTTTGTTGTTTTCAATAACTCAGCAGATGGGATCGACATCATTTTGCAAACCGCTGCTCCAGTAATAACACTGAACAAAAGCCTCATTGATGAAGAGGCCGCCAGTTAAAAAAAAAAAAAAAAAAAAGGACAGAGTTGAGGTCTCGGGAGAAAACTAATTTCTCTGGTTTTGAGCTCTGCTGCTGCAGGCTGAGCTTTCAAAACAAACGTCGTAGAGTCTCGATCATACTTCACTGAAATCTGCTGAAGCTTTGTGACAATGACAGATAAAGCCATAATCGCAATCTTTATTATCTTAAGATAAAATGTATAGTTTATCATAACAATAATTATGTGTGCATAGTTATTATGCAAGTCAAATTTCTAGCATTTTTTCCATGAGTACATTTCACCAATTCAGATACATTGCTCAGCATAATTGAGCACAGCTCATTTTGAAAATGAATATTTTTATCCATTTCTCAGTGAATATAGGCAATGTATTTTGGTGCATTTAAACAAAACAGATTTATTAAACAGATATATTTATTAAAATAATATTTTAGTCACCAAACATATTTAGAAATGGAAAGATAAGACAGTTCAATTTAAGAAAAATATTGCAAAAAAAAATTACAACCTACAAAATTTCAACTACATTTTTCTTTTTTTTTTCCTTCTCTTGATTTTTCCTCTTCTTTAAATTTGTATTTAATATTTTTCTATAACATATATAGAAATGGCTGTACTAGTTTTTGGACCATTACGGTAAGTTATTTTGTTAGATAAGCTGCAGATTTGGCTTCAGTACTGACTAATCTAATACATGTGTACAAATATAATATTGTATAGCTTCCTATTAAAAGTTTATTAATTGTTTTTTATCATTAATGCAAGATGTGCATCATTTTTATCAGGCACATGAAACAAAAAGCATCTCTCAGATGTGCACAATTATTAGTCAGGTTTCCTTTAACAGCTGAAACAACTTGAGGTGTAATATGTATTTAAAGAAAGTGACGGTTCACCCCCCAAAAATTATTTATTCTATTTACTTACCCTTAAGTGGATTCAATCTGTTTTGAGTTCCTTTCTTCTGTTGAATAATATATTTTGAAGAATTTTGGAAACTGTTAAACACACGATGGAAGTGAACGGTTACAGGTTTTCAACATTTTTCAAAATAAATTCTTTTGTGTTTAACAGATTTTTAAAAAAAAAACAAAAAAAAACAAACGGGTTTGTGACAAGGTCGAGTAAATAATGGCATACTGTTCAGTTTTGGTTGAATTATTCCTTTAAGCTCATCATATTAAGTGACTTTGAAAAAGATCGACACTTTGTATAGGCTGCAGTTCAGGGCAAATTGTGGCACTGGAGACTAAAATGGCTCCCGAGTAAATTTATGGTTTCAAACGCAATTCTTCACCTTAATTTTTTAAGTGTTCTCCAGTTGGTTTATTCTCTTTTTGTCGACCTGCCTTTCCAGTTTTTTATTTTTTGTCCTCTGATTATACTTTAAATAAGTCTACAGTAGTATTGCATCACTCTCATAGGAATCCATAAAAATTATGGGCTACATCACTTATTAATATGTACAAACAGTTACGATGCATTTATACATTTAAGATCAGAGATTTTTTTTTAACTCTTTTAATATTGATGTGCAAGACTTCCGATTGAGCCGCAAGTAAATAAATGGTCTACAAGAACGCTAAAGTGCAACTGAAAATAGCTACATCAACCATAAGCCGATGACAACGGAAGTCAGACTGGTAGGCTACACGGTGGACTGCTCGAGTGACATTCAGAACGGTTAAAATGCAGTTAAATAAATGAATATACAGAGTGTTTACCGTGTTTGAGGAATTATACAAATGGCACCGCATCGTTAGAAACCATCTTGTATTTGACCAGACTGATGAAAGACCGCGAAGAAAGAACGTCAGGAACGCCCTTATAAGGAGATGACCGGACGTGTTTTACGCAAAAGACGTGCGCGTGACCACGTTTTTAAATCACTAATAATCGATCAGAACAAGTTTAAGAACAAAATATTGTTAGTTAGGCGTAGAATTACGAAACAATACAATTATTAATGTATAACACGATAATCATTGAATGTGTAAATTAAAGAATTAAACACAAATTAGTTTCATATTCAAACCGCATTTATTTCCGGATTTCATTTGTACCCATGGCACATGAGGAAGCAGAACCATATCAAAACAATATAAAAAGACATTTGTAAAGTCTTTACAAAGTATAGATGTGGAATGTCTTTTTTTTTTTCTCCCTTAATGGCCTTATATAAGGCACAGTCATTATCATTCCCTTAGCAATGCGGGGTTATTATAAGAAATTATATTCAAGCAGTGGTATAAACCGTATTTAAAGCGAGTATAAAGTGGCTCTGTTAGTTTAATGCACACCTGAAATCTAATTAAGCACCAGTTCCAGTCTTTAATAAGTGATAATGTCTTCATTTTGGTTTTTCAGAGTATGTACTATAATGTGGAGAACAGAATAAGGTTCATGATAATGTCTGTGCCTTCTCGAAAACAACAACAACACAAGTGTTAGATGAGATTTCCAGTGACTTTCCCAGCTTCCAGACGACTCCAGTGAACGCAGACCCGCCATTCCATTAGGATTAGTCAGGATCGAGAGGGAAAAGTGGTTTAATTTACCATAAATACTGTGTTGAACCTGCAACAACATACCTCATGTCGGTATCATCACATCCACAGCTACAGCACACAATCTAACGATGACATCACTTCTGAGTTGCAGAAAACATCTTTCATTTTAATATCTATATTTCTTTCCCACACCCATTTACAATTCTAGGTTAAGCTCTAATCTTGAGATGAGGGACTGTACAGTACCAATCCAGTTTCTCTCGGTTTTCCTCTTTTGAAACATTAAAATTATTCTAATGGCACAAATAGTTTGGCAGCACACATCAGATCACTGCCGTACTTCAAACGTCACAAAAACAAAACAATATAGCTCACTTCAGTGGTTTAAGAGCCGTCCTTCATTGCTCTGTATGGAAAAAAGCAAAACAAATTCAACATTCATACATTTACCTGTAAATACTGCCTTCACCCTCTGATCGAGAGGGTAGGTACTTGTGACTGGCATTATATTGGGAGGCATACATCAATAGCTCACAGTCACGAGGTTTTTCTTTGACATTTCACTATACGTGTTAATATTTAAGAGTGTGAGGCTTGTACGGGACTGTGCAAAGACAAGGGAGAAGGATCACGCTACAATCTGGTACATCAAAAATCCTGTGGCGCCCGCATAGCCGATCTTCCAGAGAAGTGGAGACATGCCAGTCAAATATTAGGACAGATTAAGAGATGACATGAGATGTGCTTTAACCACACAACACAAATTTGGATGCCAGTTAAGTCCCAGAAGTCCCCGTTTTGGCCACTCGTCAGGTCATTGAAAACCACGGCACCCAAAGTATTTAGACAGACTGGAGTATACGTGACTAAAAGTAAGCCCCTTCACCTTTGGGTTTCTCTCTGCTATTGGCCCCGTGTGCTCGCTTATATTCAGAAACCATTCAAAACGCATAACAGAAAAGGGAAAAAAAACTGAAAGATAAAGCCACAGTGGTTACTTGAGTGCTCTTAGTACTCCCACATAGTGGAGCTGTCCAGATCATCGACGTTGGCCTTCAGAACGCCAGCGTGATCGCCCTTCAGGTATTTCCCCTCTGTTGTCTTGATCGCAACTTTGTTGTAGTCGCAAAACTCGAGGAAGAAGTCCACAGGGGTGTCACTACTGCTCAGCACGTTCGATTCACTGCCCACCATCCAGTACTTCCCTGTGGAATCTGGAAAGAGATTCGAGGCATCAAGTAAAGAGTCGACATGTTTTGATATTTTTGAAGAATGATGGTAGCTGGGGCCCACTGACTTTCCAACTACGGAAGTTAATTGGTGCCAATAACCAGCATTCTTTAGAGTATCTTATTTTGTGTTTAACAGAAACAAAATAAAACTAAAGTAAGAGTAAATGATGAGGTCATTTTAATTCTTGTCACAAATCAACAGATGAAAATGGGGTTTGAAATTTAGCTTTGTCCACTTTCAATTACTTCCACAAGTAGAAGAAAATGCATTCTACCAGAATTGTAGAAAAAGTTTAAACATTCATGTGGTCGAACGCTCGAAAATAGCCGCAAAACATAGTCTACTCTCCGCAAACCAACCAAATTCTTAAACACCAAATGATGTGTTGTTGAAGCACACTAGTTAAAAGTAAAACATTCTGAAAGTGTCATTTTGGTATGATGGCAGAAAAGTGTAAAAAGCATAATGATTTAGCAGTCCGGATTCCACCCCAAATACACAGAATATTGTGTAATTATGTGGCCGTCAGAACTAAAATGAAAGCTGCTGCTCTATGAATTGCTTTCCATTGTTCATGTTAATTTCATCTGTGAAAATATGAGCGAAAAATGTTTGTTGCCTATTGACCTTATTCTTCACGGCTCGAGATTCCATTTCCTTTGATTTTTAGACGTTGGGAAAAAAGAATATATTTTTTATTATTTTTGTCTCTTTTTCCTTTTCATTAAACAATTACATTTGTATTTGTATTGCTTTAAGTATCAACTAAACTTCTCTTGAGTGTGATATGCCTTGCATACTAGTGAAGCATTTTCGCAGAAGTAGATAAAGCTGATAAAAATGCAAAGGTCTGATTGTCTGAAATTAACTTGAGCTCTGCAGCTAAACTTCCTGTGAGCAGAAATGGGTTGAAACTGAACAGAATATGTGCAGTTGAGAAGTCTTATGCTTTTAATGTTGTTCAGAGAATTAGTAGAAAAAGAGGATGCATGTATGGGTGCGGCCAATGACTGGAGAATAAGTGACGTATTTCACTAAACTCCACCTGTTAATATCAGGTTCGTATAAAAGTTGGGAGTCAGGAAGTAAAAATTGTTGCGAACCTCCTGAATGTAATTCTTGCATTGGGGATACCAGAATTCTGTAAATCGAATCATTCAGTTGTATCTAATTAATTACTAATATGTTTGACATTGAAGAAAACCCTCACCTGATCTTTTTTATTGAACAAGCATGGATTTGTTGAATTATTCGAACAACGTTAAAAACGGCTTGTTATGCTGGTTGATGTTGCAAACTGATATTTTCTTATTATATTACTCATTTTTTTATGTATGGTTATGAACATACTTGTTTTTAGTGTTTTCTCCCATTTGGTATTCCTAGTCATTTCTCCGATATAAAGGCGACTGTATATGATGTTCTAAAGCACAGGTGTCAAACTCAGTTCCTGGAGGGCCGGAGCTCTGCACAGTTTAGTTCCAACCCTAATTAATCACACCTGATCAAACTAATTGAGTGCTTCAGGCTTGTTTGAAACCTGCAGGTAAGTGTGTTGAAGCAGGGTTGGAACTAAACTGTGCAGGGCTGCGGCTCTCCAGGATCTGAGTTTGACACCCCTGTTCTAAAGCAACTGCAAAACCAACCGCACTTTTGCATTGCAGAATAAGGTCAATAGCTTGACACACAAAAAACGTGACAGTTTTCAGTCAGGTTACTGATGTAGAGGACCTATGAATGTGCACGCTTTGACCCACTCATCTAATGAATGAACATTCCATTATTGCTGACTAAAAAAAGATCAAATTAAAATGTCAAAAAGATAAAAACTAACCAATAATATTTATTATAATTCACTGCATTGCACTGTTGCATTCATTAGATGGTCGAATCAGAGAGCGCACATTCAGTGGTTACTGGCGCAATAGACTGGTCAAGTGTCTTTTAGTCAAGCCATTTTCATTGACAAAATTACCACTGCATTATTCCTCTTATACATTCTTAAGTAAACTGTATGAGCTTGTTTTGCAATTTTAGATTAAAATCTCAGACGTCATCCATACAAGTTCCCACCCACAGAGACTTCCCCTCGAAAAAAAAGTTAAAAAAAAAAAACAAACAAAAAAAAGCTTAAAACATGAATGCATGTAAACATAAACATGTCTACCTCATCTACTTGTGATCTGATTGACCAAAATGCCAAATCGACTAAAATCTTAATACCAAGTATAAACGAATAGCATATATTGTATAGCAAACAAACCTCGTAAGCTGTAGGCTCCATCATTAAAGTCCAACCCAAAAACGTCATATGAGGAGCGGTTGGAGTCCAGGGTTCCAGTCACTCTCCTACAGCCAATGAAGCCATGTTCTCCTCTCAGCACAATAAGAGGCCTATTGATGAGCTTCATCAGGAACTCCTCGGTCTCACCTGAAAAAGCAATTTCCCAATGAGACTCACAATAGGCAAGCGCTTAATGTGTTTGTGCTGTTAAAGTGCTCCCATTTAAAACGGCCACCAATTGAGTGGCAATCCATCAACATACAGTCCACTAAATCACTGCATCATTTCCAAACAAAAGGGTGAAACAGCGGAAATAGTGTACAACACCACACACCCACCTGCTGAGTCAATAGTGGCAGCCAGCTGTCCATTCTTTTTGGCGGCCACATATTTTCCATTGGTGGCACGCAGGGTTATCTTCTTCCCACGCCACTCAATGTCAAAGTAGCAGTTAGCAGACCTGGAAGAGGAGATTATACATATAAATGTAGATATGCAAATGGAAAGTTATAACATTTAAAAAATGACAATAAAAAATATGAACCTGTGCCTGAAGGAAGAATGTTATCTTATAACACTTCATTCAAAAATATGCATTTTTTTAATGACATGCCAGCTATGTAATGTATTTTTTATTTAATGCCATCTCAGCAAACAAGGCTATTTTCATGACAAGAACATTTTAATAATAAATATACAATTAAAAACAACAAACAAACGAATACATAAATTAAATAAGATTTTTTGTGTTAATACATGATAAAAATTAAAACATTTTTCCTCGTGTCACTTTGTTAAAAAAAAAACCTTCTGGAATATGGCATTCCAGCTTAAGCAAGGTAAAAATAGACAGGTAACAAACCAAATATAAAAAGTAAATGTTTCAAAAGTTTGGTGGCAGTGAGACCTTCTCTCCCTCTCTTTTTTCCCCCATTTTATTCAGCATTGATGTATTGAATTAATCTAAATGAACAGTAAAGACATAACATTGCAAATGAATTTAACTTCACATAAAAATGTTTCCTTTATGCTTTCTATTCATCAAAGAAATCTGAAAAATAAAAATGGAAATAATTGATTTCCACAAAAACATTAAGCAGTACAAGTGTTTCCAACTCTGATTTTAGGAAACCAGCACACCATTTCTGAAGCATCAAGATTGAAGACTATAACGACTGCTGTAAAATCCGGTTTGGAATTATACAAATACATTACAAAGCTAAACTGAAAAAAAATAACTCATAAATAAATATCCTAACAGTTTTTTGTCTGAAGCAGAGATGCCCAAAGTATGGCCCACGAGCCAAAGTTGGCCCATTGTAACCTTTGATTTGGCCCACCATCCCATCTGAGAAGAGAGGGAGAAGGATAGAGAGGGTTGGTGCGAATGCCTTTAAAATAGTCATTTCTAATTTGATGAAGACTATTTTGTTTGTTTGTTTATTGCTGAGCTACAAAAGCTGAAATGAAGTGTTTCAATTAAATCTTGTAAATGAATCTGATTTTTAAAAATGTAAATAATCTCATGCAATGAATAGAGAACTGTGCAGAAGACATCGGTAGGGCCAGACAGAATCTGCAAACATTTGTTTCACCATTTCCGCACAGAATATTGTGAAAAATCTGCGAATTTATGGGGAATGATTTTGGGAGTATCATAACTGAAAACTTAATATATTAAATAAAAAAAAATAATAAATCTTTTACTTTTAATTAATGTTTACAATTCAAATCAATTAGATCCATTTATTTGATAAACAAAGCAAGTCTCTCATATAATAGATCAACAATTTATCTACTTAAACAGTGGTTCCCAACCTTTTTTTTTTTACCCGAGACCCACTTTTCCCCTGGAAAATATTGTAAGGTAACATTTAATGATATCATCGCTCATAAAAGTTTGCAGTAAAGATGACAAAAAAATTTAGTTTTCGAACAAACGGTATGTTTATTACTATATCTAGATACGTGTATTCACAAATAATAGCCTAATGTAAAATATAAAAGCAAAACATCAGCAGGCCATTTGTAACTGAAAAACATAAGCCTTTGGCCTTTAAATTGGCCCTATATTAGTTGCCAATTTTTTTTTTTAAGTTTCTTGTCAGTAGCTGTGATGTCCCTCATCTCATTTTGGGTGTGTCAATTGTTTTGCAAAAAATGCTCTGGGCTTGTTGCAGTATTGGGGATGAGTCGTCTGCAAATGTCTTATTTATTTCGATGGCCTCATGCATTTGTAGCAAGAACTTTGGCACAGATAATACACTGTGGCTGGATCAGGGACTCTTTGCTTTGAGAAAATAGAATAAAATCATAGTTCAGGTAACTATCTTGGTATTTCCTGCATTTCGTGTTCCCAGTATTGCGAGCGCTGCGACCCAAAATGTTTGAAGCTTCCACACCTGGGTCCAGTATGCTTGGGTCATTAGTATTAGCTGCTGAAGGCGAATCAGTGAGTTTTGGACGAATTACAAATTTGTCACAAATTTGTCAATTTTTTGGTCAGCCAGGCGATGAAATGAACTAAGGCAACATGATCGTTTTCCTAATTGTCCACTGCTAAACAAAATTGTACAAATTTGACACGACTCCCCCACAGAGCTTGCTGAGGCTCCCTTGTGGGCCAGGACCCCCCTGTTTGGAACCGCTGTACTAAGGCCTCGTTTACACTAATAAGTTTTAATTTTAAAACGCCGTTTTAGAAAGAAAACGATCCGCGTCCACACTGGCGTTTCAATTTAATTCATCTTGTTGTCTCGATCTAATGTCATATTCCTCGACTTTAGTTTTTTAAATCTATTACTTATTCTCAGGTAACGTGTTTTGGCCGAGCGCAAAGATAAGTTAATATATTAATTTATGTAACCGCGTACACGGATTCTGCACATTTGACTGATTGCTTGCCTTTATTTCCTATATTGTATAAATTTATTGTACATTATACTTTTATAATGGCCATTATTGATCATTAAAACTGATATTTAGCAAAAGAGAGGATATGTTTCGTATTTTCAATGAAAATTAAAGGAGGTAGTAATGTTATAGGCTGTGTTTTATTATAAATATGCATACAGTGAAGATGAAAGTCATAAATATGCAGCTACACGACCCCTCAACTTTTTGGTGTCTGTTAAGTTGTTAATATCAAAATGAAAATAAGCAGTTCCTTAGATCATGTTTTCATTTTATTGTTAAGAAAGTGAAACAAAGTAGCCAGGGTGATGTGAATGAGGTTATAAAGTACACTGTTCCCTTTGAAGATTTACCCGACGTGTCCTCTGGAGTTTGTTTTCCTTATCAAACTTGCAAAGTCTGAACATACAGAGGGTGCAAGACTGAACTTTGAGTAAGCTACTTAATATTGAAGAAAAAGCCCCAATCAGATAGGCGAATGTCTGCAGCCATGCCTCCGTTTTCAGATGTCTCCATTTTTTCCCCCATTCACACGAACACAGAGCAGCATCGTCTTAAAATGAAAACGGCCTCTTCAGCGTTTTCAAAACGCTGCGTTTTCGGGGCTCAAAAACTTTGGCGTATTGTGGACAGATGGCGTAACCGTAGAAAAACGTAAACTTTTTTTTTATATAATTATTTTTTAGAGGTTATTCACCTTTTATTGGGATAGGATAGTGGAGGACAGACAGGAAAGTATTGGGTGCAGAGAGAGGGGAAGGGTCGGCATAGGACCTCGAGCCGAGAATCGAACTCGGGTCGCCGTGAGCGCCATGGTGCTATATGTCGGCGCACTTAACCACTAGGCTATTGTCGCAGACAAAACACAAGCATTTTAAAACCAAAATGCATTAGTGTAAACGGGGCCTAAAAGACAGAAATTATTACTTTACAAACTGTATTGTAAGTAAATCATATGAACGTTTTCGTAATAGTCAGTAATATTACTGAAACTAATTTAAAAACTGAACAGATATAAATGTACACACATTTACACACAACTAAATAAATACTCAATGATGGGCTGAAAATCTGCAGATTTCTGCGTGCACAGATTCCGTGTGGGCCTAGACATCGGTGAGCAAATAAAGGCAAATCTAGTGTAACTCCATTCTGTTATAAATGAGATTGTTTTTGTTTTTACTGTATTGTGTTCATTATAAAAGTATAATAAAATTAAGCTGCATTAGTTCATATAAAGTAATGTTTTCTAGTTATTTTTAAATATTATTAAATAATTTAGGAAATTACCTATGGCAACTACAGTATATTTACCTTTGGCCCACTAACCTTAATCAAGTTTGGTTTTTGGGCATTCATAGGAAAAGGTTTGGGCACCCCTGGTCTAAAGAGGGCTAATATGGAATCAGTGCAAACACTAAGCACATACAACAGTCAAAAGTAAAGCATGTATTATGATTTACACTCACTTGGTAGAGGCAGTGCATTGGAGGCCACCGTTGGCTGTGAGGGTCCAGTATTTGCCAGTGCAGGTCCTGAAGGCACACTTCTTTGTGTCCTTACTGATCTCCATCTGGAAGGTCTCCTGGTCTCCTTCCTCATCTTGGTTAGCAGAGAGATCCATGCCTGACAAACACAAGAACGGCATATTGTAAAACCACATTATAAAAACCACAAACTCTGACTCTCTTCAGTATCACATCTTTGATCTGGATGAGGCATGCTGAGTAAGCAGAGAGCGAGTTGACGACAGAGTAGAGATGCTGATCTTTGAGATTATTTGACTTAAGGGTGTTGGATACCAGGGACTATCACTCTGGCAATTGCTTGGGCCTCCTCCTCACACACGGAGTTAATCTTCTTAGGAATTATGGGCTGCCATATATGCCAGGATGCTTAGTGGGAAGCTTCAGGACAACAATAGTCAATGCATCCGGTTTGCAGTTTAGATTCACAGAGCTTATTGAAAGACCAGACCACCAGTGCTCTACTACAGGAAATCTAATTAAATTCCATTGTATGCATATAGACAGACAGACATCAGATAAAGCTTGTGTTTATGGTCTAAACCTCTTAGGAAAGGAAAACATAATTTGATGTCAGGATTTTGAAGGGAAACATTAAAGCTTCATTAAGGCTGAGTGTAAGAGCTACAGTTAAACATATTAAAGGGATAGTTCACCCAAATATTAAAAGCCGCTCAGTGTTTACTCACAAGTCATTATAAACCTTTATGAGTTGCTTTCGTAAAAATGTGTAACCATTGGCAGAGGAAAAACAAATACTATGGAAGTCAGTGGTTACAGGTTTCCAGCATTCTTCAATATATCCTTTTTATTTTTATTTTTTTATTAACATTAGTAAAAGGGGATACATAAAACATTAATTTGTACTAATACTGTGTGACCTGAATACAAATTATACATATTCATTGTACAACTAGTTACACAAATGTTACAAAGGATATGAAAATATATTATGAACGTATATTTAAAGAAAACAAATTAAAAAAAAAACATAACTAAATTATTAAGAGTGTAACATAGGCATACCAAAAGGGATCTGATCATTTAAAAGTAATGCTTATAATGATAATATGTTTTTCAGCAGTTCAGTTGTTTTGGCAGCTTTCTTATTTAACGACAGGCAGACAGATTCATAATAACGTTTCAAGTCAATACAATCTACATTTGTGAAGATGGAAAATGCCACAAAGAGTTAAACATTTCAACACATTCTTCATATCTTCTTTAGTGTTCAACAGAAGTAAGACACTCGTAAAGGTTTGGAACAAGTGAAGGTAGAGTAAATGAAGACAATTACAACATTTTTCTATAAACAATCTCTTTAACCACTATTCTAAGAAGGAATCCTGCTATAAAATGTGAATTTTTTTAAAACATTGTTGTTCATTCTTCAAACGTACCCATCACCTATATTTTTAATCTGATTGCTTTCATGTTACAGTTTCACCAGGCTCCTAATTAGACATGAGACTATAACCGGTTTGGAAAAGCCAAGGTTTTAAAACCCCAAAGTTTTCTTTAATACTGTTCCTGTAATACCGTTCCTAAGGTACGTGTATGTGTTATTTTTTAGGACAACAGTATCTTCAGCAGAAAATTTATCCAAAGATGCCGTTTAAAATGTAAAGAAACCTGTGTTTTTGAAACTAATGAAGACGGCAGAAGTCAATGATTCATTTGAATTATTTAGCCTGACGTGTTTACTGCTCCAAAATATTATAAATCTTTCAAAAAAATTAAATTCATTGTTTACAAAGGGGAAAAAAGTTTTTTGTTTTTTACCCAGACATTTAAAAATATATATATATTTTAGAGCAGTAATCACAATACCGTGATACCATGAAACCATGATATTTTTATCTAAGGTTCTCATACCGTCAGAATCTTATACAGGCCCATGCCTACTCCTAGTACATCTACATGAAATTGCGTATTACCACTGCTGCAACTTGGCCTCTGAAAGGCAGATTGAGTTTCCCCAGAAATATGCGTGCCTGAATGAGCAAGGAAAATAAATGACCAAGATGAGAAACACATGGCTGCAAATGGAAGATCTGCACAGGAGAATGACTAAGACGCCCGGAGACTTGCTCTAAATCAGTCTCGGGCAGGACAACAGGGAGAAGAAAAAAAAATCCCCTCAATCATTCTAGGGAGGTATGCATCCTCACCCGGCATTTAAATGGTTTGGGAGGATCTTTTAAGCCACCAGCAGACACACCCCCAACCCCCATCGCCTGATGCCCGACTGCCAATGCTCGATCCATCCACACGACAACTGCAGGGCTTCTATTCCCCAATGAAAAAAGCCTTTAACCTTGGCCACAAGATAATGTTGAGACATACATTTTGATTGCTTTATATTTATTTCCCAATTAGAGCACTACTAAGCACTGAAATCAGCTCATCAGTCAACAAGGTCGAGCAGCTGCGATCATATAGGAGGAAAAAAAATTCTCAAATGAGTACAATATATGATGCAACAAACTGGGAAACCATTCATGGAATGACAGACATCCGATGTCCTTGCCACAAAGGAAGGAAGAGCAGGCCAGCGAAGAGAGAAACTCCTAATCTTTTAAGACAGATGCATTTAAGTGAGAGTAGTGTTTTTGTGCATGCTGAAATGGCTAAACTTGTGCATAGCGAGGCTCTATTGTTCAGCAGCTGGGCTGCATGGTGAGATGGGGCCCAGAGCATGCTGTCTTTGTTCTCCTTCTACCCTCAGCACACGCCTGAAATCTCGGCCCCCTCACACATTTTCTGAAGACGGGCTCAAAGGAGCTTGTCGCAAATATTGAGTCTCGTTCCTTTAAGGATTTCATCCCTAGAGGCAAATATTTGATCTTGGGAAAGCGTGAATAGAGCACTGGTGGGGTATTGGTGCACTACGATGGAACACATGTGATTTGATGTGGTGCATAATAACCAAGTCCAGACTGCTTTGCACAAATGGCATGAACTGCTTTTTGAGGACAGAAAAAATCTTGTGCTACCATACGAATTAAAAGCAATAAAGAGGCCAAGTCTATAAAACAAAGGCTATACAGAGGAGCCAAACCTGACCTGCAGAGACCACGTGCATCTTGGCACAGGCCCAGCACACTGGCATTATCCTGCCTCATCCAGCAATACTGGCAAACCAGAGCCAAGCAAATCCCAGACATCCTCTCGTAATGCATGTCATTTTTTCAATTGAGCACTTATTAAAACACAGCAGAACATCGCATTTCATTTCCAGCACTAATAGGGCAGTTGAGCAGCAATGGGGTATCTGAAAAGCACAATATTTTTCACCAGTCCAGCATACAGCACTATATAATTTGATCCATTATTTCAGTCTGGCAGTCTCAGGTCAATTCCGCTGGGTGTTTACAGTAATGATCGCCTTGACTCTCAACTTAATTACAGCACACTGACCTCTCCAAAATACAGCCGTTATGGAATTTACAGAAGGATGATTGTGCAAATCTTCAGACGGGGGCTTGAGCATTGATTTCGCTCTCAGATAACAGATTTCTGTTGTGACAATAACCCACTGGGAACCATCAGAAAGACAAAATGTTGGTAAAATGGATCCTCACTTTGATGCACAACCAGATTAACCATTAAAATGATCTTTCCAGGAAACATTTGACTAAACTGCAGGATGCTCAAAGCTTTTGCACTGATCCACCCCTGCACACAGCAACCACGAGAGCTGGATATCTATAATTTAGAATGAGCCATAGATAATTATGGAGGATTTATAGGAACCCAACCCTGACTGATCATACCCACATATGTACCAGCCTTACTGTGTAGACGAACACATCATTAAGCGACAACAAAGCAGCATCATTTACCTTGTCTGGTGGACACATTCCTGTCGTTGCCAGCGGTGAGGACCACTTGAGGGTGGCTCTGCTCCAGAACGAAGAGCTCATCCTTGCCAACCTTCATGCTCTTGCCGGACTTCATGGTTCCACTGGGACCAGAGGGAGCCAGGTACTTCCCGGTGCAGTCTCCGAAGGCCACCTTCCCAGACCTGAACTCCAGCGTGTAACCCGTGGTCTTATCCGCCGTCTGAGACAGGCTGCCGTCGTTCTTCAGGAAGCGGTTGTCGGAGGTCTGAAGGTGGTACCTCTGGTCCTGGAAGACCAGGGTGATGAGGGAATCCACACCCCAGGGCACATCCCGGTCGATGGCGATCTCGTTCTGCTCGGAGCTCAGGTGCGCGTACCTTTTTCTAGTCACGCTGAAGATGTTGACCTGCGGGTGCATGGCGATGTGCACGCTCCATTTCTCCGCGATGGAGATGGTCTGGGCGAAGCAGGTGATCCTGTCCTCGGTGCCGCCCAGGTAGCGCTTATGCGGCTCGGACTGCAGTGACCAGCGCCCATCATCATGTGCGGTGATTATGAAGCGACAGTCCTCGCCCGGGGTCTCGCTGTCACCCGTGACGTTGCCGTCTTTGTCGGCTGCGATGTACCGTCCCAGGTGGCTCTTCAGGTAGAACATGTTTGAATCATCTCCGTCCTGCTCCAGGGTCCAAATCTGCTTCTTCTTCATGCTGGTGGCTGATGCATTGATCTTGAAGCCGAAGGTCTCGGCCGTGAGGTACTTGTTCCCGCAGTTGATCAATCCGAATTGGATTTTGAGCATGTCGCTGGTTCCGTTTGCAGTCATGGTTGCAGCTCGTGGCCTTGCTGGAGCGGGATCTGCTGGTGCACCGTGGATGATGTTGACGGGTCTCTTTGTTTGCAGGAGCGAGCGTGCGCGCGCCTCTCTCTCTCTCTCTCTCTCTTTCTCTGCAGCCTCACAGCGCGAGCGCACAGACACAGCTGGGGCTTTTATACAGATGAGTGATGTCACACGGCGTCCCGCCTCTCCTCACTCACGCATCCCAAAAAATGAGTTGGGAAACAGAGAAATGTGGGATGTCATGCCTAGTCAAAGTGTTTAACTAATCACTACTTAAAGAATACTGTAGTTAGAGAGCTAGTTTTCAGATTTAGATTAAAATGCGGATTTTAGATGACCATATCATCATAAAATGTTTTTAAAACCATTAAAGTCATGATGAACGATTGTTCTTAATTTTATTGAAATATAAATACAATTTCACCAGATGACTTTTCGTTCTTTCAGTCGCTAACAAGCGTTTGTCCAACCAGTTGAGATATTTTCAAAACTCTAAACACAATTAGCATAGCATCAGTGTTTTGTGGTCATACCACTCACACATGTCATGTCGTTTTCACCCAATTATGCAGTCAGTGAACACATTTGCACAATGCTTACATTTTCTAAACAGACAAGTTATACCTCCCAATGAAAATGATGGATTGTTTTTGTAGTATTTACAAATGTTAGCATACAACATCCCACAATAGCAAAAACAATATTCCAAACCTTAGATATAATATAAAAACCTCTGCTTCTGCAATGATCAGGGGTGGACTTAGTGATTTGGGGGCCATAGTGATTCCAGGCAGGGCCATAGCATTGAAACTCAAAACACTTTCTTTTCTAGACATTTGTTTTCTTTCTAGATTTCAGTTTTTTTAAATAAACTGCATGTTAAAATATATATTTTAAGTGGAACCTTCTCAAGGTAAAGCTAAATATAAATTCACAAATAAAAAACAAGTTCACAAACTACAGTATGTACAGTTAATTAGCCATACTTGTGATTCGTGTGATTAATATTTGCAAGTGCAGTACGGAAGGAACGTTCCACTTTTCATGGGGGCCCCTGGTTTAGAAAATAAGTAATAATGTTAAAATCTTAATGGTTATAGACAGATATGACAATATTCATTCATTCATTCATTTTCTTTTCGGCTTAGTCCTTTTATTAATCTGGGGTCGCCACAGCGGAATGAACCACCAACTTATCCAGCATATGTTTTACGCAGCGGATGCCCTTCCAGCAGCAACCCATCACTGGGAAACAACCACACACACTCATTCACACTCATACACTACGGATAATTTAGCTTACCCAATTCACCTGTATTGCATGTCTTTGGACTGTGGGGGAAACCGGAGCACCCGGAGGAAACCCACGCGAACGCAGGGAGAACATGCAAACTCCACACAAAAACGCCAACTGACCCAGCCGAGGTTCGAACCAGCGACCTTCTTGCTGTGAGGCGACAGCACTACATACTGCACCACTGCATCGCCTATGACAGCATCTGATTTATAAAAAAATTAAATTAAATTATAAAAGATTTATACAATTATAAAATTAATTATAAAAGAGCTATATGATTAATATAGGCTTCTTGGCATTGGTCAGGGTCCCCTAATTCCCTGGGGCCCTAAGTGGCTGCTTACTATGCTTATTGGTTAAGTCCACCCCTGGCAATGATATCAGTTCAAAAACAATATCAAAATCCAAAATATATCTCAGCTGATAACACACAAACAATTGATAAATTGACACACAGCTGATTTATGTTGGGTAAACTGGGCTAACCACAGCTGATTCCAGTCTGGCTTAGACTCAGTGGCAGGGGTTATTTTTTTCTATTGCATTTACACTTACTGTATGCAGTAAAATGAGGACTTTGAGGAGTGATGTTGATGAAAACATGTGGCCTAACCCTGAAGATCGCAGAGATTAGAAACAGTCAGAGCAGAGAGAGGGAGATGGATCAGCAAAGAACCTTGAGCCGGGAATCGAACTCGGGTGAGCTAGGCTTACTAGGGTATTGGCGCTGACTTACTGGAATGCTTTTGAATGTAAACATTACTGTACATGTGGCATTAAGTTCCCAACCAACAAACTTAGTGTCAAAACGGTGGAAATACCTGTAAAACTGAAACATAAAAGTCTCTGCAGTTTTTGTAATGTCAACAACAGCCAGTATTTTGAAACCTGGTGTACTTTAATTAACTGTACCTTGTGGAGTAAATAAAAGGGTTATTCTTTGATCATTAATCATTTCATTTTGAGTCAGATTTCCAGTGTTTTGGTAAAGTTAGTGTGAACAGAGAAAGATGCGCTCTATTTTGAAATGTAGAGTTTATATATATATATATTTAATAAAATGTATTTTTAAGAAGAAAATGATCAATTTGGCCAATTGTGTTTTGTAGGTGTGAGTCTGTGTTAAGAGTTTTAAAAAGTATCTGAAGCATGAGTTAGAGCTTGTTAGCAATTGAAAAACTTTGGATTGTCATTGAATTTGATTTACTGGGATGATTCTGGATATATACAGTAATAAACAAACTACAGTCATAAATAAATGGAGCAAATATTAAAGTGAAATAAACAGTGCTTTATGGTTTTCAGAAACTGAATAATCAAATTTAGAATAACTTTGCATAGTCATATAAATTATTTAATGAAAATAATCTTTATTAAACTTCTTTTTGCACCATTAAAATGCTTTAAACTCTCTTAAAATGCTCACAAAGACACAGGCCCTAAAACACTTTGAGGATGAAAGACTTTCACTCTATTATGATTCAATTCCGCAGAGTCTCCACAAATCTCATGTGTTTAGACCGATTATATTTCTGGTCAAATATAATTCCAACTTAACACTGCATATCCTTCGATGTGACTATTGCGGACGCACACATTGCGATATTGACACTCAAACGATATATTGTGCAGTCCTAGCAGATTTAGATTTAAAATGCAGATTTTAGATCACCAGATCAACAAAATGGGTTTTAAAACCATTAAAGGGGAAGTATTTTACCCCTTTTTCAACATTTAATATAAGTCTTTTGTGTCTCCAGAATGTGTCCGGGATGGAAGAGTCTTCTTTTATAATTGCACTGACATGCAGCTGTGGTGATAAAGTAAAGACGGTAAAATCGCTGTAATTCATTACATGCATGCACTGTTTAAAACGTTTCAAACTAAAAGTTTTATATGCATTCTTGGTCACATTTGATGATGACTGATGATCACAGAGAGCTCAACAGATCTTTTAATCCCAGTTGCTTTGTGCACATCCTGTCCTTGTGATTATACGTGTTACCACGGAGACATGTTAATACGCTGCTGTCAATCAATTCGGTGGGCGGGTAAACCGCACTCCTATGTCACGATGTCATCCTATTTTAATGTCAGCAAACTAAAAAAAGAGACTTATTGTCTTTATATCACTCCAATATGACTGTGGACACACTATATCTACACAGTTCTGTCTAAACAGCTTACAAAAGATGATTTTCATAATAGGTGCCCTTTAAAGTCACAATGAACAAATATTTGTGTTTTATTGCAAGAGGCTCTTTGTTGTTTGTATTATTATATGCATATGTGTTAATGGTTCATGACAGAAACGTTTTGGTGTGCACAATAAATTAATTTTACATGGAGAAATCATAGATGTAAAGTGTTTAATGTTTCAAATAGCTGACAAAATATGGGTGAAATAAAGTTACATCATCATTCAGTGCGAGAGATATGTGTATGAAAAACCTTAAACATCAAAAGTGATACTTTACCTATATTTTAAATTATTTAAAAGATTCTACCTGACTTTTGGTTTTAATACATATAATGTTTTGGGGTTGCGTTTTGATCTTAAAGTGTCTTTTATTATGTAAACAAATAATTCTTGTTCTAAATATGCATGAGAAGAGAACTTTTTAAGTTTATATAAACTATTTTTACACTGAATAACATTTTCTTTAGTGTGTTCTGTAAAACATTATAGTGATTTTCTCTAAAAAAAAATGAGTAATAAACTGGGTTACATGATCACTGATGAAAACAAACGACTACTCTCGAAATACAGTCATTCTATTACATAAAAACAACTGAATTTTGTGGAGTTGAACCCTCACGTTCACCTGAAATTTTCTCTCTGAAATATTATTCACCCATCCCAGCAGGCACACAACCTCATAAAACGTTAGTTAATATTAGGTTAGATTTAAGTTATGACGTCAGAATTCAATGTCTAGCCAGAGTCTAAGGACAATGTTATTTTGACGTCCAATCATGACATCAAATTATGTTGATATTTGGTTGATTTTAGGTTGTGTTAGAAAGTGACCAAAATTCAGCATCTGATAGATGTCATAGTGGTAACGTCCACACAACATCAAAGTGTAACATGATTAGTTGCTTATTTTTGGTTGATTTTAGGTTGATTTTAGGTTGGACATTGGACATTGACGTCAGCCTGACATTGGGTTCTGACGTCCACCCGATTTTCATTTCCAAACAAAATCCAACGTCCCTACGATGTTGGGGTACAACTTCAATATGACGTCATGTTGACGTCCTGTGCCTGCATGGATGAGCCATTTCCACATTGAACCCCACTGATTTTAAACAAACAAAAAGTAGTGTTCATTATTATTATTATATAATTAAGTTTAAAACGTTTATATTTTTTTGTATGAAGGTTTTATTATTATTATTATTATTTATTATTATTTTTTAAAATTTAATGTCATTAAATTTTTTAGTATGTTTATATTATATTGCACGAAGCTTTCATTATTATTTTTAATAATTTAATTTAATTTAATTTAATTTAATTTAATTTAATTTAATTTAATTTAATTTAATTTAATTTAATTTAATTTAATTTAATTTATCTAATATTAAGCATGGAAATTAATTATATTTTATATTTTAACAGATGAAATCTCCAGTTTAATAATCTGGGTTACATGATCACTGATGAAAACAAACGACTACAGTGCATAAAAACAGCTCAATTTTGTGGAGCTGAACCATCACATTCACTTAAAATGTTCTCTCTGAAATATTATTCGCCCATGTTGAGCCATTTCCACATTGAACCCCACTGATTTTAAATAGACAAAAAGTATTAAATATCATACACAAACCAGAAGAAATCAACACATCTGTAGAGACACAGAGCGGTAATTACAGCGTATTTTTAAAACTGCAAATCGCATGATAGATCTTAGCATATATCTTAACCACTCATTTACATAGTCCTCCATGATGTTTCACAACATTTGTTTTCCTTCAGGACAAATGCCGCTTCGTCAGTGAGAGGATGAGGAAACACAATGAAGTGTTTATTCTGCACAAAGATATATTCATAGGCTGCACATGTTGGTCAGTGGGTTCAGGAAGGTCTAGTCAAATAAACATCGGCTTCATCCAAATAGCACTGGCGCAGCTTCAACAGCAGCACACAGGCATGAGAAAATGATGCAGGACTAACATTCCTCAGAGTGTGTCTGTAGGTTCTGTGAGTCTTTCGTATGGCTTACCATCAATCATATTGCTTAAAAATGCTTGAAATGTCTTCATTGGAATATACTGAAAGATAACTATGTGAATATACACAGGCACGTTACAGCTTATATGAAAAATAACCTGTATCTATTCAATAAAAATAAATGTAACATTAAGCCAAATGCTATTATAAGATTATTTAATGGAACAAATGCAGAGAAGGCTTTTTTTGTATTGTGAAACCAGATCTGACCATGAGCCACCGGCTTTATTTGCATATCAGATTAGATATTTATCAGAAATACTGTACAAGATGAATACAGTGGCGTTTGAAAAGAAATTCCCCAAAACAGCATTCATTTTACATGGTTTTGGTTACTTTATGTCAGATGTTTATATGTTTGAAACAATATTATATGAACAGGTGGAAATTTTTGTCAGTACAGTTGTGCTGAAAACAGAACTATTGTAAAGTGGATTTTGGGACATGATTATGAGAGAAATTATCAGAAAATACCAACTATAAAAATGCATCCTTTAGAAACCAGTGGCTATTTTGATTACTTTATACACTCAATTCAATTCTAAAATCATTTAACATCCTGTCAAATATTTGTTTCTAATTTATTGCATGAAGCTTTTATTATTATAATTTTTTATTTAATTTAATTTAATAACATGTTTATATTTAATTGCATGAAGCTTTCATTATTATTCATTATTATTTTTAATTTAATATAATACAATTTTATATTATGTTTATATTTTATTGCATGAAGGTTTTATTATTACTATTATTATATTTATTATTTTTAATTTAATATAAGAAAATTTTATGATATGTTTACATTGTATTGCATAAAGATTTCAATATTATTATTATTTATTATTATTCTTTATTTAATATAATTTAAAAAATTTAACATGTTTACATTTTTTACAAGAAGGTTTTATTATTATTATTAATTAATTTTATTTAAAATTTAATATAATTAAATTTTATAACATGTTCATATATTTTATTGCATAAAGATTGCATTATTATTATTATTTATCACTATTTTAAGTTTTATATAACTACATTTTATAATGTTCATATATTTTATTGCGTGAAGCTTTCATTATTAATTATTATTATTTATTATTTTTAATTTAATATAATTAAATTATATAACGATTATATTTTATTGCATGAAGCTTTCATTATTATTATTAATTATTTTTATTTTTAATTTAATATAATAACATTTTATAACGTTTATATTTTCATGCATGAAGCTTTCATTAATAATTATTATTAATTATTATTTTTAATTTAATATATTAAAATTTTTTACTTTTATATTTTATTGCATTAAGCTTTCATTATTATTATTATTATAATTTTTTTATTTAATATATCAACATTTTATAACATGTTTATGTTTTATTGCATGAAGGTTTTATTATTATTATTATTATTATTATTAATTATTATTATTTTAAATGTAATATAAATAAATTTTATAACACGCTCATATATTTTATTGCATGAAGATTTCATTATTATTATTATTATTTATTAATATTTTAAATGTAATATAATTAAATTTTATAACACGTTCATATATTTTATTGAATGAAGATTTCATTATTATTATTTTTTATTATTTTAAATTTAATATAATTAAAATTTATAACATGTTCATATATTTTATTGCATGAAGCTTTCATTATTATAATTTTTAATTTAATTGATATTTTATTATTATATATTTATTATATTATATTTTATTGCAGGATGATTTCATTATTATCATTTTTAATTTAATTTAATAATTTTCATATATTTTATTGCATGAAGCTTTCATTATTATTAATATTATTTATTATTTTTAATTTAATATAATTAAATTTTAAAACATGTTTATTTTTTATTGCATGAAGCTTTCATTATTATTGTTAATTTAATTTAATTTTAAACATGGAGATTATTTGTATTTTATGTGTAAAGATGTGTATTCCCAGAAAGCAAAAAAAAGAAAAGCAACAAAAAAGAGATGAAATCTCCAGATTCCAGTTAACAGCAATTGACTGTAGCTACCATTAGTTATCTGTGATGATTAACGAGCTGAAAATGGCCGTCTACTTCACACAAATGTAAAAGGAAATGGCCATTTAGCAAAGCCATCTCTCTTTTGATCCTCACATAATGCTGGACAGTTGAGGCATTTGTCTTGACTGGTGTCTGTCTAAAAAGATTAAGTGCAAATAACATCATGTCTACTACTTTGAATTTCACCCTAATCCTACAAAAAAAAAAAAAAAAACACAGAGTTTAAAGCGTATACAGCCATATCAGTGTTGTATTGTGGACGGATGGGGATCTATCTGCATTTCTAAGTGAAAGCTATCTTTGTTAACAGTGTGAAGCTGGAGCAGTTGCCATGGGGACGATCCTCCAATCTGCTGTGCTAAAATAAACCAAGGTCTGCAGTGTTAGCACAATGAAAGCTGATCGCAGACGAAGCAGAAACAAGAGCAGTTCCAGACACACAATCTGCAGAAACCACATTTTAAGGCAAGACACTGCAGGTTAATAGGGTAATACAATTAACTAATAGTTCTCAACATACTTCCACAGTTGATTAATTGCTTTAGGAATTGCAAACTTTTTTGAATGACACTTACCTTCAATAATATGTATAAATATGCAAATGCAATAAACATTTCGCTAATTTGCATACATTTCTAGCACAAAATGTGAATATTGGATGGAGTCAGAATTAATTTTCCATTTAGAATTTTTACATATTAGGGGATTTTAACTGTTTTACTCTTTTTATTGCAACAAAATACAGAAAATACTGTAAACAGCCCATAAGTGAAGGTCTGCAATTTTTGTAGAATAAAATGTTGTATATAATCAGCAAAATTAGTATTTACATATTCCTTTGTCAAAACAAAACACCAGAATATAGGTGTGAATAAAACTGCAGGAATATTTGAGACATTCTCCATTCATTTTCCTCAAACTGGAATGATATACAACAAATGTAGGCCTAATTTAGATTTAAACTTCATATATTGTTATTGTCAAATATTGTTACATGCCTAAATATGATAGGAGACATTTGATTCTGTTACGAATTGTTTTTAACCTGTTTTTAAACTTTTGAACCACTAACAGAGTTGACAGCAACAGAGCGAACATTTCCCACCATTTTTTTTTGCATTAGCTCAACATGGTAACCTCAAACCAGATACTATATAAAGTTAGACCTAAACTGCATTTCGTTTCCTTGTACTTGTACATGTGTAATGACAATAAAGTTGAATCTAATCTAATCTAAAAAAAACATGGCATCTCTAAACAGAGTTTTATGTATTTTCTTCATAATATAGTTTATAGTGAATGAGAATATCACAATAACAGTGTTGACATACAGTATAATTAATCTGTGATTGGTGTATCCTATACACTTTTGTGCAAAATGACACAATGTCACATGGTTTTTATGAGTGCTTTATAGATTGATATGTCTTTTCATGTATAGCAGAGTTTACCAGAACATATAAGGACAGACGCAAAATGAATTTATATTACTTAAATTACAAATAAGACATAAAATAGATTATTTAAGCTAATGTTTATTTAACTTAGTACAGTAAAAACACACAAAAAAGATGCTAATTAAACTTAATAATTTCATAATAATTGAAGTATTGAATTAAATGTATGGTTCAGGAGGCAGAGATGGTCAAAAAATTGGCATAGTGAGAGTCTTTAAGTATTTCCCTAAATGCACATACAAACATTATTTTTTAGAGATAACTTGTGTTATCATTCAGTTTCATTAAAGCTTTTGTGTTTGAAAAAATTAATAGGTTCATTTAGGAGATGCAAAACGTACGATCCATTCTAGAATCATCCATACTGTATGTAACTGGAGCTGAAATTTTGATTTGTGGCTCAGTACATGAGGAAAAGCTTGAGAAAATGCCCTTGCAATTGAAATATACAGGCACAGATTGATAAAGTGTGATAAAACAAACACTTAAAAGTGTATATTTGGATGTTTTCTTTACATTAGATTAAAAAAAATTATGAAAAAAGCCAAAAAGCCACAAAATCTCCAATAGAAAATTATAGGTGCATTAGAAAACAATGTAGTGTCTTGCCGTTCATCCATTTTGAGTCTTAATTTGGCCAAAACATTCTCTGTGTTTCAGCAAATGGAAAGATTTTTGGTGACAAATCTTATTTTAACACATATTTTGGAGAAACTGCTTTGAAATTTGTAAAAAAAAAAAAAAAAAAAAAACCTTAACAACTCTGGGCAAACTTACTAACCTTTCGATATGTTGGTGGCTGTTATTGAATCACTGACTTCCATTATAATGACATTTGTTGATTGCAAAGCCAGGACACCATATTATTATGCATTCTTAATTGTTGGTGGTTTTCCCTGTTGGAAGAGGTTAAAATGTGTCATTTTTACTGTTGATCATCAGTTGCAGTGCAAAACAGCTTAGTTTCTGGTTTTAATATGGAGTATAAAGTGTGTGAGAGTGTAATGGGAGTGGTATAGTACGGTACGGTATGGGTCGGTACGGGTCACATATATCAGGCTTGCGTTTCCACTGCCAAAAGGGTACCAATGGTAATTCCATTATTCCGAGTTCATAATAGTTCAAAAGGTGATGATAGTAGTTAAACATGGCAGTTTGTTCATGCTTTAGGTTGCTGAAAGAATCATTCGCTCTTTTGTTTTGTCCGGCTTCTCCTTTGTTTTGTTTGTGCTTCACTCTTACGTTTGTACATTTCTGAAAGGATCGAAAGTCAGAAGCACTTCAGTAATCACGCGCACGTTATTATCATCAGCTCAAGAAGTTCATTATTTCAAATATAGACCAGCGGCAAGCGATCGGGAGCTCTATGGAGAAAGTGAAACCGCCCGCGCTTTAGACGGCCTCGTAAAACAACAACAGGACAACAGGTTTATCTTCTTGGCCTTGTGGCTGTTCATCAAGACGACGACAAGGTTTGTTTGAGCTCGGGTCGACCATGGCTCATTATTATATATAATATTATAAAGATGTAATGTCTTGGCTGTGGATTTTAAAATGGCGCTTCCTTTGTTTTCATTCTCCTGGCTTGTGTACGCGCTAGTGACGCTTCTCTGTAAACCAAAAGTGTTCAGTTGCGTGTTCAGTAGCTCCAACTTTTGGTACCCTTTTGTTGTGTTAGGTACCCTTTTGAAAAGATACCCAAAAAGTGGTACGGTACGGTTTGGCCATATTACTATACCACTCAGCACTATACCACTCAGTGGAAACGGGCCATTAGAGAGACCTTTGCGCACATCACTTGATATGTTTGAGAAAATCAAAATAAGCAGCTCAGCTCTCTAAACATATTAAACATAGTAAGTGTATTTATGCACGCACACTATAATCTAATGTTTTACTCCATATAACTCCATATAAAAGCCAGAAACTTTTCTGCACAGCCCTATCTAAATATAGTACCAACTGATGACCAACAGTAAAAATTAAAAACTTTACATCTTCCCAACAGGGAAAACCACCAACAATCAAGAATGCAGGATTATATGGTGTCATGGCTTTGCAATCAAAAAATGTCATCATAATGGAAGTCAATGGGGCAAAAACAGTCACTAACATAATGAAAGGTTAGTCAATTTGATCAATACACATGGGATAAAATATATTCATATAGTTGATAGTTTATTTGGTGCTTTATGGCAAGAACATGCATGCGTTGTAATTTAAATACAATTTAAATTTAAAACATGAATTAAAATCTCAGTAAGCACACTGAGAAAAACAAACATAATAAGTAAGCACAGCAACTCTGTGTTGCCTGCTGTGCACAGTGTTCATTTTGATCCAAACAGAGTCTTTTGTGTTTTTGAGCAGGGTGGGCATGACTGGTGATTTGAGGCTGACTTTGCAGATGCCTGAAGCCACGCGGCATAGCAACGGCACACAAACCCTTGTGCGGCTGAATGCTCTGTCACATTCAGCTCACCCCCTCTCCAAACAGCAGATGTGTGCAGGGAAATATTTGGAGACGTTTTTACATTGCGAGAAGAAGAAGATGATGTGCAGTGCCAGACATTTTGATGGCATGCTGCAGCACTGCGTCAGTATGTGAGCTGGCATTACTCTGCACAGATGCAGACTCCTCCAGCGCCCACATCCTTGACACGCACACACCCCTCTCTGGAGCTCAGCCAATCAGACAGACACAGCCTCACAAGGCCCCTCCCCCTATGAGAAACCATCAGAGCCAGCATTACAGAGCTTCTTTGTGCTCTCCGTGATGAGTAATTTCTAATTTCAGCAGCACATTTACCTCCCCGGGCACTAGAGACTTCACACGTCGACAGAGTAAGCAAAACAGTTGTTACTGTGCAAATGCGGTTTTTGACTTCGCAAGCCCTGTTAGACATCCACAATAATAGTTTTACAACATATAGGACTTCAGAAAACTGATGCAGAACGTTGCTGTTCAGATGATTACAGTGAAAAGTATTTAAAACCATTTGAAGATTATAGTTCAGCATATTAACTGGATGTAATCCACAAATTTGGATTAGAAAATATGCTTTAAATTTTTTTAAACAGCTCATATAATATTTTATCTTTCGAAGAAGGATTCAATATGCCTGCACACTTCAGTAATGAAAAAAAGACATGTTGTGAGATAAAACTACTGCTTTGATGCAAAGAATTGGTGGATGTTTAGGTCACACGGGACTTTCCTCCATCCTCATTGCAATTTTTCATTACTGGAGTTTGTAGAGTTATTGGATTTCTGTCCGTTTGGATTATCTAGTCTAAACATAATTTGGATGCAGTGAATCTTTAACTTGTTTTGATTGGAAAACTGACTTCCTTCGGTGGATTGATTTGCTTGAAATGTGCTTTCTTAAAATAAGTAAAATAAGTGCCCTTAATTGTATTGTATGTCCACTTGTAGTGCTCTTCAAATTTAGAAAGTATATATTTAAACAAAAACGCATTCAGATAAAACTAATTAAATAAAGTATGCATAAAAATCTAAGATTTAAAACACTTTAAAATCCACTTAGTAATGTCAGATTAAAGTGTTCACATTTTATATCAATAATCTTTTGGCATGCTTTAAAGAAGTGCATTTATTCAGATTTGTATTGCACAAGTACTTGATTATAGGTTCAACTGATTGTTGTTACAAATATACTTAAATAGGGCATTAAAAGGTTTCAATACAAATTGCAGTTAAGTATATTTTGTAGGGATGTCCAGATCCGATCACGTGATCGGAAATCGGGCCCGATAACTTGGCTTCAGACTCGATTGGAATCGGAAGTTACCTCCCAATCAGGACTCGAATATATATGTAGTATCTCTGCGGTCTGGAGGTATTATAAAGTATATGAGACTTTTTAGTGCCGTTGCAAACATCCTTGATGAGACTCTATCAGTGCAGTTCCTAAAAGCACATTACTGGCTTTGCAAACACTGCGGCACTTTTATTTTTATATTAGATTTTTTTGTATTTACTGTTGCACTAAAGTTCAAAAGTGAAGAATGTGTTTATGTTATTTATTACTTGATTGTTCAAGCTACCTCACAGAAGTGCTCTGTTTGTTAACAGAGTTATTGAATGTTAAAATAAAGTGAATTAAAGAAAAAATAAGGAACATCCTGGATCGGTTTCTTCACTCTTCTTTATTCTTTTTTCGTGTATTAAAGAAGTATCGAATCGGGTTTCTGTATCGGTAGATACTCAAAATCAAATGACTTGGACTCGAGGGCAAAAAACCCTGATCGGGATATTCCTAATATTTTGGCTTACTAAAAATCAGTACTTTCCACAGTACAGTTTAATAATAAATATTTAGAGGTAATTATGTAATTACATATAAAATGTATTTAAGTTCTACACTGTAAAAATACTGGTTGCCTTAAATTTTTAAGCTGAATCAAATTAACCTTATGAGTCACTTGAACTTATATTAAACTGACATAAAACAGCTTGTTTAACTCATAAAAATAAATTTTAACATGATTAACTTAGTTTAATAAGTTAACTAAAAACTATAATTAACTAAAACCATATTCTGTCATGACTTTTTGAACATATATTTTTTTTTACATCTTTGAAGATTTAGCTATATATATACAGTTATAAGTTCAGCTATACTGTATATACAGCTATAATATATATATATATATATATATATATATA
Organism: Danio kyathit; assembly: GCA_903798195.1. NCBI lineage: Eukaryota > Metazoa > Chordata > Actinopteri > Cypriniformes > Danionidae > Danio > Danio kyathit. Next base: position 52,058,014 of record LR812521.1, on the reverse strand, counting down.
TATATATATATATATATATATATATATATATATATATATATATATATATATATATATAATATTTAATAATTAATTAAATATATTATAATTAAAAAAAACAAGTCAACTATAGTTTTGTCAAAATATTAATACTTTACTGTTGTATTTGTAGTAAACAGTCCAGTTAAAGAAATCGTAATCAATGCATCAAAATCCACACTAACAAAACTTATAATTATAACCATTGTCAATTTCAGTAAGGGTTTAGTTAAAAAAATGTAATTAAACCATCTTTTCCATAAAGTATTGTTTTTAAAAATATGCTATACTGTACTTAATTTTCACAAGGGATTATTTAAAACGAATTCCTCTTGGTTTTATATTGTGTAAGTCGGTCGTATTCACACGCATTCAAATGTGTCTAAAAATCTCCAAATATGGCTGTTGGCACTGTATATGGCAGCAGATCACTCATCAGATCCATACATAAGCTCATGTAAATGGCGTCCTGAAATATGACGTGTACCGTGGACCTTTGTTGCACGTCAGCCTCAGGCTCAATAGCCCTTATTTTTGGACACCAAACCACAGTGGAAGAATCCAAAAGGATGTTAAGGGAGATTTCCTGCATGGGCGTTTGCTTTTGCCACATTTCCTCTTGACTCTGCTGAGGTGACAGAGCAAGGCAAATCAGACAGAAACGCATCAGGCCATTGACCCAAATGCAGCACTTTTTTTTTCCCCCTCTCAGCTCTCATAAGTCCTGCTATCCTCCTCTCAGCTGACTGAACACTGACTGTCCTGTTTCCCACAGATCTGAGCTGATAGCAGACACTTCTGTGTGGAAACTTTGTACTGCCTCACTGACCTACATATATACGCTACAGCGAGATGCTCTTTGTGGGTTAGGCATTGAATGCATTTGTCTCACACCTATAGAGTATAATGATCTGACACATGCAGATTAGGTACATCGAGCCATACTGCTTGTTTTGGTTTTATCATCTGTGATAGATTTCAAAGTTTTGAGTTTATCAGAGGGACGGATTTGTACTGCTGATAAAATAATAATCAGGCAGAGCTCGTCCCACAGGAAATTACGATTTTGCATGAAGAAAAAATAGATTTATATTTGCTCTTTTATTCTTGAGAGACCTGCTTGCATGTAAGGAATCATGAGTGATTTAGATTGCAGTGCTTGTTACATAGCCACTTCCCAAATGAATAATAAATGGACATGAAATTTTCATTCGAGCTGAAATTATTATTTTATGTGAGAAAATGGAGGGTGAGAAGATGATATGAGACATAAAACTGTGTTTATATAAACCATAATTTTTTTAAACTCCAATTATATTGTCTGTTGAAAAGTTTAACACTAATTTAGATTAGGCGAAAACGGCTGTTTTGAGTTCTGCAGGAAATCTCATCTGCAGTAGCACTGACACCATTTTCTAATGACTATTGCACATGCTGGAGACTGCGGAATGACATGAACAGGAAAGAGTGAGCTGTGTTAAGTGGGTGAGGGGTGTTGAAGCAGAGCAAGAGTATCTTTCACTGAACACTTCCCAAATCTACTATTCTAGACTATTCATATCTCTACTAAAATCATCAATATTGTACTTTATGCATCATTTTTATTGTCCAGTAACAAAATCGTCAAAATGCCAGAGCTGATATTTATCATGCAATAAAAATGCACAGTCATCATCATTGGCAGTCAAGTTCATAGGCAGATTTTTGTATTATTACACTACCATTCAATGCTGGGTTATTTAAAACCAAATTGGGTAAAATATGGACTAATCCAAACATTGGGTAAAATTAGGTCCTATTAATTTAATCTCGGGGCGTCTGGTGGCACAGTGGGTAGCACGATCGCCTCACAGCATGAAGGTCGCTGGTTCAAGCCTCGGCTGGGTCAGTTGGCATTTCTGTGTCTTCCCATGTTTGCATGGGTTTCCTCCGGGTGCTCCGGTTTCCCCCACAAGTCCAAAGACATGCGCTATAGGTGAATTGGTAAGATAAATTGTCCGTATTGTATGTGTGTGAATGAGTGTGTATAGATATTTCCCAGTGATGGGTTGCAGCTGGAAGGGCATCCGCTATGTACAACATATGCTGGATAAGTTGTCAGTTCATTCCGCTGTGGCGACCACAGATTAATAAAAGGACTAAGCCGAAAAGAAAATGAATGAATGACTCATTTAATCCCAATGATTAACCCAGTAGTTGGTTCAGTCCGTTTTACACCCAAAACTGGGTTGAAATAACCTAGCATTTTTAGTGTGAATATTTAACTTTTTTTATCATTCATTCAGGAACAAAAAAAAAAACGGTAAAACATTAATAATGTGACAAAGGATTTGTATTTTTAAATTGTCAATCCCCAGTGCTGAAAGGGCATCTGCTGCATAAAACATATGCCAGAGTAATGGGTGGTTCATTACGCTGTGGCGAGCCCTGATAAATCAGGGACTAAGCTGAAGAAAAGTAAGTGAGGGTTTTTTTGTTGGTGACAATAGCCTAGTTAGAGCGTCGACACATACAGTGCGCAGCATATATGAGTACACCCCTCACAAATCTCTGTTTTAAAGTCATATTTTTAATATGAAGCTATACAATATTATATAGTGCATATATATTAGATTAGTCAGTACTGAAGCCAAATCTGGAGCTTATCTAACAAAATAACTTACGATAACGGTCCAAAAACTAGTACAGCCAAATTTAAGTTATAGAAAAATATTATATACAAAAAAAAGAGGAAAAATCAAGAGAAGCAAAAAAAGAAAAAAGAGTGAGTTGTCATTTTTTTTTTTTTTTTGCAATATTTTGCTTGAATTTAACTGTCTTATCTTTCAATTTCTTAATATGTTTGGAGACTAAAATGTTATTTTAATAAATATATCTGTTTAATAAATCTGTTTTGTTTAAATGCACCAAAATACCTTGCCTATATTCACTGAGAAATGATTCATTGAAAATATTCCTTTTCAAAATGGAGTGTACTCAATTATACTGAGCACTGTAGCACTGAGGGGGTCACATTGACTCAAGTCTGATACCTGGCTTCCTTTCCGATTCCTCCCCTCTCTATTTGCCTCCCATTCATTCCTGTCCCGTCTCAAATAACTGTTAAAAAAACTAAAATGGTTTCTTCTTTAGTTCAAAGTAATCACAGAAAGCCTAAAACAATCCCCAAAAATATTAAGCAAGATCAAATAAATGAATACTGACCCCAAACTTTTATAACTTCAAAGTTTACACAGTTGTGCATATGTTTGGGTTCCAACTTCCTACTATGGAAGTAAATAGGTTCCATCAAGCAGCATTCTTCAAAATATCTTCTTTTGTGTTCAACAGAAGAAAGGAACTCATAAAGGTTTAAAAACCACATAAGGGAGAGTAAATGATGACATAATTTTCATTTTTGGGTGAACTTGCCCACTTGTTTGAGTATCTTTCTTCTGTTGAGCACAAAACAATATACACTCACTGGCCACTTTATTAGGTACACCAGTCCAACTGCTCGTTAACGCAAATTTCTAATCAGCCAATCACATGGCAGCAACTCAATGCATCTAGGCATGTAGACATGGTTAAGATGATCTGCTGCAGTTCAAACTGAGCATTAGAATGTGGAAGAAAGGTGATTTAAGTGACTTTGAATGTGGAATGGTTGTTGGTGCCAGACGAGCTGGTCTGAGTATTTCAGAAACTGCTGATCTACTGGGATTTTCACGCACAACCATCTCTAAGGTTTACAGAGAATGGTCCGAAAAAGAGAAAATATCCAGTGAGTAGCAGTTCTGTTGGTGCAAATGCCTTGTTGATGTCCATCCCTTTATGACCACAGTGTATAAACGCGTCATGTCATAAAGTGCGAATCATCTCAGGCTGGTTTCTTGAACACAACAATGAGTTCACTACTCAAATGGCCTCCACATTCACTAGAACTCAATCCAACAGAGCACATTTTGGATGTGGTGGACCTGGAGATTCGCATCATGGATGTGCAGCCGACAAATCTCCAGCAACTGTGTGATGCTATCATGTCAATGTGGACCAAAATCCATGAAGGATTAAAGCAGTTCTGAAGGCAAAAGGGGGTACAAGCCGTACTACTAAGATGTACCTAATAAAGTGGACGGTAAGTGTACACTGAAGATTGTTCAGTCATTGAAATTTATAGTAATTTTTGCTCCTGCTAAAGATGTCAATGGCTATTTTTTTACAAAATTTTTCATTATATCTTGTTTTGATTTTTTTAAAAGTTTAGAACCACTTGAGTAGCCTAAATAATGAGAATTTTATTACTGTATTATGGGGTGAACAATCCCTTTAAGCATCATAAAAACCTGCATGATGCCCCTGATTTATACACACAACCTTTATTTAATTAAGTCGTAAACAATCCACAATGTCATACCAGTCAAAAACAATGGCACATAATCGGCACGGAATTCACAAGTGAATAATGGTGTTGACTTGTTCGGCTCTGAGCGGCAAACAGCTTCCCAGCAGCAGCTCCTTCACGTCAGCCTCCTCTGACTAACAAAAAGCCATTGCCCAAAACCACCAGGGAGCTCTCCACCTCTCCTGCAGCTGGGGTGAAAGGTCGCAGGCTTGTTTTTTGTGGAGGCCCGAGTCTGCTAAAGTGCTTGCCGTCCTCCTTCCCTCCCGCCATTGTCAAGCCGACAGGAAAACGGTTGCTCTGCCTGAGCCGAAAGCAGCAAAGCAAGAGAGGCGGGAGAGAGTGAGAGAGTGTCCTGTTTAATTCATCACTCCGGTGGCGCTGGGTTCGCCCCTCCACCCGGACTGCAGTGCTGTGAAGTGCTGAATAACTGACGGGGCTGCCCTACATCTGCAGCAGGGGCTCCTGGGCATGACAGAGAGACAGAAACGCTCTGAGACAGGAGGCGGCAGAGAGCATGAGGCAGATATAGGTCAGTCAGACCCTGAGACGGGACGATGACATGCTGCAGAAATGAAGGGAGGGGAGACTGCAGTGTTCGCCATTGACCGCATGAACCGGTAATGCTGCAGTCGGTCAGGAGGTGGCTTCTGTACCTGCACGTGCAAATCTTCCTCAATGGGTCCAGACTTAGCACAGTCTCAGGCATTTCATGATGAGGTCGAGCATCATAATCGCCTTTACTGACCCTGCTCCAGTTTGGTAAATTAAATTTCATGACACACAAAAAAAAGGGGGGTGGTGGATTATTTCAGTGCGGACATCCACTGATCAAATAAAGCTGTAGATGGATTGTGTGTGACTGTCTGATATGAACAATGGGTATAGATATTGTAGACATTTGTATCATTAACAGTGATGCTTCTTTTTATTTATATATTTATTTATTTTTATATTTTTAAGGGGTTTTTTACTTTAATTTTGCACCAAGGGTAATTAGTGGTTCATTACGCTGTGGTGACCTCTGATAAATCAGGCACTTAGTTGAAGGATAGTATGTGAGGGTTTTTTCGTTGGTGCCAATAGCCTAGTGTGTCAACACATAGCACTGAGGTGGTAACAATGACCGGAATCAGATTCTCGACTCCTTTTCCGATTCTTTCCCTCTCTCTGCTTCCCATTCATTCGTGTCCCGTCTCAAATAAATGTTAAAAAGAAACTAAAAATGGTTTCTAATGGGTTTCTAACTTTGATTTTATAGGACAGTTTAGTGAGGAGATATAAATGAATGAGGAGCAGAGAGAGAGGAGAAGCATCGGAAAAAAAACCTCTACCCAGGAATCGAACTCACTGTTGCCGTGATCACCTCAGTGCTATGTGTTGACGCACTAAACACTGGCTGTTGGCGCCAAGTTCAAAGTCATCAGAAACCTTAAAAATGTTTCACAAAAAAATTATGAGCATCCACACAACCTTTTCAGTTATGTTTTGATAGATATGAAAACATGTGCTGCACTCTTACAACTCAATAACACAATCAAAACAAAAAAAGGAAAGTGTTGCGAAAACAGCAGTTAAGAATGCATCTAATCATAGTGTGTTCTGATTCTGTGATCACATGGAGAAGAAGCACTGTTTTATTACATTACATACTTTTTAGGGTTCTGTTATGATGCACTCTAATAAAACGCACAAAACATTAAAGCGTCTTTGTGGGTTTCTCTGTTTTCTATAAAATCAAACTGTTAATATAGGGTGCATGACTTCAATCAATCAATCAATTTTAACATTCTTTGAAACATTTAGAATAACGCAAGTAGGCCTATACATTCATTCATTTTCTTTTCGGCTTCGTCCCTTTATTATTCTGGGGTCGCCACGGCGGAATGAACTGTCAACTTACCCAGCAAATGTTTTACGCAGCCGATGCCTTTCCAGCTGCAACCCATCATTGGGAAACTTCCATTCACACACATACACTACAGCCAATTTAGCCTACCCAATTTACCTAGAGCGTATGTCTTTGGACTTGTGGGGAAAACCGGAGCACCCGGAGGAAACCCACGCGAACACAGGGAGAACATGCAAACTCCACATAGAAATGCCAACTGACGCAGACGAGGCTCAAACCAGCGACCTTCTTGCTGTGAGCCGAGAGCGCTACCCACTGCGCAATCGTGCTGCGCCTTTGCTGACTATACAAGTCAGCAAAATATGTAACAATGTTCTAGTGGTTTTTGAATATCTATATTTGGTTTTGGATACATATGTATAGCAAAAAGGTGTATTTAATATAATTTATTTATATACACACTACCGGTCTTAGGGTCAGTTTGGGGTTAGTTTTTTTTATTATTAATTTTATTTAATAATTTTAATAAAATAATTTTGTTCATCAATGCGGCATTTATTAAATGTAAAAAAAATGTTAAATTGTTAAATACTTATTTATTAAATAATAATTTTTACTTATTGTATGTAGTTTCAAATTAAGTTATTACTCCAGTCATTTTTGCTTTTATTACTATTACCACTAATAATAATGATATTAATAATAATAATAATAATAATTAATATTAGAGTGATTTCTGAAGGATCATGTGACTGTGAAGACTGAAGTAATGAAGCTGAAAATCTGAATCTTCAAAATCACTAGAATGATTAAAATAAAAACTACTTTTGAACAGTTATTTTATAGTGCAATAACATTTTTTCACAATTTACAATTTGTACTGTATTTTTTGATTAAAGAAATGCAGCCTTGGTGAGCAGGAGAAGCTTATTTCAAAACATTTAAAAATCCTACTGACCCCAAACTTTTGACAGGTATATATATATTATTATTATTATTATTATTATTATTATTATTATTATTATTATTATTATTATTATTATTATTATTATTATTATTATTTAGTGTCCAGAGAGGAAATTCATTTTTGGAAAAGGCATGTATATAACACAAGAAAATGTACACAAACTTATCAATATTCAAAAACAATCACATAATAAAAATAATGCATCAGGGTTCATGTAATCATTGACTTATCAAGATGGAAATTTGTAAAATAAATAAATAAATAAAAACACTGCTAAGCTTTTAGGATAGAGAAAGTTTTTTGTTTGGGATTATGCTTTTTTAAAACATAAAAGATCATTCAAAAATAAAGTTATTAAAATTAAATAGAGTAAAAAAAAATGTAAACAAATTGAAACAAGTATGACTTAATGAATTATAGTTTCCAGTCAGCACAACGATCCTTCAGGCATGCTGTTGATGGTATACTAACCCTAACACAGAAAGACAAAGCAGATCCCATGGTGTGAGAGATAAGGTGATCATACTGTGTCCAAATAAACATCCTGAGAAAACCGTTGGCACTGAAAACATTACCACAGAAAAGAGGAAAACAATGCAGGTCTACAGTGTTTTTCTCACCACAGTGGAATCCAAATGTTTGAAAGCACTTTAAAAAAGCATCTAAACTTTATTAATAGTGTAATTTTATTGATATGCATTTCTTAAAGTTTAGTTTGTCCCATGAATACTTTAATGTCAGCAGCACTCTATCTGCTAGAGCTCTGGAAATCTGACAGAGCTCTGTCATGCAGAATTGTTTGATATGAGCTTCAGTGAAACAAAAACATTCTGTCTGTACAAACAGTGACATAATCAAAGTCACTTAATATAATCTGAACTATGACTAATAAATTAATTTTAAATCATATGGTTTAATTAAACAATTCAAAATCCAGACAATGCGTTTAGTTCCCATGAATTCAGACTTACAGACACACTATATTACTGGCACTATAATGCCATTTGCATTTTATTTTTAATTTGCTACTACTATTTGCAAACTGAATCGAATCCAGATGCCAAAATAAACATTGTGTTCTCATGTGCACAATGACTTGCAAGACCTGTATTTGTGCTGTGGCTTTGGCAGTTATGGCTGTAGACTGAAACCAGCTTGTTTCATGTGATGCTGAGTTTATGCCCTGAACCCTGGAGTCTCAATCCAATGCGGGTGATATCAGTCAACAGCCCCCTCCAGTGAATCCCCCACAGCACCTCCTCCAGATCAGCCTGTGCTCCCGCCTGCAGAGCCCATTAGAAACCCCACATGAAAGCCTCTGAATGGGCTCTTTCAGATTAGCACTGATCCCACATTGTTTATGCGGAGTAATTAGGAGCACATAGGAAACCCGGAGGTTAATTACAAAAGACTGGATTACAGTCATATCTCTGTCATGTCTAAATAAGCAGCGCACTACAATGCACGCAGAGACCCCCAAATAATTTTCTTGACACATCTTCTGTTTGTTTACCGCTGGAAAAAAAAAATAAGCGTGAGAATTCTGTAATGAACTCATGTTGCAATCAAGCAGGACGGTAAGCAACGATTTTGATCATGTGTGTTTTGGTACAATAGTAAATGCCCTGTTTTGGGGCACTTTCTTACAACACAAACTATTGGCCAGTAAGCAAAGAGTAGATGATCTTTTGTGGCTATTTAGATGATATAACCATGTAAAAAATGCAGAGTTCCACACAATTGCTTTATGTTTTCTCAACACAAATCTATTAAAGGGGTGATCTTATTTTAAACTTTAGTTTATGTGTAATGTAGCTGTGTGAACATAAACAACATCTCTGAATGTAATATATGCTCAAAGTTCAATGCAAAGGGAGACATTGGCTTTTACAGAGGTAGCTTAGCAAAGCCCACAGCGAACGAAGTATGGGGATTACAAAAAAAAATACATCCGGATTAATGAGATCACAAATGCTTTAGGTTACGCGCATACACCCCCTGCAGTGAAGGAGTGTGGCCAGAGGCACTGTAATGTTATAGCAGAGAAAGCTAAAATGCCGTCCAAATGCTGCTATTTCCACAGAGCTTCTTCTGTTTCTGTATTTGGTCTTCCAAAAGACATGGCACAAAGAGAGAAGTGCTTACAGTTTAATTTTGATTATGTTCCAGAGAATTATAAAACAGATATAGCTAGCATTTGACAAAGGACAGCTTCCAAAATCTGTCCCAGTTCAGTGCTGGACTCGACTAAAAACTCCTCAAAGAAGGAGCAGCTCGAATCTTAATAAAAGAAGCTGTGGATTGTGAGCCACAACCTGTAAATATTTTTATTTGTTAAATTTGATCTATTACATGCATAGTTTCTAGTGTTAACAGTATGTTGTAGCGAGGATGTAAGCAATGGGAAATGCTATTTTGCACCGTTAACAATTTAGCTACAAATTCACATTTAAAAGACACTTGTCAGATTTTATTTTAGAGAGCAGGCGTGAGGTTCAGCTGTGTTCTTTTAATTTTCTGTCTGATTCAGGCTCAAACTGACAGTTACACTGACTGACAGTATTTACACAGCAGAGGCAAAGCGCATGCTATTAGAGGCGTGACACTTTTCCTGGTGACGTGGAGCTGATCTATGAATCACAGCACATTATGTTAGCTGACCAATCAGAATATCTTGAGGGCGGGCCTTTCAGAGGAACTATATGACAGTGGTTTTCACGTTAGCCGAGTAGCTGTATATAATCAAAGTAAGATACATGAAAAAAGAACGTGGTTTTTTCCAAATGAAGCACGAGCACACATTGCTTTGCACCTTATAAACACAACCAAGCCCAACAAATACACTCTGGACCACCCCTTTAAATTAACTTAATATTTTTTTTTACAAATTTAAGTGGATTGCACATAAAACAATTAGGTAGTTCCAAACAAACTTAAGAATTGTGTTGTTCATTTTAAACTCATTTTAAATAGGTAGTGTGAACAAGGAGCAAAAGTAATTTGTATATGCAACAAATCCACTATGTTCAATGAATACATTTTGGACCTCTCGGTAATGGTCAAAAGTGGATAAGCTCAAAAATTTCAGACTGCATTTACACCTGTATTTGGCATTGTCAACTTATGATAGGATTGTCAAAAATGCATCTTAATACTAGAAAAGTTGACAAAATTAAAGTGTTTACACCTGTCTTTCTTCTACTGAAGATAAAAACATATTTTGAAGAAAAGTGAAAACCTGTAACCACTGACTTCCATAGTAGGACCTTTCTTCAAAATATCTTCTTTTGTGTTCAACAAATACAAGAAATGCATGAAGGTTTGAAAAAGGTGACAGATGAGTAAATGATGACTGCATTTTAATTTTTGGGTAAACTATTCTTTTAAAGAAGATTTTTAGCTGAATTCAAAAACCGATATGATCGTATTTTTGTATAAAGCACGTCAATGGTCAATGAGATAAAAAATAAACTCATACAAACAAATCCAAATCAATCCTAATGGCTAATGATGATAGACTGAGGTCATATAAATAGAAGCAGTCAGTCTGTGCAAGAAACTGAACATTACTTACAATATTATTGTCACTTCATGCCTGAGTCCATGCTCGCAGTATTACTTGCACTATAGTGGATATATAAACTGTATAGGAATGTAGGGATGGATAGAGAACATAAAGCAGCCAGAAACACACAGAAATGTATTTTTCTTCATAAGACCTCAGTATATCTTCAGGAGTTGCAGGGATTTTTTTGTACTTGTTTGTATGTATTTATTTTTCATCTCACAAATGAATGACCACTGACTTTACGAATCGTATTCAGATAAAAACCTTTAATGTTCTACTGAAGAAAAAAAGTCACTTGCATCTTCAATGGCCTGAGCGTGAGTAAATTAACTGTAAATACTGGGATGAACTATCCATTTTATAAAGGGTGTAAACAGGGTCTGGAAGTGAAGGAGCTCAAAATGCTCAAAATGCACAACTTTATGCACACCAAGTTTAAACTTAGTTAAACATGATAGTCTTGCTTCAAAATCAAGATTGAAAGCAAAAAATAAAATAAAATAAAATAAAATAAAATAAAATAAAATAAAATAAAATAAAATAAAATAAAATAAAATAAACAAACAAACAAACAAACAAACAAACAAACAAACAAAACAAAACAGGATAAAATAAAACAAAACATAAAACAATACACAAAACAAAACAAAACATAAAATAAAACTAAATAAAACAAAACATAAAATAAAATAAAACTCAAAACAAAACATAAAACAAAACAAAACAAAACAAAACAAAACAAAACAAAACAAAACATAAAACAAAAAATAAAATAAAACTAAATAAAACATAAAATAAATAAAATAAAACATAAAACAAAACATAAAATAAAACTAAATAAAACAAAACAAAACATAAAATAAAACACAAAACAAAACAAAACATAAAACAAAACATAAAATAAAACTAAATAAAACATAAAATAAAACACAAAACAAAACAAAACATAAAACAAAACATAAAATAAAACGGAATACATTAAATAAAGTTGAAATGTTTATACTTCATAGATAAATCACTTATAGGTCCAGATGCAATCTGTGCCTGCTGAAATCTGCAGAAAACGTTTTCCTCTTTTTTTTTAGCAGATTTCCGCAGATTAATGAGTCCATTATTCAATCTATTTATTTACTTGTTTCAATGTGTGTAAATATATATTTATTTAGTTTTCATATTAATATCAGTAATATTATTTTTAATTAATAATAAGCAAATATTTAGATGATTTACGTACTATACAATATGTAAAGAAATGCTTCCTGCCTTTTATTAGATGTTTTTTTATGGGAAAGCTACTGTAATTTTGTTCACCAAAAAAAGTGGTTCTAATTTGATTTGCATTGTAAACCTAAATAAAGTTTTCAGCTCACTTAAAATAATTATTTTTACAAATTCTGTGCAGAAATAACAAAACAAAATCCTCAGATTCTGTCTGGGCCTAAAAAAGAGATCAAAATAAGTCTGTGCATATGAAATTTAGATATCATCAGCTTTCATCTTTCCTTGATCCTCATCTTCTGTAAAACAACAAATAAAATATTGAGTTATTTTTATATTAACCAAACAGTTCCAAACATTGATTTCCACTGCCAAATTTCTCAAAATATTTTACGTCCCACAAGAGAACGTATGTGTGCAATGGCATGAGGGTGAGTAGCTGATTATTCAGGTGGATGACTGACAGATACTAATTACATCTGAGTATCAAGTGAGATCTACTCCCCCAGATTTGACTCACACACAGCAGATTTTCCGGATGAATGAAACGGGAGAGGGTCACATCAAACAGGGCCGCGCCACAGAACAAATAAAACACAACTCTGCTCTCCTCAGCCCTGGATCCCCTTACACGCTGCCCTTGGCTGCATTGATCCTCATGTGCAGAGAGTGTCGGATGCATGGGGAACAGGATCTGAGGATCTGGAATGTGTGTCCTTGAAAGCTGCTTACGTAGAGAGGATAGAGCTCAAGGACAGGGAGGGAGTGAAACAGACAATAACAGTTAGAAAATATAAATAACCATTAGGCTGAGTCCTATTATTGACAGTAAACTGCACTTCAGTCATAACATCTGACTGAACCAGTTGTCACACTGTCATGGTTTTTATTTGGATGCAGCATTATGTGGCTGACTGGAGCTCTTCACCGCCCTCTACTGACATTTAAACGCTACTGCATCCCTTCTAATAATTACTGTCATGTCTGATTACGTCAGAGGTGCCCAAAGTAGGGCCTGCAGGCTAAAGTCGGCCCATGGTAACCTTTGGTTTGGCCCACCATCCCATCTGAAAAGAGAAAAAGAACGATGGGGAGTTGGTTGGGGCGAATGCCTTTAACAGAGGTCATCATTTTTAATTTAATGCATACCATTTTGTTTCTTTGTTTAATTGAGGAGCTACAAAAAAGTCAATTAAAATGAAATGTTTCATATGAAACAGACTTTTAAAATGTAAATACCGTCACGTGACAGATAGAGGACAATGCACAAGACATCGGTGAGCATATCAAGGCAAATGCAGGAGCAGTTCGACTGTATTTAGTATTGAGCTCCATTGTGTTCGAAATGGGATCATGTTTTTATTATAATAAGTTGATTATAAAACGTTAAAAATTAAACTGCATCACCATTTAATGTGTTTTAAAGAAGTTTATTCTAATTATTTTAAAATGATAAGCAAACAAATGATTTAGGTGACGCGGTGGCGCAGTAGGTAGTGTTTTCGCCTCACTGCAAGAAGGTCGCTGGTTCGAGCCTGGATCAGTTGGCTTTTCTGTGTGGAGTTTGCATGTTCTCCCCGCAATCGCTTGGGTTTCCTCCGGGTGCTCCGGTTTCCCCCACAGTCCAAAGACATGCAGTAAACTATTGGGTAGGCTAAATTGTCCGTAGTGTATGAGTGTAAATGAGTGTGTATGGATGTTTCCCAGAGATGGGTTGCAGCTGGAAGGGCATCCGCTGCGTACAACATGTGCTGGACAAGTTGGCGGTTCATTCCGCTGTGGCAACCCCAAATTAATAAAGGGACTAAGCCAACAAGAAAATGAATGAATGAATAAATGAGCAGATTTAATGTAATACAGTTTGGTATATTTAACTTCGGTCCACAGCCCTCAATCAAGTTTGCTTTTTGGCCCTTTATAAGAAAAAGTTTGGGCACCCCTGGATTACATGGAACCCAGGAAGTATTTGGACACTTAAAGGGATGGTTCAACCAAAAATGAAAATTCAGCCATCATTTACTCACCCTTCACTTGCTCTAAACCTGTTTGTTTTTTTCTGTTGAATACAAAAGAGGATATTTTGAAAAATGTTGGAAACCTGAAACCATAGACATTCATAATAGGGAAACCAACATTGTGGTAGTCAATGGTTATTTGTTTCCAACATTTTTCAGAATATCTTTTGTATTCAACAGAACCAAAAAAAAAAACTCAAACAGGTTTGGAACAAGTTAAGGAGGAGTAAACCATTTTCATTTTTTGGGTGAATTATCTCTTAAATTGATGGATACAAATATATGAATTTAATATTAACTATTAAATCAAGTTAATATATATTTTAAATAACGATAGCATGTTTTAACCATTTCCTATATCATTATCAAATAATCAAACATTTGAAAAGTTTAGACCACCTTCTAGATTTTCAAATAAATAATGATTTTTAGTTAATGTGATGAGTTACAACTGTGGCTACACCTGAGGAAAGCACTAAAATAACTACTCCTAGATACTGTTTGATTTGATCTGCTTTACAAATAAAGTTATGAGATTCCTTTTTAGGGTGTGCTGCTACTTTCAGTGGTGGTTGCATGTAAAAAAAGCAGTTGTACTATGCTCAATGTATTTTTTTAAAGTGCAAATAAATACTCTTTTTGAATTGAAATTGAACTTTTTATTTTATTTTATTTTAGACTCTAGAAATGCTTGAGAATGTGATATGGATTAGCTTGGCTATATTGTTTTGTAATCGTATAAATATGTAATCTGATGCGCAGTAAGAGATAGCCTATACAGTATATATTCATTCATTTTCTTTTTTTAGGCTTAGTTTCTTTTATTAATCTGGGGTCGCAACAGCGGAATGAACCGACAACTTATCCAGCATATGTTTTACACAGCGGATGCCCTTCCAGCCGCAACCCATCACTGGGAAACATCCATACACACTCATTTAAACACATACACTATGGACAATTTAGCTTACCCAATTCATCTGTACCACATGTCTTTGGACTTGTGGGGAAAACCAGAGCACCCAGAGGAAACCCAAACACGGGGAGAACATGCAAACTCCACACAGAAATGCTAACTGACCCAGCCGACCCAGCGACCTTCTTACTGTGAGGCAATTGTGCTACCCACTGCGCCACCATGATGCCCTACAGTATATATTAAGAGATAAATAAAAGATCTTTGAGGGAGTTTGGGAACCTTTCGAATTGTTCCTAAAATGTGGTGGAGTTGGAAATGAGTTGATAGATGATTAAGAAGAGAGGACATAAATATTGATGTAAAATACTGAGAAGTTTTTAGTTTGTTTGTTTTTCTTTCTATTTTTTTTAATTTGTTTTAATATTGTTTTTACATCTGTATTATCTGAAGTGTGAAGTTAAAACGCAATATTTTTTTTTATCTGATGTGCAGTATTAAAATGACATGAGAAAAATGACATTATTTTCAAAGTCCAAAATATTAAAACACTGTAATCATGCGAAGCTCCAAGAACATTTTTGTGTGTCAACAAATCTTTAAAAACAACTTTGTTTGCCTTTGTCCTCCATTTCAGGTCAGGGTACATGTTTGGTATGGTCAAGTAACAGAGTAACAGAGTTTATATCACAGTAGATAAACTCATTGATGTGTGTGTAATGTGTGTATATTACTGTATGCTTCCCTACTGTCTACACAGTGACCCTTTGTCTGTGTATGTGTTAAACACTGTGGTTTGAAATGTTCACGTGCTTTTATTTCTTACATTGTTCATTTAAGTTTAAATTATGATATTTTGTTTCTATTCTTTTATTTTGATATTTTATTGCATAGTTTTATATTTGTCCTCCTATTTCAAGCTTTGGCAATATTGTATCATTTACAGTCATTCCAATAAAGCAATTTTGAATTGAATTGAATTATAAAATAATAGCATTTATATGAAACTCACTTGTCAAGTGTGGAAAAATGTTAGCCTTTGCTTAAATCTAAACACATTGTAATTCTTTTTTTTTTTACTGCATATTAACTCTGTAACATCAAGTCACATTGTCTATCATCCATGCTGTGAATTAAGATTATGAATGATATATCTGCTATCTTAGGTGTTACGAAAAGCTTTCATGTGCTAGTCTGAAGATCCCCGCTGCATTCCCTCCCTCTTTGTCCTAACTCAGCTCACTGTCTCCACGGGGCAAATAAGGTATTTTATATGCTAATGATATGCCCTGGTCCAACAAAGAGCTTCTGCTCTCATGTAGGGGGCCAATTCTTCAAACCATTCACAACCAGCTGTTTGCTCTCTCTCTCTATCCACATAGTGGGCCAGTTGTAAGAAATTAAACTAAGCTCAATATTTAAGGACCAGATTGTATCGACTCTAGAGGAGATTCCAAGGAGATGGTATTTAAAAACAGCTCAATTATTGAAGCCGTCTTCAAAACATTGATATGTTTTAATTTGCTATCATGAATGAAAATGGCATTATCATTGACTCTGATGCCAGTCCCTTATCAAGTGTCATATCTTTTACATGTGGAGACACATGCCATCTGTTCAGAGTGATGTTTCATTAACATCTGGCACAGATGGCCCAACACACGTACACAGCTGCTATCAGAGAACAATCTGCAGGGTTCATGACCATTGTCTCTTTTAGCCAGACAGTGCTGAATGATTATTGCGCCAAAATAAAATACACAACACTATAAAAAGCAATAGCTGTTCTCACTAATAGAATTAAGTCCAGTTAACTTATTATGAATTAGTTTGTTCACCTTACAATATTTAAACAAGCAATCCCAACTTTTTAGCACATTAAGTTGTTAAACTAAATAGATTCAAGTAATCTTGACTTACAATAATATGTATGTACAACTTTTGAGTGGTCATGTGTCAAAAGCATGTTAATGATACACTGTAAAACCCAACAGTCAACTTGAAATGAAATGAGTGTAGTTAACTCTAAATTTACTCATTTGAAAAGAGTTTTGAACTCAGTGTTGAAGTTAATAAGTTAATTAAATACCTCATTACTTCAACTTGAGTAAGTTCACAGTACTCGTATAGATTAGTTTAAATAACTTAAATGGTTTGTTGCAATCCATTTCCTCAAGTGGTTTGAGTTGCCTTAACTTATTGGGTTTTACAGTTCTCATTTGGTTTGAGTTCTCTTCATTTATTGGGTTTTACTGAGCTCAAATTGCTTCATTTACTCAAATGGAGTAAGTTCACAGTACTCATTAGGATTAGTTTTTTAACTTAAATGGTTTGTTGCAATTGGTTTCCTCAAATGGTTTGAGTTACCTTAACGTTTTGGGTTTTACAGAGAATGGTGATAAGGTAACTGAGGAAACAGGTGGAAGAATTAAAACTTTAGCATAATCAGACATAAGCATATTAAATCTAAGAGCTTTTTCAATTCTTTAATGTTCAAAATGTATAAATATATTAATATATTATAATATATTAATATAAATACATTTAATAATATTTATATGATTATATAATAAATTATATATATATATATATATATATATATATATATATATATATATATATATATATATATATATATATATATATATATATATATATATATATATATATATATATATATATATTTATTTATAAAATAATAATTAATAAAATAATAATTATATATTAATAAATAAATGGTCCTCCAGGTTGGGGGTTGAGCGTTGGGCAAACGACCCACCTCGTAAAAATTAGATGCCATGAAACACCAACATGGTGCGTATGATAAATATCAACTTTTATATAACGGCCCTGGGAGTGAGTAAGTAAGGTATTGTTTTTTGTCGTTACTTAAATGTTTTAGTTCAGCTTCATTTATAATTTTATGGCAATCGATTTCCTAATATCTTCATACACTGTAAAACCCAACAGTCAACTTTATCTAATGAAATGAGTGTAGTTAACTCGAAATTGACTGAAAGTTAATTCCACTCATTTGAAAAGAGGTTTGAACTCAGTGTTGAAGGAAATGAATTAATTAAACACCTCATTACTTCAACTTAAATGGAGTAAGTTCACAGTACTCATTACGATTAGTTTTTGAACTTAAATGGTTTGTTGCAATCGGTTTCCTAAAATGGTTTGAGTTACCTTAACGTTTTGGGTTTTACAGTATAGAAATGTGAACACTAATAAGAAGTTAACACATCTAATTATTTTGAGTCAATGGTGCTGAAGTTTACTTTATTAAGAAGTTGTAAATACAAACTGTTTTAAGTTATGCTCACTTTAAATTTATACACTACTTAGAAAAATTGAGGAAACCGATTGCCTTAAAATTTCTAAGTAAGGTCAACTTATTACATAACAGTGTAGAGATGGCTAAACAGTTGTTATTATGTTAACAAATACTATCAATAAAAGACTATCCAATGTCCCAAAACATGCTATCCAGCCCACCCGTGCTTTCCACATGCATGGCAGAGCAGTGGGGGTGAGCAGAGGCCAGCTGTAGGCCTGTAGGTTGGAGCTGGTGGAGGACAGAAGCCTGCAGGCACCACCCTCCCATCTCATGCTGAGCCAAGTCTTTGTGATCTGAGATCCTGGCTTACCACTGCCCATCTGTCCAGCTCCCAACAACACACATTCTCTCATTCATTAGGCAAACTGCAATCTGCCTTCCATGGCACACGTCTACCTGGCTCCAGTCCATTTGGGGGTTTCATCATCACATTCTATCAGAGAAAACTACATTTGCTTGAAGGGAAGACCTGGGCAGAGAATGTCTCATTGCATATAAAAGTGATGGTTTGTGAAATATAGGTCAGACGTGAGTGGAGCATTTGGGGATGAATCATGGAATAAATGCACAGAGGAAGGAATTCTGCCATCTATCTGTAGAGAAGTGCTAGTGCTAGTGCAGATTTCTCTAATGTGACTAAAAATATAGTGATTCACTTTACTGTATTTTAAACTATAGCTTAAAACTTTGACTGATTTACAATTAAAGGGTCAGTTCACCCACAAATGAACATTTTGTTATGTATTAAATATTCCACCCTCATGTAGTTTCAATCCCCTGAAACCGTCATTCATCTTCTGAACACAAATTAAGATTTTTAGATGAAATTCGAGAGCTACATACGGAGCAATGGTTATTAGACATTCAAAGTACAGAAATGAACCAAAAACACTGAAATCATGCGAAGCTCCAAGAACACTTTTGTGAGTCAACAAATCTTTAAAAACAAAGATTTGATTTTGTCTTTGTCTTCCATTTCAGGTCAGGGTACATGGTCAATACAATAATTGAATGTCGCACTGCTGACTTTAATGGTGATAGATCAGCTCACACTATAAACGCGCACCCTGACCTGATTTGGGAGAAAAGATATAGGTCAGGGGTGCCCAAACTCAGTCCTGGAGGGCCGATGTTCTGCATAGCTTAGCTCCAACTTCCTTCAACACACCAGTCTGGAAGTTTCTAGTACACCTAAAAGACCTTGATTAGCTATAGAATACACAAGTCGTGTCTCTTGTATAGTTTTGAATGGGGAAAAGTGTAACGGTCAATATGTTGAATAAAGCCCCGACTACTAGTACAGGAGCCAATCACCGATTGCTAAAGACTGACGTTTTTCTGGGGGCAAAGTTCGGACCAGACATGTGCTTTTACGACAGTTTGGTGGTCAACAAACACACTGGAATCTTAGTGAATACTTGCTTCACAGACATGAGAAACATATCCACATAGAGCTTGAAGTCTGTGCTTTTAAATGAACCAAGTGCACTTGAAAACAAAAGTTTTTTGGTTTTGTAATCTGTATGAAACGAATGCGAGGTACAGTCCGTCCTGTCAAACGCATGTGACATGACAGCAAACTACTCAAACGCCCCCAAACTTGTAAACAAAGAGTCGCTGTCATTTCTGGAGGACATTTGCCATCAAGACCAAGTTGTGGATTACTTCAGAAGATCAGTGCGATTTGACAAAGTATTATCCAGAGGATGATAATGTGTAGAACGGCCATAAATGAGGTTGGTGTCGTGATCTCGTTCCTTTCGAGTGCGCATGTGCATTAGTTTAGGCAACCTGAAAATAAGCAGATTTTGTTTGATTCGAATGTTCAGAAACGAAACTTTTGAGACAGTTGTTGTTAAATTTTATTGGTGGTTCCAAATATGTAATGTAATTGTAAGCTTGGCAAACAGTTTTGGAGAATTTGATGTTTCCCCATTCAAACAGAATGCGCGAGCATACTGCCCGAGAGGTGTTTCAAAGATGGCCACCGAATGAAATGACTTGCCTTAAAGGGACTTTGGTTTTTGGAATTGGGGTTGGAACTAAACTTTGCAGGACACCAGCCCTCCAGGACCGAATTTGGGCACCTCTGATATAGATGAACAGTCATATTTACATTTTTTTACCCCACACAAAAATGTTCACATAGACTGCTTTGACAATGTTTTTGGTATTATTCTGGACTTTGAAGGGCATTAGGACTGTTGCTGCCTATAGAGGATGAGGGAAAAGTCAAATTTAATCTAAAATATCTTAATATTAGGATTGGAAGGCCATGAGAGAGTAATTAATAAGAGAATTTTCATTGGGTGATTTAACCCTATAAATTATATGGACAAGGAAATGGACTCCAGTAATTTAGTACACAAACACTAAATTGCCTCGATCCAATCAAAAAAAAACAACAGCCACGGCCATTTATGCTTTTTCACAACTCCACTAAAACAAATATTTCACCAAAGCATGAAGATGTACACACCATTTACTCACATTCAAGCAGTATTAAACCTCTAATAATTTATTTTTATTAGCCACTTACTTCCATAGTAGGAAAAAAATAGCTGGTTGTATTCAGCAGAAACAAACGTTATTTAATTTAAAACAAGTGGAAGATGGGAAATTATGACATAATATTTATATTTTTTGTTGTTAAATTAACCCTTTAACTCAAATGTAAATAACATAATACCAAAGAAAAAAGAAATTTTCAAAGTATAATGAAATGCAATACTTCAGACCACTATAAAAAATACAAATAAATGAAAATTCTAAATATAAGGCGAAAATGGACACTTCAACACCTAGTTGAGAGATCAGTTCAATGTTTTCTGAGATTACACCTGACTCTACGAGATTTTCCGAGATTATACTCTGAATCTATGACAAAAATAGACTTTTGCAAATCAGCTGAATGCTCCCCTTTTGAAAGATTTATCTCACAAGAGAAATATTTGAGAGATATTTGAATATGTTTAATGTGTTATTTCAACATTTCCTTGAGCTGCCCACATAACCCAAATATTCCATCCGTTATGGAAATATAATCTCATGCCTTTGTGCTCCTGGTCACTTTTTTTCATCATATCTGTAAACTGATTTCTCATTCTGCCTTCTGAAATTCAGACAGAGAGAAGAAAGGAAAAGCAAAGAGACAGAGAAAGTCAAAGGAGACGATAGCGAGACAAGGAAAGACAGGATTTCCAGACATGCGGTGCCAATCCCCAGCTGTCAACCTCCATTTGCTTTTATAGGCAGCATGGTGTGCGTTAAAGCCATAGGAGGAGGAGGTGTAGTGCATACCTGTAGTAAACACAACGCTCAATGGGACAGCTAAAGAGCTTACAAGGATCGTGGCTCACCAGCTCCATTTACACACTCATAATGTGACAAAAGGTGGCAGCTAATTGGCTGGGTCTGTCGGCTGTCATTACCTGGACTGAGCCTCTTTTTACTTGCTGCCCCTCCCATCACGCCCATGCACTGGAATGCCTTTTTAGGACATAGCTGTCACACAGACCTGGAGCAGGCTGTGGATTCCCCTAGTTTCTTTTCTCATTTGCTTTACCTGGTTTTGTTTATTATTTCTTTTTGGCATGTATTAAAATGTCTCTGCTCACAAAGTTCAATGCATGCAAATGTCACCATGATGTTATATGTGTGGAAAAACTGTGAGTTTCCAATGTGACACTATCAGTGTGATAACATGATAAATATGTAAATCTTTACTCAGTTTTTTTAATGTATTGTGAACTTATAAATACATACTTTCTACACTGTAAAAATGCTGGGTTCCACACAATTCCTCCATGTTGTCACAAATCGATTAAGTTAATTTAACTAGCTGTTACAAATTTAAGTGAAATGAACATAAACATTTTGTTGTCTCAAAAAAATCTTAATAATTGCGCTGTTTCTCTACATAACTTAGACATGTACAAATGGTTAGTACAACTTCAGGACATTATAACATTGGAATTATCCACAGCTTGAGTGAACTTAGTTCAAATTTGTACGTTTAAAGATCTGGATGATCTAAAAATCTCCATGTTTATTGCACAAAGTAGTGATCTGGATCCAGAAGGATTGTCTTATTTTGTATACTTGAATTCTATTCATCTGATTTTTGATGCTGTATTTTTTATATATTTTTTTATGTTTTTCTGTTAACTTATATTCATTGGATACCCTAGTTTAAAGCGAGCGCAGGGGAGGGGGGTGGAGGTAGTTAAATTGATATACAGTTAAAGTCAGAATTATAATATATAATATTATTATTAGCCCCGATGTTTATTTTTTCCCCAATTTCTGCTTAACGGAGAGCAGATTTTTTCAACACATTTCTAAACATAATAGTTTTAATAACTCATTTCTAATAACTGATTTATTTGATCTTTGCCATGATGACAGTAAATAATATTTGACTAGATATTTTTCAAGACACTTTTATACAGCTTAAAATGACATTTAAAGGCTTAACTAGGTTAATTAGGTTAACTAGGCAGGTTAGGGCAATTAGGCAAGTTATTGTATAACGATGGTTTGTTCTGTAGACTATCAGAAAAAAATATAGCTTAAAGGGGCTAATAATTTTGTCCTTAAAATGGTGTTTAAAAAATTTAAAACTGCTTTTATTCTAGCCGAAATAAAACAAATAAGACTTTCTCTAGAAAAAAAAACATTATCAGACATACTGTGAAAAGTTCCTTGCTCTGTTAATCATCATTTGTGAAATAAAAAAAAAGAAAAAAAAAATCAAAGGGGTGCTAATTCTGACTTCAACTGTATGTCATTAAACTGTTTTTTCAGCCTATATGCTTTGTTAATAATAATAAAATATTTTAAAAACAAAAAGAATTGTGTTGTTTCAATTCATTTTAAATAAATAGTTTGAACAAAAAGAAAAAAGTAATTTTCTGTAGTGCAGGAGGACTTCAATAGCATTCTATGAGAGAGGTGCCCAAAGTAGGGCCTGCAGGCCAAAGTTGCCCCATGGTAACCTTTGGTTTGGCCCGCCATCCCTTTTGAAAATATTTCCCTTCTGACATAGTTCTGTTAAATGCCTTCAAAAGAGATTGTCATATGGATTTTAATTTATACTCTTTTGTTTCTTTGTTTAATTGAGGAGCTACAAAAAGCCAACTAAAATTAAATGTTTCATATGAATCAGACTTTTAAAATGTAAATACTGTCACTTGACAGAAAGGCAGGAGCAGTTCGACTGTATTCAGTATTGAGCTCTATTGCGTTATAAATGGGATTGTTTATGTTTTTACTATAATAAGTTGATTATAAAACGTTCAAAATTAAACTGCATCATCATTTAATATGTTATAAGCAATAATTCTAGTTATTTTTAAATAATAAGCAAACACATTAGCAGATTTAATGTAATACAGTTTGGTATGTTTAACGTCGGCCCACAGCCCTTAATCAAGTTTGGGTTTTTTGGCCCTTAATAAGAAAAAGTTTGGGCACCCCTGTATGAGTCTAATGTGTGCAATGACAAGTCGGTGAAATTCTTATTTACTTACTTAAAATACTTAAAACACTTAATAAAACTGATAACTCCTTTTAAACATCAAATTTGTCTGTTACTGATAAAAAGTGGAATAATAATATTTGTTGTAAAAGGCCCCCCTGATGAAGAGGCTAAAAAAAATAAAACCTATTATGGTAAACAAAAACAAAGTTTGTTTCCTGTAGGAATTCCAACTGGGCCTGTGGAATCACAATGCATAGCTGTGTGAAATACATCAATCAATGTACACTGAAAAAAATGATTCAAAGTTGATTCCTTGGATTTACTCTTTTTTTTTTTTAAGGTAGGTGGTAAACAATTTATTTTGACTGAATTTAAACAAACAAATTAAGCTGAACATTACTAAATACAATTGGTTTAAATTCATAACATATAAATTGTTTGCAACAATTTTGCAGACATCATTTTTTTGTCAAACATGTCAAAATGTAACGTATGATTTACCAAAACTTTCTATCAACTTTTTGAGGTAAAAAAAA
This sequence comes from Danio kyathit, assembly GCA_903798195.1. Classification (NCBI taxonomy): domain Eukaryota; kingdom Metazoa; phylum Chordata; class Actinopteri; order Cypriniformes; family Danionidae; genus Danio; species Danio kyathit. Next base: position 52,033,721 of record LR812521.1, on the reverse strand, counting down.
ATATCAATCACTTAATTTTGTGCACAATTTGTAAGTGCAGGTTTATTAAATATACACACTTGTTTTTTTTTTACTATGTTTACATGCGAGTATATGCACTTTATGTAAATTATGGTCTTGTTTACACCTGGTTGATGTATCAAAGTGGACAAAGGAGACACATTCCTGTGCTTTTGTTGTTTTTGTCTCTTTTGTCCACTTTGAGCCACTGCCCTGATTTCACTGAGAGGAGGTTCTTAAATATAGGGTAGGCGGATGTAAATATATAGGCCTTTTCTTATCTTATGCTCTTATATTGTGAAATCAGAAAAAGCAGAAAATGGAGAACTATAGAGTGGGCAGCACCTTTCAGGACTGTGTTAGTATCAGGACTGGTAAGAGAAAATATCAATAAGCACATTTTAACAACAATTCCTGTGTAATACAGCGCTTAGCATATATACGTACGTACACCCCTCACAAATCTATCTTTTAAATTCATATTTTTAATAGGAAGCTATTCAGTATTATACTTGTGCATTTACATTAGATAAGTCAGCACTGAAGCCAAATCTGGATCTTATCTAACAAAATAACTTATGATAACGGTCCAAAAACTAGTACACCCAAATGTATATGTTATAGAAAACTATTAAATAAAAATTTCAAAAAAATCAAGAGAAGCAAAAAAAATTGACAAATTTAGTTGAAATTTTGTAGGTTGTATTATTATTATTTTTTTGCAATATTTTTCTTGAATTTAATTGTATTTCTTTCAATTTCTAAATGTTTGGCGACTAAAATATTATTTTAATAAATACATCTGTTTAATGAATTTGTTTTGTTTAAATGAACCAAAAATACATTGCCTATATTCAGTGAGAAATAAACAAACATATTCATTTTCAAAATGGGGTTTACTCAATTATGCTGAGCAATGTAGATCAGCTTACCTGACCATATGAGTGTTTATACAAATGCAATCCAATCCAACGTTTTCAACCACCCCTGGAAGTGTCCAAATTCAGCATTCGCTAAGTATATTTTGCATCATCCACTTGTCCACTTACAAGCAAACAGGGATCTGTGAACAAACAGGGATCAGCAGCACTATAGTTTGATCCTACTCCTGTCTTTGCATTTACACAATTTGCAATTAAAATCTTTTAATAAAAATGATGATGCTTTAGAAGTATTCAAGTATAAAACTTCAAATGTATGCTAGCTTGCAAATGGATATACAGTATAGTGCTCAAAAAAATAAAGGGAACACTCTTGGAAACCACTGACATGTACAATGTGTATCATATACACTGCTTAAAAAAATTAAGGGAACACTTGGAGTTATATTGTGTTGCTTAAGTGTTCCCTTTAATATTTTGAGCAGTGTATACGATACATATTGTACATGTCAGTGGTTTGTTTTTCCGTCTAAACAGACAGCAATATTTACAGACTCAAAGGGAGGTGTAAAAGTGACATCAGCCCCCATCGTGACAACAGTATCAGCCAACTAGTCAGAAATAGTACTGATGGGTGCACGGCATGAACGGAACCCCTTCAAGACTCTTGTCTGTAGAAAAAGAAATGCATTTTCCATGGCTTAGCATGATTAGTGCTGCAGTCACGGTACCCTTAAAGGCCTCTGACTGACCCTCTATTGCCTGCGGCAGTTGGCTTGGCTGTGTTTTAGGGAGGGAGGGAATTAAATGCTGGGATCAGGGCACAGAGGCTTCCCGGTGCAGGGGAGGAGCAAAAAAAGAGAGAAAGACAACAGGGAAAGGGCTAGCCAGAATACTAAGTGTCTCAATTTCAATAGCCTATTAAACAGCAGAGCCCCAAAACACACACACTCCTCCCACTTTTCCAATCATTCACAGACTGGATTGAGAAAACACAGATGCTTGTCAAAAAAGGCGTGTGAAAAACTAGTTGCATTACAGTTAAAAAAGTAGGTATAGTGATATAGCAGATTAGCTTTAACGCATAGCTTAGCAATTCTGAATGTGCAATTCCTGAAATGCAGCCTTTCTGTTCAGTTTGTTGCCTCATTATATGGATAACAGGGTCTTCCAGCTGTGCAAAACGTGGATTATGTAACACTAGGAGACATGGGGGATGTTACTCCTGACCTACATTCTGTATGTTGGGTATGACTGCACTGAGGGAAGTCATGAACTATAGTCTTCACACTCAGTTAGTTTCAAAGACCTTGATGAGAAATATCTGGAAATATTTAACCATTTAACTCAAATGTAAATAATTCAATTCAATTCATGTTTATTTCTATAGCGCTTTTACAATGTAGATTGTGTCAAAGCCGCTTAACATAGAAGTTCTATTAAAGTCATTTTCAGAGTTGAAGTTCAGTTTAGTTCAGTTCAGTTCAGTTCAGTGTGGTTTAATTTTCACTGCTGAAAGTTTAAACACTTAAGAGCAAATCCATCGATGCGCAGCTCCACAAGTTCCAACTCAAGCAAGCCAGTGGTGAGGAAAACAACTTCACCAATTGACAAGGTGAAGGGGAAAAAAACCTAGAAAGAAACCAGGCTCTGCTGACCATTTTCCTCTGGCCAAACATCCTGTGTGGAGCTAGACCAGTGTATTTGTAAATACAAATAAATGAATAAATGAATGTTTCCACCCGCAGTCCCTGGACAGGTCAATCTTAAAACAATAAAAAATGTCAAATTAAATTTAATTACCATTTTGGCGCAAAAGCATTAAGGGCGTTTCCAAATCCACTTTTGCTATTTTATGGACGGAAAATAATGGTTTGCATGGTCTAACAGGGTTGTGCTTATTCTCTTAATGAGTTATGGGTGTGTTTTGAAAATAAATCAATCTCATCTCCCATTCCCTTTAAGGCCCCTTTCACACTAATGTGTTTTCATTTTAAAACGCATAAGTTTTGCTACGGTTACGCCATCCGTCCACACTACGCCGGAGTTTTCGAGCCCCAAAAACGGAGCGTTTTGAAAACGGTGGAGAGGCCTTTTTCATTCTAAAACGCTGCTGCTACGTCTCAGTGTGGATGGGGGAAAACGGAGACATCTGAAAACGGAGGCGTGGCTGCTGAGATTTGCTACCTGATTGGGGCTTTTAGGTCATTGCGTATCCTACCTTATTGGTCAAGCCCCTATCACATGACTATAACGCTACCGGAAGACGGCAGACCAGCCTTCACTGTAAACAACAACATGGACACAGAAATGGGAGTGTTGTTTGCACTATTGTCCGTTTTAGGCGCCATTGTGCAGTTAAACTCTGCCTTTTTTACTACAGCAGATGCACATATTCGCAAGAGGCAAGCTATTGTTCGAGCACTCGCTAATCGCTCGCGTTCATCGTTCAACCAGCGTTTGTTGACTAACAATAACCAAATGCCTAGCGAGACACATGCTTCCTGTTTATACTTAAACGCGCATGCCCAGAGTGTGCGAGAGGCAATGGTTTTTAAATTTATGTAGAAAGTAATAATTTTTTTAATATTTTAATCCTTTAATTCTTTTTCGTTTGTAAAGATATTTGTGTATTGCTGTACATCCTGTGTGTGTTAAGCATGTTTAAGGCGCACAACTGACGGGCTCTGCGCTGGACTTTAGACCTGCTTTCAGCTGGTCAATGACGCAGTCTATTTTAGTTCCTCAAAATAGCAACGCGCCAACAATGTACCTTAATGTACCTATTTTCTAGACTGGCACACCCATGAGTCCATAAAGTGGTGCAAATGGATTTGCTATTTTAACAACGTGGCACAAAATGGGTAAATTAGGGTTGCGCTGGTCTGAAAATAGCAACAAATCGCATCAAACACGTCTTGCCCCTTATTGCGCAGGGTACACACAGACAAATTAAACACAACACCTCAGTGTGTACAAATTTGATTACACAAGAACCACCTCTTGGTGATGCGTTAAAACATCTTACAATTGTTTTAAACAATAAAATGATTGCCTGGGTGACCAATTTTCTTAGCTCTAGAATCCAACAGGTTAAAATTGGACGTTTTATTTTAGATAAAATGTGTACTTCAGTTGGAGCTCCCCAGGGTTGTGTTTTCTCTCTGTTATTGTTTATTTTATATATAAATTCTAGTTTAAGTTCATTTAAAAAAAGATATATTGTAAAGTATGCAGATGATACCGCTTTGGTGAGCCTTTTAAATGAAGAGGAGGAACAACGCGGGCCTGTTCTTGACTTGTTTGTTGTGAAAATTTAAACCTTCTCTTAAATATTCCTAAAACTATGGAGATAGTTATTGATTTTAGAGAGAGAGAGAGAGAGAGAGAGAGAGAGAGAGAGAGAGAGAGAGAGAAGAGAGAGAGAGAGAGAGAGAGAGAGAGAGAGAGCACAAAACAAAACTCATCCCACATTAATTAATGGGGAGCAAATTCAGTTAGTAACAAATTATAAATATTTGGGTGTGATGTTGGACAATAAATCTAAGTGGGATGTAGGGACTGACTGTATAAGGAAAAGGCTTCAACATGTGCATCTTAAAGAAACTGTTGTTATTTAATGTTGACCTCATTTTGTTGATCATGTTTTATAGTGCTTTTATTGAAATTATTGCAACATTTTGTGTGATCTGTTGGTATGGAAATGCTTCTGAGGCCCAGAACAGGTAACAACAGCCAGTAAGTTGTTGGGAACAAAACTAAAGAGCATTGATACTGTACAAAGAAAGAGAAATAAAAAAAGGCTATTATGATTGTCAATGATGAGAGACATCCTTTATCATACACCTTCCAATTGTTACCATCAGGTCATTGATATTGTGTTCCCAGATGCGTAAGAAATAGGACAAAATGATTATTATTTCAAGCAATTAAGTTTTTAAATTCCTCCTCTCTCAGTAGCAGTTGTTGGCCAGTAGACTGGATATTTATTTAGAGTAGGGGTACCGTGTTTTTTTTTTTATATAATTTATTTATATAAATGCCAAATGTGAAATGTCAGATGTCTCTGCGAGTGTATACTGCAAATTAAATTTCCCTACAGGGACAAATAAAAGTTAACTAACTAACTAACTAACTAACTAACTAACTAACTAACAGTTTGTGCATGTGATTGATTCTGTTGGAAGAGTATTTAATAGACATGATTTCAAATTCTGTAAACCTTGCTCACATATACATTAACTGGTAATGGTAACTGCACATTTGAGTGGTTGTTGACCGATACAAGCACTTAACTCTTAATTATAGAGTCATCAGGGTCAACTTTCCATGAGCTAATAAGATTTAGTTACATAAGAACTGCAGGTAATTCTAGTGGGCGCTAGGGAATGTCTTGCTGTGCCTCTATGAAAGTAGACTTTGACATAGTGAGCGTTCACTCAAAAAGCACTGTTTCATCCCGCAATGTCAGGTTGATGATTAGCATGCATACAGAATATGGGCTCAACCCTAGCCACGCTAACAAAACCTTTGACTCATGGGCACGGCATATCAGTTTTCTCACTAAAGAACTGTTGTAGAACTGGCCGATACTTATATAATGAAACAGTACATGTAAATATCATAGACTGTAAACGATAGGTAAATATACTGTATGCAAAATTACATATATAAAATTATATATATATATTAGAAATGCTCCGGTCAGGATTTTTGTAGCCAATACCGAGTACCAATTCCTTGTCATAGTGATCGGCTGATACCGAGTATTCTGATGCTTCAAGTTTTATAATGCATAAAGCACATTTTCCCTCTAAGTATGAACCTAAAGAGTAGATCTCGCCTTAAATAAATTAAGGGTGCTGCATCTAATACCTTAACCACGTCTCTATTAACCATTTAGGTGCGAACATGTCATGGCCAGAAGCAGTTTTACAGAAAACAATTAATTCATTAATTTTACTTCGGCTTAGGCTGTGTATAATATACGGGAGCACTTGTGAGTCTTCCTCTGCTTGTAAACTCATAAACAACGGTTTATGATATCGGCCAGATTGACAAGTACCAATCGAGTCATGAAATTTAATTATCGGCCCTGGTGATGGGGCTTTATTTGTTTCTGTTTGGGTAAACATAAACATGTAATAAGCGAAGACCGGGGGTTGGGGGGGGGATCGGGGCAACACTGTCCCTAATACATATATATATATATATATATATATATATATAAACTGACATTCTTGCTATATTTTAAAATATAGGTTATGTTACATATATGACATTTTATATTTATACACAGTCAAGCCTGAGATTATTCGTACCCCTGAGTAATTCTGACTTAAAAATTTTGTTCACATGTTAATAAAAGCTGAGAAGTTTATTCCACAATGATGCCTTTTGTACAAACTTGTATTATTTTTTGGGTAAATAAAGAAAAAAACTTGTTGTTTGAATAAAAGTAGGTCAAAATTTGCCAGGGGCAGCGTTGGGGTAGCGCATTACAAGTAACGCAAGTTACGTAATAATATTAGTTTTCTAAGTAATGAGTTAAGTAACGCATTGCTTTTAAAAATTAAGTAATATTATTTGAGTAACTTTTTAAAAAATGTAAAGCGAGATAATTTCTAGTTTAGTTAATTTGCTTTTAAAAAATAAATTGCTGTAGTAAAATAATAGTAGTCACGTTGAATCCCGCACGCAAAGAAACAACACAGGAACAGACAATAAAATTAAGACAGCAGAGCGTTACATTTCTGTGATGGAAGTATTCTCATTATTTAGAGGTCTTCTCATTAAGTTTTGATAGAGATCAAACTTCAGCCAGGTCAGAAAAAGAAATGCAGAATAACTCAAAAGTAACATAACACATTACTTACCATAAAAAGTAACTATATAAGTAATGCAACTAGTTACTTTTTACCTCAATATTGTAATGCATTACTTTCCCCAACACTGGCCAGGGGTATGAATAGTTTCGGCCATGACTCTATGTGAAATCCAAATATGACCTTGTATCTCATATGCCATTTGCATATATTGCCATATATCAGATGTCTATGTGGGTAAAGGCACAGACATAATCATTTACAACTATTTACTGACAAATTTGGTCACTGGGTGTTGTTTTCTACTCAATAGGGGAACTCTTTAGTGTACTTCAACATGACACTGGTTCAGTCAATGATCAACAGCAATAAAACAATCTGCTGAAAGAAATTTACCGCCCTGAAACCCAAAGGAAAACCTGCTGTGGCAACATCCACAAGTCAGTTCCTGAGATATATGACTTCTGTCACAACACAGTACCATTTCCTCTTGCAAATCCAGTCAAAGGAAGTGACAAGCAACTCCAAACTCATTCACAGACCTCGATCGCTAATAAATCCAGTAGCAAATTATGTGATGGAATTTTGCAAAGCAGATCGATGTCAGAGCTTCTCATAAGCAAAACACAAGCTGCGTGTGCAATGAATGAGATGCTTTCTTTGATGACTAAGTTTGGCAATCGCTACCTGCTAGTCCTTTCCTTATTTGGAGCCTGAGAAGCTGGAGATAAAGCTAAGCTCCGCCCATCCACTTGCATACTAGTAATTGTTTGGTTTCTAAACAGTGTTAGATCGGGCGGAGCATGAGAGGGATGGTGTGAGTGAGTATGAGAACGTGTGCGTGTTTGGGAGAGGCAGATTAAGAGTGAGAGAGTTTCTGAAAGGGAACGACAGACTGTTGATAGTTTATCTGGGCTTATTGACTGTGTCAAGCGTAAGTGTGTGAAAGTGCAAAGCGAGCAAATCAATGTTAATAGGACATTGAGGGAAAAACAGAGATATGAAATCAGCTTTCTGAAGTTGAGACATCACCAGTCATCATTGCCTTGCCAAAGGCTGACTATATATGGATATGACCTCGCTGTCATTATTTCAAACCACTTCCTTCTTACTCATCGTGAGGCAGATCATAGGCAACCCTTCAAATGAAAGAATGAATGAGAAACACTGTTGCTTTGGCAGAAAGACACAACAAATGAAAAATACTACAAATAAATGTAAGGAACATTTCTGTATAATGTAAAAGTTGAACATATATGTATTTTACATATGAATATGTGTGAATGAAAGAGACTCACATTGTGCAAAGTGAAACTGAAGCAAGCCAGAAATAAAATAAATGCCTTTGGTTGATCAAAACTCTCTAGAATCTCTAACTTAGAGTTTTTTGTTCATTCATTAGGCCTAGAAGTTTCAATCTGATTTCCATGAGAAAGTCCCATGTGACAAGGGCCTTGAATTCTTGACATTGTTACCATGTGACACACTTAAAGATTTCCTTTTATGGCGGTTGCTGTTACATCGACCAGAGGGCGAGGCCTAACACAACCAAAGTGCACAGAACGGTCTACAGCTAAAGCCCTTGAGGAAATAAATATGAAGAATCCTTTTGTGGACAAAGTTTGAGGAAAAATGCAGCGCATGCCTAGCAGGATGTCTTGTTATGCCATATCTCATATCTCTGCATCTAAATTCTTCACATTTCTAATGATGTCAAGCGTTGCTATCATACTTACATGTCATAGAGTTTCATAGGCCTGGAGGTATATCAAAATATTGACAATTTTACAATGCTTTTCATATATATTTTTTTATATTTATGATGTTATACTTCTCCAAATCATCTGCACATTAAGTGCAAGTCATTTTTCTGAGTTTTGTGCCACACCTAAGCCAAAAAGCTTCTGAATTGCTCAACAAGAAAGAACATGTCTGTTGCCTCTTAGTATAGCCAATGCATCACTATAGAAAGGGCAAATGACTTGTAAGGATTGTGGCAAAGAGTTTTAGTCATCAGAAAACCTCAGCAGGGTTTTCCTTTAGATTACTAATTACAAAAAACAAAACACTAACGCTATATTGAGTATATAATTAAGTAGTTCTTTGTTTTTTAGCACAGAATTATATTAAGGACTGATTGTACATAAAACAACTAAAAAAAAGCCTTTTGATGTAAGAATTACATTAATTACAGAAAGCAGACGACATAATTAGACTGAAACTTTTTATAAACTCTATGCTTGATTCTGCTGGAGCTAATTAAGCACCCAGATGAGGTAAACAGCTGTTTACAAAGTCATTTAAAATCTTGTTTGTGTGCTGTACTGTTGTTTTTTTTCACACATAAGTGAGAGTGAGGTGTGTGTGCACTGCACAGCATCACGAAAAAAGAGTAAGCACTACTGCTTAGTTGTACATTCCTTAGTTGGCTAAGTTTTCTCCCACAGCAGAATATTTCAATGCGTTTTCCTGTGCAAACTTGCTGAAGAAATTACATCCCTTAAAAATTCACTTCCTGTAAGAGATGCATAGGTCATTCCCTTATTTGGCAAGTAACATCGGCCTTTGGTTTACAGGGAGTGGAATTTACATCGTTTAAGGAAGGAGCTATATTTCAATCAACATATTTACTTTACCAGATCAAATCTGTTGAAACTCAAAGCTTGGTACTTAATTATTAGATCAATGCCAAGCATTCAGTAAAACTGGCATTGCTATTAAAGGTGGGTGGAAAACTGATTCTGCACAAATGACCCCAATATGAACATCTGCCAATATTAATGTTGGACCTGGGCCTTGGGATACCTCAGTCTAGCCAGAGATGCTGTGAGCGCCACACCTCATCAGTTTCACACAGACATCACTCAGGAATGACAGATATTTCATGCGCAAGAGACATTAACATGAAACTCTTGAGCAACAAAGCTCTAATGACTAAGGTATTAATGGCAAACAAAATGAATGACAGCAATCTTTTGTTATTTACATTATGGTTTCAGTGGAGCCAATATGATTTGCAAATGTCTAACATGACTATTTAAAGTTAATATACGCACACATTCTTAAATGGGAATGTTTATCCCCCAATAGATTGCATATTCTTCTTTCAGAACTTAAAAAAAACCCTAATTTGTCTATTTAATGTTTCTTCATTCATTTTGTTTTCGGCCTAGTCTCAATCAGGGGTTGCCACTAGTCTTAATCAGGGGTTGCCACAGCGGAATGAACTGCCAATCTATAGTGTCCATTGTTGGGTAAACTATGCTTTTAAAGGAGGATCATTTCCATCTTGCACTACATTTATGTTTGATTAATATCCTGAATGTTGGAACTGCTTTCGTACACATATAAATCTATTATGGTAAAGGATCTGCTGGAATTACTCAACTTCCTGTGGCAGGCCTAAGCTATGGTGCTTGGCACAGTAATCTCTCCCATGCTGGTTTAAAGGCTGACTGAGTCTGAAGTGTGGACGAGCACGTCTGACTCATTCCAGGGCCAATCCCTGCTCAGCCTTCTCTCTCTCTCTCACGGGCAGACAGATGGTGGAGGCTAGATTAGGAGGCCTAGGGTCTTGGTACAAAAGCAGATATTGCTAGAAACTGACCCAAACACAGTGGTCCCAACTCATATCCCCCTTCAGTGCTGGGTAAATCCCAATGCATTTGGAGGAGATAACTGCAGGCCACATAGTGATGGATCCAATGTAGCATGCATTAATGCTACAATCAGTGTCAAATGTTCAAAACCATGCAATCATAATGCTTGGACAAATTATGAATATGATTTATGCAATCTCTAGAGCAGCATGTTGAAATGATCCCATGACTTATTTATATCTCAGTAGCAGAGATTGAGCCCCTGTTTAGCAGTGGGCACAGTGGGGTGCTAATAAGCCACTGATCTCCATTGATCGGCCGGCACTGGAACGAGCAGTACTTTCTTATATAGAGAGCAATTTAAAAGCATATGCAGCATTAAAGGGATAGTTCACCACAAAAATGACTAATTTTACACTTTATGCCACTCCAAACCTTTGTGACCGTCTTCTATGAATCGCAAAATAAAAAATAAAGAATTTTTTTGACTGTTTTTGTCTGTAGAATGAGTGTTTAGAAATAATCATTCAATCATTCATTCATTTCCTTCGGCTTAATCCCTTTATACATCAGGGGTTGCCACAGTGGAATGAACCACCAACCTATCCAGCATAAGTTTTACACAGCGGATGCCCTTCTAGCTGCAACCTAATCATTCAATGTAATAGCAAAATGTTAATCTTCGCAGGAACTACCGCTAAATGCAAACCCAAGTATGCAAAGCTATATGTTCACAATTGTCTACATGCAAGCAAACGGCCATAAATGGACTAGCGGTCCTCCCCTACCAGCTTTTACAGCAAAGAGGAAGTGAAGCTTTGCTATGGCAAGAAAGGACACGGTCACAACTGTTCTGCTGAGGAACATAAATGAGGAACAGGGTTTTTTTTCTTGATCAGTATCAAATCCTGTTGCAAGTGGTTTGACAATACAAATGAAGACACAAAAGATGTGTTTGTCTGCTAAAGTAACATCATTTTAAATGTAAACCCACTATAATTTATCTCAAAACATGAATTATCGCATATTATAGCTTAAGAGTCAGAAAAGTATCTAATTATTTACATTCATATAAGGTGATGAGTAACCCCATATGATTCCATTTGGATCATAATGTAGGGGGTTAATCCAATCTCTAGACTAAGAGGCCAGCTGTCAGCATATATGTGACTTCCTTTCTAGCCTGAGTATCTGCACCATCAAGCAACCAAGTACAAGTCAATCTAAAATCAATCGGTGGTCCTTCTGCTGTTTATAGGGGACAAATGGAGGCCTTCGCTTCCGCTCTTCCCAAGATAAAGCGGGTGAAAACATAAAAGGGAATAAAAAAAAGAAAAAAAAATCAGGAATCCTGCTTCTCTGGACTGTCTTAAGAAAGTTCACAAGACTCACCTTTTTACTGTTGCTTTTATTTTATATTGATTATTTTTGTCAATTTAATCATTCGATTTTATTGTTCATACTTTATTGTCTTATTGTGGTGTTTTTACTGTTTTTTTATCGTTCTGCTTTGTTATTGTTTGCCCTGTATGCATTGTAACGCTTTGGGTCTGAGAAAAGCGCACTATAAATAAAATGTATTATTATTAAGGATGGGCATCACGGTGGCGCAGTGGGTAGCACAATCACCTCACAGCAAGAAGGTTACTGTTTCGAGCCTTGGCTGGGTCATGTGGAATAGGTGAATTGGGTAAGCTAAGTTGGCCAAAGTGTATGTGTGTGAATGAGAGTGTGGGTGTTTCCCAGTGTTGGGTTGCAGCTGGAAGGGCATCTGCTGTGTAAAACATATGCTGGATAAGTTGGCGGTTCATTCCGCTGTGGCGACCTCTGGTTAATAAAGAGACTAAGCTAAAAGAAAATGAATGAATGAATTATTAGGGATGAACTGATACCACTTTTTAACAAACCGATACGAGTACAAGTATATTAATTTTATGTTACTCGCCGATACTGAGTACTGATTCTTCTTAGATTTGGTTTCAATGAAAGTGCAATTAATTTGAAAGGAAGTTTTATTTTTTGCCTGTCGCAGGGATGAACACAAAAAGCTTTAACAGAATGCTATTCCAAGCAAAAAATATACACACATTGTTGACAACCCTGTATTGATTACCGATTAAGCATGGACATTTGAAGGATAAGTTATCCTTGCGCTGACACGCATCCACGACTTCACACATTACATAATTAAGGATCATATTGCATATTCGGCTTATTCTTTAGTAGCCTATAGATTTGTTAATAATGTATTTTAGAAATGGATTGTTTATAACAGGGGTGTCCAAACTCGCTCCTGGAGGCCCGATGTCCTGCATAGTTTAGCTCCAACTTGCTTCAACACGCCTGCCAGGAAGTTTCTAGTATATCTAGTAAGAGCTTAATTAGCTGGTTTAGGTGTGTTTGATTAGGGTTGGAGCTAAACCCTTCAGGACACCGGCCCCACAGGACCAAGTTTGGACACCACTGGTTTATAAGGACTAAGATATTAATATGTAAGACATTCATTAATGCATTAAGACAATGAAGTAAACAAATCACATCCATGTAGTGAAATCTTGTAAGTGGTATTGGTGTGTGGTATCAGCATTTCATGTACGATACGAGTACGAGCATTTTAACCAAGTATCAACCTGATACCAGTATCGGTGCAATCCTAATTATTATTATTATTATTATTAAAAACACACTCGTTTTATTCATGTGGATGCCAAACAACAAACTACTAAATGCAGCATGACACGCCCAAAAGTGTTCCTTTGAGAACAACTTCATAAATCTTTTTATCATCATGCATGAATAGTGTACTGGGAGAGCTTTAGTATCAGAATTGAGATAAGAGACTCCGGCACTCTAAAGGACAATGACATTATCACGATGACAGTCAACAACACTTTATTGCACTGGAAATCTTATGTCATGGGGCAAAGCTGAGGTTCATTAGGACAGTACCTTATTTAGAGATGAATGGGAAGGCTGTAGTGGGCTGCTATCAGGGAAGGGTGGTGGTCCTCGGGGGAACTATGGACTCACAAAAGCACATCTGCTGTAACAAGATCCCCTGCGCAATCTACAAAAGTTACAAAGAGAGGCATGGTTGGTTAAAAAATAAAATTGACTGAATATACTGTATGCGTTGTGTGATGTGTGTTACATCACATTAACCACAGTTTGGTGCGAAATATTTGCTTATCTTATAAAAACCTGTGTGTTTATAAAAGGGGGTGTGGATGGATGTTTGGCATTCTTTGAAAAGATATTGGGGGATGGAAGGAGGAGACATTATTGATGAGTATTCAGCTTGCAGATAACAAGTTTTTACTTTCATACTATGATGGTGTTTATGATGGCGATATATTAAATGTATTTATATTTGTTCTGTTTGCTCTATTAGGTCATAACCTATAGTCAACGTTTACTCTGAGAAACTTCCATATTTTACAGGCAAAATGCTCAGAATTGTAAAAACATTCTTGTCAAAATACTTGGAATGTGCCAAAGACAAAAATAAAAGTCACATAACTGTCTTTGGTATCAGCAAGAACTTTTAACACAATCAGCTGTTTTTGTTTATAACTCCAACTGAAGGCCATGTGCATTACTCCCAAGTTGCACTGTAAAAAGTCACATGTGGTTTATCATGATCACTGCTGCTCAAGCACAGCTTTATCTGTTATTCAGTGTGGCAACATCTGAAATGTGTGAAAAATAGTCTTTAATGTAGCTGATCAGGAGCTACATTTTTTTTTTAATGGGATTTATTTTCTTAAGATTTATAATTATAAATCTGTTTTAAAATAAGTTAATTATCATGTTTGTATAGATGCTACATGACATAATGTACAACAATAAATTTAACTGGTCAAGACTTGACATTTAACATTTCTAATAAACACTAAACTTGAGTTAGGCCCACTTGCAAAAATTAACTACTATCACTCACTTTTTACATCATCATGTAACTTGTACACACAAAAATAGTGAAGCAATGTGGCATAGACATCTTACAATTAACGGAATGCAAGTCCTATTCATTAAACACTTTCTTAAAATGCTTTACTATTTAAGTAAGACCAGCTAGTTGCTCCCACAACATACTACAAGTAGTGTCATCCTAATATAGATTAAAAATGTCCATGTTGTGCATAGAAAAGTACTCATTCGATTCCCCATTGTTTGTATTACGATACTTCGTGAACACAATAAGAGGTAAATGACCTACAGAGCTGCAGTTGTGTTAGATTGTAAACACAACACAGGAACATGGAGGTAAGCATCCATCATTATGACGAATTCTGGCACTTGTAACGTTGCAGACTTTTTTAAAACGTTGAAACTAGTCTTGGCGTTGTCGCAATAAAATACGGAAATGTCTGTGTTAAAATAAGCAAATAAAAATACCATTTTTATAGGAAATCGCCAAGGCCTTGTTCTTTAACTAGTTAAGCTTCCCCTTCTTTCACTCTCAAGTTGCAAGAAGCAAGTGTAGCAATGTGCACGCGACAGCCGGGTGTGTGACGCTAGACCAATCAGAGCGCAGAGCTCCGAAAGTTTACCTTTTATGGCTAGAGCCGGGTATGTGCCGTCATATAAAAGAGCGCGCCCAGCTTTTCAGCCTCACTTTGAGCTCCTCCACACGCAGCTAGTGCGGAATATCATCTGCTTGTAACCCATTCTCTTAAGTCGACAACCCCCCCAAACCTAAGGTGAGTTGGTTTTACAGTTTTTAAAGCGTTTAATTATAGTTTCTATTCATTGATGTTAACTAAAATGTGTAAATAGATAAATATGATTTGATGAAGTCGTTAGACGGTTCATACCGGTCTCTTTGCAGTTAACTACTAGCTTTGATTTAAATGGTGGTTCTTTTTATAATGTTGGTTATTTTTTGATAAATGTTTGCTGCATCTTAACTTTTTGTAACGTTACTGGACGTGGCAGGTGAACTTTACGGTAATTTAACGTTACCCGTCGTAGGCACGACATTGAATGGGCCGGTGTGAAATAAGTGTTAAGTCTATTTAACATCAAGTTGTGCTTTAGCTAACAGTTAATCTGTATTCAACAGCTATAAATGTGATTTAACTACAGTTTTGAGGGTGTTGGTGAGCATGTTGCACACTTGATAGATAGCCGGCATGGGAAGTTCTTTGTGCAGGCAGTGCTGCAGCAGGGTGTGACCTACTTTAGCTAGTCGGCTAACCAGCTCTCATCTGATGTAAACCCCATCAATCTAACATTGCCTCATTCGTGCTTTATAAGATCGAAGATACGGTTATTAGTGAGTATTAGTATTGAGTTGTAGTTCATTACCTTTTTGTGATGTTTCTTATTTAATCGTAGTCTGCAGCCTCTGTCTTTAATGAAGCTGAAGATTAACGCTAGTTAAGTATTTTCCACTATGAAAGCGTTTTAGAAATTTTTTTTTCTTTTTTTTTTTTTTTTTTTTAGAGGTGTGGTCCGTTAATAACGACTGTTGAGTTATCTGCCTGCATTTCAGCTGTTGTAACTGTCGAAGCAGAACCCGTCAGTTTTTCTGTATCTCAGTGATTGAGGCTAGAATATGAAGTGAACCGGCTGAGTGTTTTTAGTGTGAAGTCTCCGCTCATGAGAAGTCCGTGGACTGACTGCAGATCTGTGACGCAGTAACACCCGGCGGCAGACACCCGTTAAAATGCGGTTGTGTAATTGATAGCAGGCGAGGATGGAAGAGGATGTGAAACTTCATTTGTGTAAAATTTAGGGAGTGGTCCTGGTGTGATGAATGTCGAAATCTGTTCCTTTTTACTGAACCCTACGACTCTGGCTGACTGCCACACCGCCGGCAGCCGCAAAGCGGCTCAAACCATTGCCTTTTATGGTAATAATGAGAGAATGCAGAGGGACTTCCTTTGTCTGGCATATCTGAGGCGCGCGTTGTCACTAGCGCCCACAAGCGGTCAGAATGCAGAGCAGAACAGGAAGTTGACTCCAGATGGTCACATGCTCGCTGAAACTCCTTTCACTGGCAGCAGTGCAATTCTAACAGTTTCTCTTTCTTTTACAGTTCAGCCATGGATGATGAAATTGCCGCACTGGTTGTTGACAACGGATCCGGTATGTGCAAAGCCGGATTCGCAGGAGATGATGCTCCCCGTGCTGTCTTCCCATCCATCGTGGGTCGCCCCAGACATCAGGTGAGGACATTGATCGTTTGATTCTGGCCCATATTGAGAACTTTTCTCATGCAATTTACAAAATGTAACACTTGTGTTCTTTCATTACAGGGTGTCATGGTTGGTATGGGACAGAAAGACAGCTACGTTGGTGATGAGGCTCAGAGCAAGAGAGGTATCCTGACCCTGAAGTACCCCATCGAGCACGGTATTGTCACCAACTGGGATGATATGGAGAAGATCTGGCATCACACCTTCTACAACGAGCTGCGTGTTGCCCCAGAGGAGCACCCCGTCCTGCTCACAGAGGCCCCCCTGAACCCCAAGGCCAACAGGGAAAAGATGACACAGGTTAGTTTTTGTCTAGCAAACCGTTCTTTTGAAGCCTCTCGTCTGTCCCGTTTCCTCATTTTAAGTTCTCCTGTTCATTGGTTCACTTCCTCCAGGCTTTGTGTCCTCTGAGCTCCTGAGTTTCTCCTCTCCTCAGCAGGTTATCTAAACGTTGCCTGCCTGTTTTGCAGTTTCTTCACCTGTTCTTTCTGCACTTTTTTTGTTTCTTTACTCTGGATTTCCAACTAACCCCTGCATGGAAGTGTGGATGGTGTACTGCAGACACTTGAACATCCAGTTAACATCTCCATCCTCTCTTTGCAGATCATGTTCGAGACCTTCAACACCCCCGCCATGTACGTTGCCATCCAGGCTGTGCTGTCCCTGTATGCCTCTGGTCGTACCACTGGTATCGTGATGGACTCTGGTGATGGTGTCACCCACACTGTGCC
Organism: Danio kyathit; assembly: GCA_903798195.1. Taxonomy (NCBI): domain Eukaryota; kingdom Metazoa; phylum Chordata; class Actinopteri; order Cypriniformes; family Danionidae; genus Danio; species Danio kyathit. Next base: position 52,016,482 of record LR812521.1, on the reverse strand, counting down.
CATCTATGAGGGTTACGCCCTGCCCCATGCCATCCTCCGTCTGGACTTGGCTGGCCGTGACCTGACTGACTACCTCATGAAGATCCTGACCGAGAGAGGCTACAGCTTCACCACCACAGCCGAGAGGGAAATTGTCCGTGACATCAAGGAGAAGCTCTGCTATGTGGCTCTTGACTTCGAGCAGGAGATGGGCACCGCTGCTTCCTCCTCCTCCCTGGAGAAGAGCTACGAGCTGCCTGACGGACAGGTCATCACCATTGGCAATGAGAGGTTCAGGTGCCCAGAGGCCCTGTTCCAGCCATCCTTCTTGGGTAGGTTTCCTCACAAACACTTCACACTTAGTGCGAGTACATGTAGTCATTTTTGAAGAGCTTTGGCTAATGTTTGCTTTTCCTATGCAGGTATGGAATCTTGCGGTATCCACGAGACCACCTTCAACTCCATCATGAAGTGTGACGTCGACATCCGTAAGGACCTGTATGCCAACACTGTATTGTCTGGTGGTACCACCATGTACCCTGGCATTGCTGACAGGATGCAGAAGGAGATCACATCCCTGGCCCCTAGCACAATGAAGATCAAGGTGAGTTGCAGTCTAAGCTTTGACCTTTACCTCACAGATGAACCACATGTGTGGCAACTTGTGCTAATCATCCGTCTCTCCACAGATCATTGCCCCACCTGAGCGTAAATACTCTGTCTGGATCGGAGGCTCCATCCTGGCCTCCCTGTCCACCTTCCAGCAGATGTGGATTAGCAAGCAGGAGTACGATGAGTCTGGACCATCCATCGTCCACCGCAAATGCTTCTAAACGGACTGTTACCACTTCACGCCGACTCAAACTGCGCAGAGAAACTTCAAACGACAACATTGGCATGGCTTTTGTTATTTTTGGCGCTTGACTCAGGATCTAAAAACTGGAACGGTGAAGGTGACGGCAATGTTTTTTTGGCAAATAAGCATCCCCGAAGTTCTACAATGCATCTGAGGACTCCATGTTTTGTTTTGTTTTCTTTAGTCATTCCAAATGTTTGTTAAATGCATTGTTCCGAAACTTATTTGCCTCTATGAAGGCTGCCCAGAAATTGGGAGCATACTTAACATTGTAGTATTGTATGTAAATTATGTAACAAAACAATGTCTGGGTTTTTGTACTTTTCAGCCTTAAAATCTTGGGTTTATTTTTTTTTTTTCTTTGTTCCAAAAAAACGAAGCTTTACCATTCAAGATGTAAAGGTTTCCATTCCCCCTGGGCATATTGTAAAAGCTGTGTGGAACGTGGCGGTGCCAGACATTTGGTGGGGCCAACCTGTACACTGACTAATTCAATTCCAATAAAAGTGCACATGTAAGACATCCTACTCCTGTCTCTTTTCCTGTCTTGGGTCTGAGTGACTTCAATAAAAATAGCTTTTGTGACGTTGCACCATGGTAATTCCATCTTTGCGCTTGAGATTTATTCATTGGGATAAAGCCCTTGATGTACTGTCTCTTTTTCAAGGGGGTCCCACAATTAATTGCAATCCCAGAACACAAAACCACTTACACATCCAAAAAAAGTCACAGGCACATTTTTAGGCTAGGTTTTTGATGTAATTTGAATTTTGACTGAGTTTGCCCATTACATTTAAGCCAATTTGAGGTTATCAAACCTTTTAACTGCAGGAAGCATATTGTACATTTCTGTTAGACTCAAACTATCAACATGAAACATTTATTCAACAGCATCTCATTTAATAGTGTAGGAAACCAAGTGTCCCCTATATGAAGGCAGCTAACTTCAAACTGCCTTTTTTAATCGTATAGATGAGTTAGGCTATACAAAAGCTACATATGAAAGGCTATAAATTAAAAACATGTCAGGCATATCAATACTTGCGCAAATAAATTAGTGTCAGACAATACACGCGCATCTATTGTTAAATCTCTTTTTTAACGGCTAAGAAATTAATCCTAACAGTTGATATAAACCAGGATAGAAGTCAGAAGATTTCCTAGAAGAAGGCCATCATGTCGGCGCATGGTCAGATGGTGCTGCGTATTCATCTGTACTGCACGTAATTGTACAGCAGATGGCGCTAAACTCTCAGAAAAATACATTTCTCCTGCTTTCCCTATGAGAAACCCGCCACTGAAAACTGACCAATGGTAACTCAACCAAGATGCGAGAATAACATTTTCCTCTGGGTTAACTGACGTGAAAACGAATAACAAAGCGTCGCGCATATTTAATGTGTGCTAACAAAATACTAATAAGAGGCAGCCGTTTTTAGGTGTGCTTGAACTTTGTATGTTGATGTAGTAGATACTTATAAATATGGGTGCCCTAGTTGCATATGATTTACTGCAAGCTGCTCCCTGTCTGACAGCACTTGATGAAAAATGATCAAGAGCTTTTCCTGCTGTGTACATCTGTGCGCATGTAGAGCATAATACAGACAGTACTTTATTAATAGCTTGAGTTGAACTGAACAACATTCAAAACAATATTATAGTTATTATGCATCTTGTATTACCACCGACTATTTAAAGGGACTGTGCAAGAATGTTTGTTTTATTAGGCTATCTTTTTATCTTTGCACACGTGTGAACAGCTTATAATGACATTCCAAAAATGAGACCTTCACATTTGTAAAGAAAATTATATGTATAATCAAATAAATGTGTCATTCAGATAACTTCATAAAATTAGCATGAGCTACAAATATGATCCCTATTTGTAATTTTTTTTTAAAAACCCTGCCATGAATAAAACTTCAGGACAAGATAAACGAAAGTATTAGTAAACTATTCTAAAAAGTTTATTTAGACTTTGTATAAATGTGATTCTGTAGAGAAGATGAAAAAAGAAACCATCAGATTATCATTAAATGTTTTGTGCAAATTTATTCAACCTCCAAAAGTTGCATTTTTCCAAGATCTGCATTTTTTAAAATCCTTCATTCTTTAAATGCTTCTGTTACCTGACACCTCTCTATTAAAAATCTTTCAGACTAATATTTTTTGGTTTTCCTGTCACTACTGCCTGCCTCAAGTTCTAACAAATATTTTTCATGAGGCTTAAACATGAGATTGAACAGGCCACTGGAAACATTCTACACAGTAAAAAAATACAGAAATTTATGGGGGTTTTTTTCTAGCAGCTGGGGTGCTAGAAAAAACCATAAAATAGCGGCTGTTAAATTGCAGAAATTTACAGTAAAACAACGTCCATTAAATTGCAGAAATTTACCATAAAATAACGTCCATTAAATTGCAGAAATTTACCGTAAAATAACGTCCATTAAATTGCAGAAATGTACCGTAAAATAACAATTATTAAATTAAAGGTGCAGTATGTAAGTTTGACACCCAGTGGTTGAACTAGGTATTGCACTCCTGGATCATAATAAAAGTACGCTAGGATGCCAGATTGTGTACAGGAGTGAGTGATTTAAACTGTGTTCTAAATAAAAGCAACGACACGCGATAGAGGGAATATTTTCCATATTAAAAGGAGTTTTTGTCCTAACCAACACCTCGAATTGATATATTAGAAATGGCTTCTATTTCTCAGCTGAACAACAGAAACCTATGACAGCTAGATCACCTCAGGTAAGCCTTGTGTGCTTTATTCTGTGCTAAATGCTAACAATGCTAGTTTGAATGCATTTTACATGGCATTTGTTGCCATATACTGAAAGCAGAAAGTTCACCTCAGATCTTGAAAATACAATAAACCGTCTGAAATTGAACTTTAGAACTACACATATGAGTGATTCAGCATCTACATTGATGTTAAAGTGGGTTAACATGTATTAAATAGATTCTAAACCTTACCTTTTCGTGAGCGAGTGCATATTCTGTGCTTATTGAAAGGCTGTATTTACATTTCTGCCTTGTTTCGTCTGGTGCAAACAGCCAAATAGCTGATCACTGCCTCTCTCGTCACAGCGTGTTGTTAGGACACGCGGTTACAATGTAACCTGCTCACCTAATGTTTACGTTCGTAATATTTATGTAATTTGCTAATTAATAACCTCATGTGGAACTGCATCTGTCTCCCATACTGTTCTTTTTGGTCACGGACGCATGCTTTCAGAGTCTTTCTGAATGAATGAATGAAATACGCTGTTTTCCAACAAGGCAACCCAGGGTGCTGACATATAATTGGCTAAACTGGCATGGTGCATATGAAATTTATCTAAACAAAGACAGCATTCCGGCACGGAAAAACCATTTTCAAAGCAGAATATCTGACTTCAGCATTGTTTTTCAGTTAAACAAGTATGTTCACTTGGGATGTTTCTTAAATATCTGCACACATATTATGGTATTTTTGTGCTTTAAAAGAGTCAAAAACTTACATACAGCACCTTTAAATTTAAGGACATTTCTGTATTTTAACGTCTGTTATTTTACAGTAAATTTCTGCAATTTAATGTCTGTTATTTTACGGTAAATTTCTGCAATTTAATATCTGTTATTTTACAGTAAATTTCTGCAATTTAACGTCTGTTATTTTACAGTAAATTTCTGCAATTTAACGTCTGTTATTTTACAGTAAATTTCTGCAATTTAATATCTGTTATTTTACAGTAAATTTCTGCAATTTAACGTCTGTTATTTTACTGTAAATTTCTGCAATTTAACGTCTGTTATTTTACAGTAAATTTCTGCAATTTAATATCTGTTATTTTACAGTAAATTTCTGCAATTTAACGTCTGTTATTTTACAGTAAATTTCTGCAATTTAATGTCTGTTATTTTACAGTAAATTTCTGCAATTTAACGTCTGTTATTTTACGGTAAATTTCTGCAATTTAACGTCTGTTATTTTACGGTAAATTTCTGCAATATAATGTCTGTTATTTTACAGTAAATTTCTGCAATTTAACGTCTGTTATTTTATGGTAAATTTCTGCAATTTAATGTCTGTTATTTTACAGTAAATTTCTGCAATTTAACGTCTGTTATTTTACAGTAAATTTCTGCAATATAATGTCTGTTATTTTACAGTAAATTTCTGCAATTTAACGTCTGTTATTTTATGGTAAATTTCTGCAATTTGACGTCTGTTATTGTACGGTAAATTTCTGCAATTTAATGTCTGTTATTTTACGGTAAATTTCTGCAATATAATGTCTGTTATTTTACGGTAAATTTCTGCAATTTAACGTCTGTTATTTTATGGTAAATTTCTGCAATTTAATGTCTGTTATTTTACGGTAAATTTCTGCAATTTAACGTCTGCCATTTTATGGTAAATTTCTGCAATTTAATGTCTGTTATTTGACAGTAAATTTCTGCAATTTAACGTCTGTTATTTTACAGTAAATTTCTGCAATATAATGTCTGTTATTTTACAGTAAATTTCTGCAATTTAACGTCTGTTATTTTATGGTAAATTTCTGCAATTTAACGTCTGTTATTTTACGGTAAATTTCTGCAATTTAATGTCTGTTATTTTACGGTAAATTTCTGCAATATAATGTCTGTTATTTTACAGTAAATTTCTGCAATTTAACGTCTGTTATTTTATGGTAAATTTCTGCAATTTAATGTCTGTTATTTTACGGTAAATTTCTGCAATTTAACGTCTGCCATTTTATGGTAAATTTCTGCAATTTAATGTCTGTTATTTTACAGTAAATTTGTGCAATTTAACGTCTGTTATTTTACGGTAAATTTCTGCAATATAATGTCTGTTATTTTACAGTAAATTTCTGCAATTTAACGTCTGTTATTTTACGGTAAATTTCTGCAATTTAACGTCTGTTATTTTATGGTAAATTTCTGCAATTTAACGTCTGTTATTTTACGGTAAATTTCTGCAATGTATTTGATGCTATTGATTCTATAATGAATAAAAATTCTATAATGGACCAAGCTTCAGTGGATTTGGATACATTTCGTCAGGCTGATTGTACAGTTTCAAAGCAAAGATTGTCAAGATTCAGTCTATGAGCTGGGTAAAAAAAAAACAAAAAAGTTAAATATTACAATTTGAAGCCTATCTTACTCTTAAAAACCAAAAAAAAATAAAAAATAACATCACATACTTCATTATTTTCATTAAGAAGTAACTTAAGTAACACATTTAGTTCCCCTTTTTTAGGTGACTTAAGATTGTAATATATTACTTAATTGCAAAACATGATCAGTTCAGATTACTCAAAAAACTGTAATAAGTTAGATTGCATTTTTATTTTTGTATTTAACAACACGAGTGATGAGTGGTTTGGCACACAGGTGTCTCTCATTAACACTCAGTTCAGCAGCAGCATAACAAAAGCATACAGTATGTTAATGTAATTATCAAAGAGACTATTTTAATACACTTGCATAAATATAGCAGTACACACAGTCCTACAGTGCTTTTTTCCCAGCTCTTCCTCAACCCTCATACATGGAAATATATGCAATTTACATAAATGACATACAAGTTCATATTTAGTTTTCACATAAATAAAATATATCATACAACATATATTTTGATAGTTTTCATATATTTTTCCCCACCCATTGGAATTACAAAGATGTACATATATGTTCAAATATATTATATAAATATATAAATGTACAGCAATATATAAATTCACATATAAAATTATAAAGCTTATACATTTGAAAATACATGTACATATCTGTAAATCCAATGATTCATAAGTATATTAAATGAACTTGCCATTATTGCATTACTTTGAGATTTATGTTGCATGACATATTTTATATATGTGAAACCCAAATATGAACTTGTATGTCATATATGTAATTTGCATATATTGTCATAAATAAGATTCTTTATGGGCTAAACCACAGACTCTACTCTTTACCACAAATTTCACCATAACAGAAGACAATACAGCACAGCAGTAAATACTAAATTGACTCTCCCTGTTAATCTTGTGCAAAAACACACAGAATAGCATTTAATATCAATATTTTTCTTACACAGTGAGAAGCAAAAGATGCTGGGAACTACAAATGTGCTTCTGCTCTGTCAATTTAAGTTCAGCTTACAATAAAATATACAATGACATTTTGAGTTCACCTAACTTGTTTCTATGAAATACGATTACAGATTTAAACATAAAAATAAAAATAACTATCAAAATAAAAGGTCCAATGTAACTAATGAATTGAAATTAGTTATTTTTATCCAAAATCAAACTAAAAGTGCTCAGGGGTAGCTTAATTAGTTTATCGGTGCCCTTTGGGGACGGGATTCATCAAAATAAACAGCAAAAGCAAGTCCAAGGCATTCGAAAAAAGTGGGGAAAATATTTAAAAGCCTTTACTGACATGGCTCTTCATGAATATACAGTAATAGAAATATACAGCAATAGAAATATACAGGAATAGCCATGTCTATAAAGGCTTTTTAATATTCTTTCCATATTTTTCGAGTTCTTGGACTTTCTTTTGCTGTTTATTCTGATGAATCCCTTACCCAAAGAGCTCTGATACATTAATTAAGCTACCCCTGAGAACTTTTTGTTTGATTTTAGATTAAAATAACTAATTTCAATTCATTAGTTTCATTGTTTGGTTTTACACTTTATTACTCTAATAATCCATGGTGTTTTAAAGATATATTATATTATAATATATACCTCCTGCTTCAACGTATCACTATATAACAAGACTGGCGGACCGCCATAATTGAATTTGGAAAAAGCTGTTGCCTTTTTTTTATTTACCTCAAGGTATACTGGTGATCCATGGGTCCAAACAGCTCCAGGTTTGCACATACACCCAAAACATTCTTCCAGAACTTCACAGGGGTTTCCAAGTCCTTTAAGCATATTCAGTCTGCCTTTATTGTTCTCTGTCCTTGTTCAAGAGTTGTTCATGAAGGCCACACTTTAGTGTTCCTTTATGCTCTGCTTTAAAATGTCTTTCCTCCCTGTATCAGGTCATCTTCAAGTCTTCGGCAGTAAATTGAGGGCAAACATTTTATTCCCCTTGATGATATTGTGCTTTTTCTTCAGCATCCTTGCAGCTTTTCTAGTGAAACACATTTCAGATATATGAATAAAGCTGCCAACCGTGTTATTAGCAACTCCTAGTTAAGAGACCACTTTGGATATCTTCAAATTCTGTGTATTTAAAATGTATAGATATATATTTTAATAAAACCTTGTTTTCGTTTGGCTTTGCAAATAACCGATGGCGTTACATTCTTAATTTAAAATATAAATGTTGTCATTCAATCGTACTATTCATACAATTGGTCAAATAACAAAAACTATGCTATGATTTTAGACATTTCTATTCATTTTATACAACATAATACCAATTTAACCTCAGATGAGTATAAGCATTATTTGATTGAATAACCCTTGCTGTTCAATCACAACATATTCAATTATTTTTGATTAAAATTGACTATTGTCACTTGAAATTCTGACAAAATGTTACCAGATATTTATATTATAAAACAATTAGCAACATATTCAGTACATCTAGAGAAACCAATGATTTCTTTCTGTAACTGCACACACACTCAACACTCAAAACAATACTTTTTGTTGCTTGTTCAAACTGCTTATTCAAAATGAGCTGTAACAACACAATTCTTGAGATTTCGTTGGGACAACTTATTTGTTTTATGTTCAATTCACTTATAAGTGGATTGAATTAATAAACCATATTAAACTAATAGCTACAGTAACTTAATTCCTTCATGTTGTCTCAACACAAATCAATAGAGTGGAACCCAGCATTTTTACAGTGAACGATTTATGCTGCTTGTTCAAACTACTTTTTTAAAATGAGCTGAAACAAAACAATTCTGGAAATTTGTTTTGGGAAACTTAATTTAAGTTAGTTACGTAAACTTAATGGATTTGTGTTGGGACAACATGAAGGAATTGTGTGCAACCCTGCATTTTTTACAGTAACATATACCAGAATAGTTGGTGGTTCATTCCACTCTGGCGACTGCTGATAAATAAGAGATTACGCTGAAGTAAAATTAATGTATGAGTTGAATTCCTGTGAAAATTTGTTTACTTTAGTACTTTTTAACAAAGCGATTTTTTTAACACATTCTTTACTATAATAGTTTTAATTACTAGTTACTTTAATCTTTATTAAACAAAACATAATATTTAACAAGTTATTTAGCAAGACACAGCAGATTAAAATGCAATTTAAAGGCTTAACTAGGTTAATCAGGTTCACTAGGCAGGTTATGTCAATAAGACAAGTCATTAGACAACAGTGGTTTGTTCAATCAAAAAATATATATATAAGAATTCTTTAGGGGGCTAATATTATTGACCATAGCAGCTTTTACATTTTTAAAAATGTCTTCTCCACCAAACTAATAGAAATAAGATGTTCTACAGAAAAGATACATAATAGGAAATACTGCACTCAAAAAGTTTTTTGTTTGTTTGTTTTTTGTTTGCTTGTTCAAGCTATTCATTTAAAAGAGCTTAAAACAAAACAATCCTTGAGTTTTTCTAGGAATAACTTAATAGTTTATGTTCATTCATTCATTCATTTTCTTTTCGGCTTAGTCCCTTTATTAATCCGGGGTCGCCACAGCGGAATAAACCGCCAACCTATCCAGCACATTTTTACGCAGCGGATGCCCTTCCAGCCGCAACCCATCCCTGGGAAACATCCACACACACCCATTCACACCCACACACACCACGGACAATTTAGCCTACCCAATTCACCTGTACCGCATGTCTTTGGACTGTGGGGGAAACCGGAGCACCCGGAGGAAACCCACGCGAACACAGGGAGAACATGCAAACTCCGCACAGAAACACCAACTGACCCAGCCGAGGCTCGAACCAGCGAACTTGCTGTGAGGCGACAGCACTACCTACTGCGCCACTGCGTCGCCGGTTTTATGTTCAATCCACTTAAATTTGAAAAAAACTAAAAAGTTAACTTAATTCCTTCATGTTGTCTCAACACAAATCAATAGTGTGGAACCCAGCATTTTTTTTAAAAAACTATTGTTTAAAATGAGCTGAAACAAAACAATTCTGGAAATTTGTTTTGGGAAACTTAATTTAAGTTAGTTACGTAAACTTAATGGATTTGTGTTGGGACAACATGAAGGAATTGTGTGCAACCCTGCATTTTTTTACAGTAACATATACCAGTATAGTTGGTGGTTCATTCCACTGTGAGAGATTTTTTTCAACACATTTTAGCTATAATAGTTTAAACGTAACACAACGTCCGTTAAATTACAGAAATTTACCGTAAAATAACACACATACAGAAATTTACCGGAAATTTTTATTTATCACCCCAGCTGCTGGGAAAAAAAACGTAAAATAACAACATAATAACATAATATTTAACAAGTTATTTAGCAAGACTGCAACTTAAAATGCCATTTAAAGGCTTAACTAGGTTAATCAGGTTAAGGCTATGTCAATTAGGCAAGCCATAGACTACAGTGGTTTGTTCAATCGAAAAAATTGGGAAAAAAATTCTAAGGGGGCTAATAATATTGAGTGTAGCAGCTTTTACATTTAAAAAAATGTCTTCCCCACCAAACTAATAGAAATAAGATGGGACAACATGAATGAATTGTGTGCAACCCTGCATTTTATTACAGTAACATATGCCAGAATAGTTGGTGGTTCATTTTACTGTTGTGACTGCTGATAAATAAGGGACTAAGCTGAAGGAAAATGAATGAATGAGTACTTTTTAACAAAGAAATTTCTTTCAACACATTTCTAGCTGTAATAGTTTTAGCGTAAAATAATAACAGTCGTTAAATTACAGAAATTTACCGTAAAATAACGCACATACATAAATTTACCAGAAATTTAAATTTATCACCCCAGCTGCTGAAAAACAAACGTAAAATAACAGATTTTTTTTACAGTGTACTTTAGTCTTTATTAAACAAAACATAATATTTAACAAGTTATTTAGCAAGACACTGCAACTTAAAATGCCATTTAAAGGCCTAACTAGATTAATCAGGTTAAGGAATATACCAGAATAGTTGGCGGTTCATTCCACTCTCGCGACTGCTGATAAATAAAGGACTATGCTGAAGGAAAATGAATGAATGAATGAACAATTTATTTTCAAATATTAAAGTACTATTTACCTGATATTTTTACAACATATTTTTAATTATAATAGTTTTAATAACTATTTACACTGTAAAAAATCAGATATTTTACCTTTTTAACATAAAAAAAGTAAAATAACGGGCGTTAAATTACAGAAATTTAACGTAAAATAACGCACATGAGAAATTTACCAGAAATTTAAATTTAAGGAAATTTCTGTAATTTAAAGGCCGTTAATTTACGCATTTTTTTTACAGTGTACTTTAATCTTTATTAAACAAAACATAATATTGAACAAGTTATTTAGCAAGACACTAAAACTTAAAATGCAATTTAAAGGCTTAACTGGATTAATCAGGTTAACTAGGCAGGTTATGTCAATTAGGCAAGTCATTAGACAACAGTGGTTTGTTTAGTCGAAAAAATTGGAAACAAATTTCTAAGGGGGCTAATAATATTTCTCATAGCGGCTTTAACATTTTAAAAAATGTCTTCCCCACTAAACTAATAGAAATAAGATGTTCTCCAGAAAAAATACAAAGTAGGAAATATTGCACTCAAAAAGATTTGTTTGCTGTTTGTTCAAACTACTCATTTAAAAAGAGCTGAAACAACACAATCCTTGAGCTTTTTGTGGAAGAACTTAATTGTTTTATGTTCAATCCCCTTAAATTTGTAAAAACAAATAAGTTAAGCTATTTCTTTCATGTTGTCCCTACACAAATCGACTGTGTGGAACTCATCATTTTTTCAGTGAATGAAAATTTTCATTGCTCTGTTACACATCACCTATTTAAAAAACAAGTCATAATTCACAGGAGGGCTAATCATTTTGTCTTTAACTAAATAAATACATCCATCCCATCAGTCCACGATAAATCTAGCCATCCATCCTACTTTAATTGTTGTTTTCTCCTCAAATCTCTCAAGCGTTAAACAGCGAACACAATGAACACAAATCTGGTGTATATCTCATAATCAGAGTTAATCTGAATTCACTTCCACCCCCAACACAAGCACACACACACACACACACACACACACACACACACACACACACACACACACACACACACACACACACACACATGCACGTCATTCTTCCTTCAGCTCAGCCTCCCACATACATCCATCCATCTCACGCCCGCGTCTCCTGATTGTGCTGCGCTGTTTTCACGCAGGCCACGCTCGACTGTTCCCCTCCATTCATGATGAAATAATTACACAGAGGAACAAGCCACTAATAAGTGAGTATAGTGGGCGACAGAGAAATCAGCATTCAGGACGCGATTCCTCATTGATTGCGCAATCATTGCAGAGACTCATTTAGTTTATGATTGATTGCTTAATGCAAAACACGCTCGCCGATGTTTTAATTTTGTTGTGATTTTGTAATGAAGAGAAAGAAGGGCTTCTGCAGGAGGTGTTGGATGAACTCTATCAGATTCATTGTGTTCGGGCTCCTATAGAGATGCGGTCAAATGAGCACTGAAGGTCTCAGAGCAATTTTGTGGAGGCTCGCCGTGTCCGACTGAGCGTGTAGGAGGATCCTGAGCTCTGCATGTGTCAGCTCCAAGACATGTGGCTCTGCGTGACCGCTGGTATTTTAGTATTATTGAGAAACTATAGGGTCAAACATGAGACGTCTAGTTTTGGTGTCTGTTTTACAGTGTACAATTTGCAGGGATTTTATGTAGATGAATGTCAAGTGTCTAATGTTTAAGTAACATTTTTGAAAAAAGAAATCTAAATATGGGTGGAAAAAACAAGTTTATACTGACCTACTTACTAAAATATACAAACAAATCATACTAAATAATACTGGTAACACTTTAGTTTAGGTCATACCTAGGCCCACACAGAATCTGCAGATTTCTGCAGATTTTAAGCCCATCATTGAGTCTATTTATTTACTTGTGTAAATGTGTGTAAATATGTATTTATTCAGTTTTTAATTTCATTTTAGTAATATTATTGACTAATATGAATGTGTTTATATGATTTATTTACAATACAGTTTATAAAGTAATATTTTCTGTCTTTTAGTTCATATATTAGATGATAGACTTGCTTTGTTTACACATAAGTGGATCTAGATGGATTTGCATTGTAAACATTAAATAAAAGTTAAAAAGCTATAATTTTTTTATTTAATATATTAAGTTTTTAGTTATGATACTCCCAAAATAATTCCGCATAAATCCGCAGATTTTTTACAAAATTGAAAGAAATAGCAAAAAATGTCCACAGATTCTGTCTTGCTCTAGTCATAACTCATGCTATTTACTACTGGCTTATTACCTGCTTATTATTAAGATATTCACTGTTCATTACACTGTAAAACCCAAAAAGTTAAGGTAACTCAAACCATTTGAGGAAACCGATTGCAACAAACCATTTAAGTTCAAAAACTAATCCTAATGAGTACTGTGAACTTGCTCCATTTGAGTAAATTAAGCAATTTGAGCACAGTAAAACCCAATAAATGAAGAGAACTCAAACCAACTGAGTACTGTAAAACTCAATAAGTTAAGGCAACTCAAACCGTTTGAGGAAACCGATTGTTACAAACCATTTGAGTTAAAAAACAAACTAATCAATATGAGTACCGTGAACTTACTCCATTTAAGTTCAAAACTCTTTTCAAATGAGTAGAATTAACTTTCAGTCAATTTTGAGTTAACTACACTCATTTCACTTGATAAAGTTGACTGTTGGATTTTTACAGTGCAGGTGAGCACAGAAACTCCATTCAAAGTACTAGATAAAAAAAACTGTCATATTGTAAAGACATAGCGAGTGAAAATGGAAATTAATGCAGTGCTTCTTGTCCAGTCTGAGACCCACGTTATATCGTATATCTATCAGGTAGTGAAGATCACTGATTTGTAAAGAAATCAGATCTTAATTTTATAATGGAAAGAGAGGAAGTCCTGTGGCTGGCTGGCTGAAATTAAAAGTCTGTGTGCACATACCCCATTAGTAGTTTATTAAGGAAGTAGTGTTCGTTGATGGCTTGTTAATACCATAAATTGTGACATAATGCTTTATATATTGTGCATGTGGGATTTTACATATTTAAAAACATCTTTCTGACAAATGGTTTGAAGAATTGTGGGAAAGTGTGAATATTTAAAATGACAATTTACTTATATTTTGGTGCTGTGTTATGTTCCTTAAATGTTCCTACACTCTCTGGGGCGGTCCCCTTTCAAAAATTACACTTTTGTACCATACAGGTGGACATTAGAACCTTTAGGGAACACAATTGTAATTTAAGGGGTCAAGAAACACCAAAACACATTTTTGAGCTGTTGACAGTCAGATATATGTCCCACGTTGCTAAAAAACAGTATTAGGACACATATATTTCACTAAAAAGTGAAAATTGGTTGTTTTTGCATTATTTCAAGCAAATTCGTTCTTCCGGTTTGAAAAGAAATTTTGAAGCTGCGTCACGGCCATGAGATCATTGTGTAAATTCCAGCGTGAAGACTGGATGTCTGTACCGGCCGGTACAATGTGACGTCTTTGAGTTTTCAGCATTAATTCATGAGAAAACATTGGTTTGAACCAATCAGTGAGCTCTATTGTGAATGAGATTTAACTTCATTAATATGCATGATAGCTTCGAAGACTCCTTTTACCTGTTACAATGTTTAGATAGCAGAGAGACGCCACGTTGTGTTGCCAACTGTAATTAAAACAAGTGAAAGAAGAAGAATTGTTCGGAGACATGGGCCGTCAGTGTTTATAAATGTGCTGCAACAAAGATTTTGCCCGCTATGAGAGCATCGCTTGCATGTGGACCCAAGCAGTTGGATTACAGTGGTCTGCTAACACGCAACAAAAATATGTTTGTAAGGAACATTTTTTTTCACCCGAGAGCTTTTTGAATCTGGAAAAGGTGAAATCCAGATTTGCCACTTGTCTCCTTTTAAAAAAAGATGCAGTTCCTGTTGATTGTCCTGCCTCTACAGATTTGGTAAGTGTGCTCTTTCAGTTTTTGCAGACATTACTAAGTAGTTTACAGTAATATTACTACAATATTATGGACTGAAAATGCTTTGTTTTCAATAAATCACTTTCGTACCTTTAAGGGACTTTGAGGTACACATTTGTACTTTTTAGGTATTAATATCCTGTAAGGAAAAAAAAATCAATCTTTCGAAAAGTTACCGCCCCAGTGACATGTTCTGTAGCATTATTTCTGAGAGTGTACAGTCTTTTAATATTTCTTTAAACAATTCTTGTTTTAAATATGGCTGACAAAATATTTTGGAATATAAAACAACGTTAAACTTTCTGACATTTGAGTGGGAGTATTCTTTTAATCATAATTTTGAAAAGGGAGAATAGTTTTTGTTAAATAGATAAAGACAAACTTCACACAATGTATAGATTTTAATTAATATAGTCTTTATTCATATTTTGAATTATTTTGATTATCTTTATTTTTCATTTAATTGATTACGTTTACATTAGTTTGCATTTTCATTTCAGAGTTTGAATCATTTTTTAATGTGTTAGTTTAATTAGTTTTTAATAATCAAGGCAATCTGATTGAAAACGAGAGATGATGAACTGGCATCTAGCCAAAGCAAGATAAAACTGTTTGTGTTTCCTCCAATAATGTTTTATGAGACTATTGTTTTTGGTGCTGTTGTTGTTTTATTCATCAACAATGAACAGTGCTCAGCATAATTGAGTACACCCCAATTTTAACAAAATTTTATATGTTTTTGCTTCTCTTGATTTTTCCTCTTTTTAAAATTTGTATTTAATATTTTTCTATAACATATAAATTTGGCTGTACTAGTTTTTGGGCCGTTATTGTAAGTTATTTTGTTAGATAAGCTACAGATTTGGCTTAAGTACTGACTAATCTAATGCACAAATATAATATTGTATAGCTTCCTATAGAAAATAATTAATTTGAATGAGAGATTTGTGGGGGTGTACTCATATATTCTGAGCACACTGAAAAAAAATACAAAGTGTATGTAAACAATTTATATGGGCTGATTTTTTTTTTTTTTTTTTTTTTAAATAATTTTTTAGGGGTTTTCACCTTTATTTGATAGGACAGTAGAGAGTATTGACAGGAAAGAATGGGGAGCAGAGAAAGGGGAAGGATCGGCATAGGACCGCGAGGCGGAATCGAACTCGGGTCGCCGCGAACACCGGAGTGCATGTGTCGACGCACTAACCACTACACCACTGGCGCCGACATATGGGCTGAATTTAAACAAACAAATTAAGTTACTAAACATTACTGAATTTAATTTGTTTAAATTTAACACATAAATTGTTTGCAACAATGTTGCAGACATCATTTTTTCAGTGTATATACACACATCTATATATACATTTACATCAAAAATAAAAAGACGTTGCCATGGTGACTAGCTAATTTAATTATCTTTATATTTTAAAACCTATGTATACATTTATGGTATCACTTTACAGAAATGTTGAATTAGTTAATGTTAATTAATGTATTACTAACATGAATGAACAATGAACAATACATTTATTACAGTATATAGTAATCTTTGGTAATGTTTGTTAATGGAAATAAAGTTGTTCATTGTAAAAGTGCTGTACAAGTATAATTTATTTATAATTAATTTGTGTTAGTAAATACATTAAGTAACATTAACCCGAAATCATTTTTATTTCAATTCAGTTAAAAGACTAGTTATTAGTTAAAACTAGTTAAAAATACAAGAGATGTAAGTTTTGTCATGGTTATAACCCCTAGTCTTAGTTTAGTTTGCTTTATAACTCTGTATCTAAAGTGATTCTCCACCTGAAACTGAGAGGAGAAATTATCTGATTTCTCTAGAAATTATCCGAAATATTTACTCTGTAGATGCTCAGTATCTGTAAAGATCTAGGCTTTTTCAAGAAGGTAATCTTTTCATCATCCTCTGAAGTATAATTGATCGGTTACAGTGTCCTTGTAAAGTTTCATTTGAAAAGAGCGTCTTCCACTTTTAGTACAGAGACCCATTTCCTGCAGAGCCCAGGGGACAGTTATAATGGCAGGTACCTCATCATTAGGAGACACTTCTGCAATATGTTACAATACTTACCAGAGGAAGCTTACATGCTTCTGTTTCCATTTTGCGCTCTACTTTTTTTTATTGCAGCTCATATGAAGTTTACTCTCTTAAAATAAAGGTTCAACTATTGGGGTTTTTAGTAATGCCAAAGAAGCATCACTTTAAGTTCCTAAATTATGTTTTTTTATATACTGAAGTTTGATTAATTTTCCTAAGAGGAAAATTAATAATTTTATATTTTTATAAAGGCTGTACACAAATGGTTACACAATGATTATCTTACAGGTCTAATTTTGACACACCAGCTAAAATAAAAAATATAATTAGACCACAAAACAGGCATGCAAAATAGATTTAAAGACTGAAATTATAATTTTCTGTTTTATTTTAGAGTTCAGAGAGAGTGGGTAATTTTTGATCCATAGGACCAAAGGAATACACAGAATTCTTCACTCAAAAAACATGTATTTTTTGCTTGTTCAAACTACTTAATTAAAATGAGCTGAAACAACACAATTCGTGAGATTTCATTAGGACAACTTAAATTTTATACAAATTTGTTAAAAATGTCAAGTTAACTTAATTGATTTGTGTTGGGACAACATAAATGAATTGTGTGGAACCCTGCATTTTTTACAGTGTAGGAGCACACTGGGTTCTTCATACACTCAAAAATAACTCATTAAATAAACTCAATTTAATTGAGGGCGGATTTCCATCCAATCAATTTGTGTAACTAAAAAAAAACTATTTACACAAATGCAATTGAGTTGGTCCAACATGATTGTCTATTGTGTGTCGTACATCCCGAAGTCTCCTTGTTTCATTTAAAGTTATCCTAAATGAACTAAACGAGCCATTTCTAAGCATATTTTATGAGTTACATATTCAGTTGATTGAGACAGTTGATTGAGATCTCAGAACTAATATTAGGACAGTTATTGCACACTTAGCAAAGCAACAAATGGCAGTTTTGCTAACTAAGCTGCTAACACCCAAAGCTTGAGTGCTTCTGCAAGGTGGTAATCTCAAAACTCAAAGCATTACATGCAAATCTTCTAAATCTTCAAACTAAGGTAAATTTTAAACTCTAGCAAATCTTTCTATTAACTTTAAACACCTAAGATTACTTTTACTGTCAACACTTCCCTCTCTTAATTTAAGCCCACGCAAAGCATGCTGGGAACTACAAATCCTCTAACTAGGTAGTTGGATCAGCACAATTGTTTTATGTTGTCCCAACACAAAACACTTAAGTTAACCTAATGGTGGACATATTTAAGTGGACTGAACATAAAACAAATAAATTGGCCAAAGAAATTACAAGAATTGTGTTGTTTCAGCTCATTTTAAACAGGTAGTTTAAACAAGCAGCAGAATTTTTTTTTTTGAGTGTATAACCACTGATGCTAAAAAAAATAAAAGTACAATATTATTTGTATGATAAATTGATGAATTAAAGGTTTTCCCTCTTAAATTAAATGTTAAAATATTATAACAAATCAAATCTATGTCAGCTAACTAAATAATTCATTAAAAGCAGTATGAATGTGCCACAGTAAAGGAAATTGAGAAATATGTTGTCTAAAGTTGCCTTGCCTATATATATATTTTTAACATTAACGTTAACCGCCAACCCGCCAAATGCGTGTAGATTTTAGCTGTGGCGAGTTAGACAGACGCTTCCACTAGCCACTTTGGCTTTTGATTTAAAATTATTTTAAAATTGCCAGTGCTGGCTCGTCACTAAAGATTAGAAATTTAGTTAAAGACCATTTGTCAATATGTCTGCAAATGTGTTCTTAGAATCGCATACCTGCCAAATTTGGTTTGTAAATTCCGGGAGACGGGGGGATTACGTCATACATTAATTTGCATATTACTGACGTCATCACGTTCTACCATTTCTGTTTGTTTAACAGCCTATGGTAAATAAATGGGGTATTTTATATATTTGCACTACGCTTTATGTAAGCTTGTCAATTTAACTAAATGTATTGCTGTTTGAATACAGTATATCATTATAGATGAGTAGTGAATTTGCAGTAATCTCTCAGACGTAATAAACTCAGACAAGTTCAGAAACTCTCACTTAAAACATCTCTGATTGTGAACAAGAAAAGAATAAACGGTCAAATTAAATTGTTAAAATAAAGGAGAAGCAGATCAGTTTGTCTGTACAAGGGAAATACCTTCACACTCCCAGTGCTAAATCATTTGCCGTTGGTACGCGGAGGGGTGATCTGCTGTCAGGCTGCAGGTGGGAGAGGCTGCTGTACGAGGACTGGGCCGCCTGTCAGTGCTCTGAGGCGGGGGAGGGGCTGGCGGCATCACCCGCAGCTCGTTGAGAAGAGTAGGGACGGTACAGTATGGACAAACGACAGTCTATAAAAATCTCCAGTAACACACAAAAAAGTCGCTAGATTTGTCGCTAGTCGCTTTTTTGAAAATTTGTCACTAGGGGGGTCTGAAAAGTCGCTAAGTTGGCAACACTGGCGCGAACTGAAGAGCAGGGAGCGGAAGGGGTGAGAGGTTTGGGGATATGGAGGCGCGCGATTCGCGCGAACTGTAGCGCGGAGAGGTTGCGCGCGACCGGAAGAGCACGCGCACAAGCACCAGGTTTCAGCCCGGACTGTACCAAAATGCTGAGGAGCGGGGGTCGGATTCCGGGAGTTTACCGGGAGACAGAACAATACGGGAGACGGGTTTAAAATACGGGAGACTCCCGGGAAAAACGGGAGTGTTGGCAGGTATGGAATCATGAAGCAGCATGACTGATAACTGTTCCCGAAGAAAGCAGGCTAATAACGAATGAGAGGATGATCACGCGCACGATGAGACAGGCTATCCTCATTCACTGACAAGGGCTTTAGTGTCGCGCTCGATTGCGTAAAAGCTCCTGTGTCCTGTATCCTTGCGCGAAGCAACCGTGCCTGGAAACTGACTGGTGCAATTGTTACTCTTTGAATAGACTGGTAAAAACGGTGCTCGTCCATCCACAGTCCTACTGCTTTCAAGAGATCTATAGATTTTTCATAAGCAGCAGCAGTTGCCGCTTTCGCTTTAACCATTCTTTGAACAGATTATTAATAGGCCTTACATTAACCGTGTGTACGCGATCATACTTTCATTATTGCACACAGAATGTTGCTTTTCACATGTTTTCTTTTGCTTACAGTTAGTTTTGTTAATATGGTTTAATTATCATCCTTTACAACATGGGTCTCAAACTCAATTCCTGGAGGGCTGCAGCTCTGCATAGTTTTGCTCCAACCCCAATCAAACACAGCTGATGCAACTAATCAAGGTGTTCAAGACTCTTTTGAACACCTCAATTATTTGGATCAGCTGTGTTTGATTAGGGTTGGAGCAAAACTGTGCAGAGCTGCAGCCCTCCAGGAATTGAGTTTGAGACCCATGCTTTACAATAACTTTGCTATAATAGGAGATTAACTCTTCATTTATATATAGTTAATTGGTGATCTAGGACCTTTAGCCTGGACAAACTACTGTGTATAGTTCTATACATAACAATAATTTTTTTAAATGTCAATTTTTTTAAGAACATTTTTGTTGAATAAAAAGTGCATGTATACAGCTATAGTTTGCTTGTTTGACACATTGTATAACATGTGTACCAAAGAAATAATTATTATAGTGTGGCCAGAGAAAAAGGGTAAATCCTTAGTGTTGAGCCCTGAAAAGTATTGTGAAATAAAACGAATTGCAATGCGACACTATGAAAGCACAACCCGTTTGCTCATCCTCATTGAGCAAGGTCACAATACACAAAAGAATTAAATGAATGAGGAGGCATATGGAAATAACCCATAATTTAAATCAAGTAAAATTACAATTAATTTTAGCATCCCAAAGTCAAATTTATATATAATATAAAATATATATAATATAAAACATGCAAAATATATTTTTTCAACAACAAAATTGTGGCTAGTGAAAATGGCAAGTGGCTAGTAACATTGGAAACTACTAGCCACGGTGGCTGGTGATCAAAAAAAGTTAATGTCAAGCCATGTATATATATATATATATATATATATATATATATATATATATATATATATATATAGGGCGACGCGGTGGCGCAGTAGTGCTGTCGCCTCACAGCAAGAAAGTCGCTGGTTCGAGTCTCGGCTGGGACAGTTGGCATTTCTGTGTGGAGTTTGCATGTTCTCCCCGCGTTCGCTTGGGTTTCCTCTGGGTGCTTTGGTTTCCCCCACAAGTCCAAAGACATGCCGTACAGGTAAATTGGGTAAGCTTAAAATTGTCCATAGTGTATGTGTGTGAATGAGAGTGTACGGGTTTTTCCCTATGATGGGTTGCAGCTGGAAGGGCATCCGCTGCGTAAAACATGTGCTGGATAAGTTGGCGGTTCATTCTGCTGTGGCGACCCCAGATTAATAAAGGGACTAAGCCGAAAAGAAAATGAATGAATATATTTAAAAACAGAGAGACAGAAAGAGTGAGAGAGATACCATCTGGATGTCAAATCTTCAGCTATTCTAATAAACAATATATCATATTTCATCTACCAGTCTTGGAATAATAAATCAAATCATGCAAATAAATAGATGCTTAATTCCAAGTTCAATTTGCTTGTGGATTAGAGGCTTTCTGAGCCGTCAGAGGGATTCTATACAATGTCCCTATTCACTGGATGTCACATTCATCATGGCTTTCATTACAGCTCGGCACAGCCTCGGCATTCCTCTCAGTGATGTGGAGGAAGTCGCTTTACACTGTTACATACACAAAGTCAAGGTGCTGTAATCAACACAGCGCTGCTTTGACTTCTGCAACAAACACTGTCACGCCACTTTAGACAGACTCAAGGCTGGAGGCTTCTTTATTTATCCGTGTGCTGAAGGATAGTGCAGTCTTTTCAACATTATGAGAGGCATTTAGGTACCTGATTTACATTTCATTACCTGATATGCAAGCCTACACTTGAACTCTGAATATTAGCACTTCCAGAGAACCTACCGACACCTGTGGTTTTTACTACCCTTCATTCATTCATTTTCTTTTCGGCTTAGTCCCTTTATTAATCAGGGGTCGCCACAGCGGAATGAACCGCCAACTTATCCAGCATATGTTTTTACGGAGCGGATGCCCTTCCTAACACTGGGAAACACCCACACACTTTTGCACACACTCACATACACTACGGCCAATTTAGTTTATTCAATTCACCTGTACTGCATGTCTTTGGATTGTGCTAGTTACCATGTTACCATACAATTTACTTAAGTAAACTTTACTGGCATCATTCCTCAGAGTACAGTTTCAGGTGAGTTAACATAACTTAATTGACCTAAGTGAATGTGACTCAATATGAGCAAGAATGACATTTTCTACAGTATCTAAATAATACTTAATTTGATAAAGTTATGATTACTTTTTTTTTAATAATTATGTTTATTGGATTTTTACAACAATACAGACATAACAAAACATCTTCAAAAGATACGCAAAGAAAATTAACAACAAAACAATGTAAAGAAAAGAAGAGAAAAAAAAAGAAAGAAAAAAAAAGGAGAAGCTCAGATTACATATAGAACAGTACTACACCACATTAAACAGATCAGAAAAAAGGAAATAACATTGGTTGTTTTTCAGATAACAGTACAGTTATATTATCCCTTTTAGCATGATAGGGCAAAGACCAGGTTCCAAATAATCCAAATATGGAGTCCAAACTTTGAAAAAAATTTCTGTTTTTTTGTGTAAAACATGGGTAAGATGTTCCAGGGGAATTAACTCAAAAATTATCTTGTGCCAACCTTTAAGTGATGGAGATTTATCACTAATCCAATTAAGTAAAATATTTTTTCTAGCGGCAAAAGTTAATATATTATACAATTTCTTATTAGCTGATGAAAAAATGTGTCCATTAGGTATACCCAAAATCAATGAAACTGGGTCAAAATCCAACGGCATGTTAAAGATCTTTTCCATTTCCCCCAGCACCAAAGACCAGAACCTTGGCACTCTGTTACATGACCACATACAATGCAAGTTCATTCATTCATTTTCTTGTCGGCTTTGTCCCTTGCGGGGTCGCCACAGCGGAATGAACCACCAACTTATCCAGCACGATTTTACGCAGCGGATGCCCTTCCAGCCGCAACCCATCTCTGGGAACATCCACACACTCATTCACACTCATACACTACGGACAATTTAGCTTACCCAATTCACCTGTACTGCATGTCTTTGGACTGTGGGGGAAACCGGAGCACCCGGAGGAAACCCACGCGAACGCAGGGAGAACATGCAAACTCCACACAGAAACGCCAACTGACCCAGCCTAGCCGAGGTTCAAACCTGCGACCCAGCGACGTTCTTGCTGTGAGGCAACAGCACTACCTACTGCGCCACTGCGTTGCCCCACAATGCAAGTTATGATTACTTAATTGAATTATGCAAACCTGTTGCCTTAATTCAATTAAGTAAACCGAACAAATTACTTTTTACAGTGTAACAATTTTTGAAAAACAAGTCTTTTTTCAGCTGTGTATGTATGTTTGGGCGATGCGGTGGAGCAGTAGGTAGTGCTGTCGCCTCACAGCAAGGTCGCTGGTTCGAGTCTCGGCTGGGTCAGTTGGCATTTCTGTGTGGAGTTTGCATGTTCTCCCCGCGTCCACGTGGGTTTTCACCGGGTGCTCCGGTTTCCCCCACAAGTCCAAACTTATGCGGTATAGGTGAATTGGGTAAGCTAAATCTGTCCGTAGTGTATGTGTGTGAATGAGTGTGTATGGGTGTTTCCCAGTAATGGGTTGCAGCTGGAAGGGCATCCGCTGCGTAAAAAACATATGCTGGATAAGTTGGCGGTTCATTCCGCTGTGGCGACCCCAGATTAATAAAGAGACTAAGCCGAAAAGAAAATGAATGAATGTATGTTTGTGTGCATATACAGTATAGTAAAATATGTTATCTAATTTACACATTTTTCTACAATATTTTAAAAATAATTTTTCCTTAAAGCAAGGTCGCTGGTTAGAATCCCAGCTGGGCCAGGAGGCATTTCTGTGTGGAGTTTGCATGTTCACCCTGTGTTTGCATGGGTTTTCTCTAGGCTGCTCCAGTTTCCCCCACAGTCCAAAGACATACACTATAGGTGAATTGGATCAACAAAATTTACTGTAGTGTATGAGTGCGTGTATGAGAAAGTGTATGAGTGTTTCCCAGTGCTGGGTTGTGGCTGGAAGGGCATCCGCCACATTACATATATGCCAGAGTAGTTGGAGTATCATTCTGCTGTGACGACCCCTGATAAATCAGGAACTGAGCCAAAGATAGTGAGTGGGTAATATTAGCAAATTAACAACAATATACAGCACAATTGATTTCTGTTATGCCAAGTTTCTTCAAATAAGTAAAACTAATAGACTGTATTACTTGGTGGAATACTTGTTTACTTTACTGTTTTTCTCAATTGCCTTCTCAATTACTTTGGCAGATTTTTCTTAGCATTCTCTAAACTTTGAGTGCAAATGTCACAACTGTTTGCTGGAACTTCAATACTTTATTGCATGTCTTCAAAATGTAGTTACTCACCCAAAACATTTCAATCATGCTTCAAAGCCTAGTTATTGTGTTAGCAATTTGGCCAAGGCCACCAAAATTATCTGAGCCACACTGGTGTTTAGTTTAATAAAATCACTATTATAGTAAAAGGTAAAAAAAAATAATCTGATATTTGTTGAGAAGAGTCAATAGTACTTAAAAAACACCATTTCACTTTACATGTAATTCATTCATACAAAAATAAATTTACCATATAAATATGTACTATTGACTCTTCGCAGACATGCAATAAAGTACTGAAGTTCCAGCAAACAGTTTTGCACTTACAATTTAAGGAGTGTTAAAACTGTTTTTTTAAAACTGTAATATATATGTATAAACAATATATTAGTAAAAAAAAAAAAAGGTATTTACCAACCATGTTAGTTAAAACATAACATTTCTGTAATGATGAAGCTCATGCAGATTAATATATGCTTTATAGAGATAGACATAAAAATATTCTGTATTATATTCTACTATTGTAAATGAAACATAAAACCCCTTACAATAACATAGCCTAATCTTACTGTATATGCAAATCATTTATATGGTCATACAGTGAAATGTAAAAAAAAATCATTTATTTGTTGTCTGTCACATTACATTTTGTAAAATTATATTTAACAAATGTGTGATGTATCTTAATTTGAATTATACTGCAAAAATGTTGCATATATGTGTACACTACAGATACATTACTAATACAAATTAAAACCATTAATATAGCCTATAATTGATTTAGCTTTGGAAATGTTTGTAAACTTGTAAATCTTAAAAGTCACCTTTCTTCATGAGCCACAGTTGCATTTACAACACTGCAAACAGAGCACATTTGTCAATCTAAAAATCGTTAAAGCTGATCTGTATATCATTTTATGAACATATATAACAATATCTTTGTGAGCAAGACCACTTTAAGCTTTCCAAATCATTGAGAGTGGATGGTGAAGTGTTGGAAAGGAGTAGGGCATAGGGGGGAAAACATGGGAACAGATCACAGCCAGGAACTCTGCTTCAGATACAGCTATAGAATCTATAGAGGTTGCAAACACACAAGTTCAGGATGCTGTTTGCAAACGTTTGTTGGAAAGGTAGATTTGGGAAACACTGAACTATCTTCCTAATGACAGTATTTGCGACCTTAGTTGACAAACAATGGTCTTGGGATTTGCATCGTTGGCCATTAAGCAATTAGCTGAATGTATAACACATCAAACATCATAACCTAAAATGTCATTAAGCACAAATGTAAAAGAAAAGTTAACAATAAATTACACTTAAAATTCTGTAATTATTGTTTCACCATCATGTTGTTCTCACACTAAGCTATAATAGGTCTCCAAAAGACACACACTTGATGTCGGATTTGGTTTCTGCTCTTTGCACTTTTAGTAAATCTTTGCTTTGACAATGCTAGTTCCCGTTTCTAGTTTATTTCTTTTGTTAATCATTGGTTCACTGACTGAATTCGCCTGTGTCATTGTTTAGTTTCTTGTCATTGTGTTTATATGCTCTCAGTGGGGCTTATTTACATGGACTTTTAATTTTAGCCAACCAGCCTTAGAACTACCGGTGAAATGTCTTTCCAATATAAAAATTGCCACGTTTAAGGTCTGATTTTTAAAAAAATCTGTGATCTTCACTGCCTGAGAGATATACGATATGAAGTGGGTCTCAGACCGGACAAAAAGCACTGCGTTAAATTACATTATCCCCCTCCATGTCTTTAAAATAATACAGTTTATTTTACCCCAGTATTTTCAATGGAGTTTCTGCACTCGCCTGCTGATCCTGACGGTGCTAGAGTTTACACAGTTTTTCATCTCACTTTACGCTAAAACATCTTGAATGCTTAAGTCTGTTTAACTGAATGTATTGTAATTACATTACAACATCGATGCTGCAAAAAAAACCTTATGAAATTGAAAATAGTCACATTAAGCTTTCACCAGAAGTTTATCATTGGCTGAAAAACACTAGCTGTGCATATAGCCCACTAGATGTATTATTTCCTTCTATGTTTGTGAATCAGTTCTTTACTTTCTTGAACCTACATTTATGTATTTGTTTGTTTACATTCTTTGTATTTGTTTAATAAATTAAGCAGCTGCAAATATATTCTCATCTCCACAGCTTAGCTATCCCACAGTAACACCTGAGTCATTTCTACTTTTTCTATTCTACTCGTTTTGTCATTTTTGGGGCGTGACACCTCATAGTTATAATTTACTTATAAGCCTTTTTTAATTATTAGTTTCAAAAACAACTCAAACTGCTTTAGAAACAACATAAATAATGAGAACGTTTATATTTTTGGGGTAACTATTCTATTAAATGGCTGATTGTTTTATTGAGACACCTTGATATGGTATGCAATCATTAAGTCCTTAAGGCAAATGAGTATTTTCCCACTAATGACGGTCTTATTATAACATTTGTGTTATAATGACACCTGAATGTTCTTATGGGAAGACTCTCTGCAGACTCTCCCTAATCCACTGACTCATCTCTTCACAGTCCATTGACCTGCTGTCTTCATTTAAGCACAGCGTTGTGTTAGTTGTAATGCACAAACAAGTGAGTAACAGCAGCTCTCCTGTGCTCTGTTTGCATGTGCTGTCAGGGGGGATTTACTCCACGCTCCAGCTCTAAACAGATACACTTACACTAGTGTTCAGTGATGCCTTCAGCAGAAAAGTACATCCTCCATGATTTGTAAAATGTATTACAAATTCACAAAGAAGATAGGTTAGCTTTGAGATAGCATAATCGTAATTCTGTTGACTGAAACAAAGCTTGAATAGTTTAAAACGTTTTTCATATTTCAGTTAGTTGCCAAGGTAACATTTCTTGTTTTTTTATTAGTTGCTTACTCAAAATAAATATATTAAAGCTGAAATGAGAATAGGGCATCACGGTGACTCAGTGGTTAGCAAAGTCCCTCACAGCAAGAAGGTCGCTGGTTCGAGTCCCGGCTGGGTCAGTCGGCATTTCTGTGTGGAGTTCTGTGTGCATGTTCTCCTCGTGTTTGAATGGGTTTCCAAAAGACATGCGCTATAGGTGAATTGAATAAACTAAATTGGCAACCCCTGATAAATAAAGGGACTAAGCCGAAGGAAAATGAATTAATAAAATGAATAATAATAATTTAGAGCTGTCATAATATCATAACTGTACAATCTAAAAACATATATTCAAGTATATTTAGACTAAATAACAGAACGCTGTGGTTGCCTGAAATGTATTTACTGCAACAAAAAACACAACAATGGTGTTACCAGTTTTACAGGATGCCTAATTCATTCATTTATTCATTTTCTTTTCGGCTTAGTCCATTTATTATTCAGGGGTCGCCATAGCAGAATGAACCGGCAACTTATCCAGCACGTTTTACGCAGCGGATGCCCTGCACTACGGACAATTTAGCCTACCCAATTCACCTGTACCGCATGTCTTTGGACTGTGGGGGAAAACGGAGCACCTGGAGGAAACCCAAACGAACGCAGGGAGAACATGCAAACTCCACACAGAAACGCCAACTGACCCAGCCGAGGCTCGAACCAGTGACCTTCTTGCTGTGAGGCGACAGCACTACCTACTGCACCACTGCGTCGCCCAGGATGCCTCCATATTTTACAATTTTAAATGATGTATTTCATGACAAAATCTAAGAACAGGATGTTAATATAGTTATAATAAGTATTCAAAAATATATATTATATACCAAATATACAGTGCTTAGCATAATTGAGGAGACCCCATTTTGAAAACGAATATTTTTTTATTCTTTTCTCAGTGAATATAGACAATGTGTTTTGGTGCATTTAAACAAAACAGATTTATTAAACAGAAATATTTATTAAAATAATATTTAGGTCACCACACATGCTCAGAAATTGAAAGAAAATACAATTAAATTCAAGCTAACTTTTGAGAAATAAAATTCAAAATTTCAACTCAATTTTTCATTTCTCTTGATTATTCCTCTTTTTAAAATTAGTATTTACTATTTTTCTATAACATATACATTTTGCTGTACTAGTTTTTGGATCTTTATCGTACGTTATTTTGTTAGATAAACTCCAGATTTGGCTTCAGTACTGACTAATCTAATATATATGCACAAATATAATATATATAGCTTCCTATTAAAAATATGAATTTAAAGGATAAATTTGTGAAGGTGTACCTATATATGCTGAGTACTATATATGTATATACAGTATGTATAGCACAAATCTTCCTTTATATCTTGAAATGTAAATTTAATAATAGTACAAGTGGCAAAAAATATGCCTGAAAATATTAATATGTGATTTTGGGAATGTTCTTTATTTATAATCCAATTGTAAACTATTTGTAATAAAAATAAATAAATAAAGAGTAATGTTAGCATATGTTAATTCACAGTCTGTACTGTACTATTTATTTACTGTATTTATTTACTTCACTACTTTAGTAGTAAATGTGCATTTATTTATTAGTGTGCTTCATGCAGGTGAGTGGGCTTGACAAACCACCTGTAGGACACACTCCTCCTGTCTTAATGCACCAGACATTTCATTAGAAGCACTCCTATGCTTTACATGTTTGTTTATATAACTTCTATTTTTATTTGTAGCATGTCTTTTTTGCAATGACATTTAATATCTCTTGTTCAAATATGAACAGCAGCTAAGCTAATTGCTTTCCTTGTTCTCTATTTCCACTTGGGGATACTCATCCCGAGGTCTCCAGAGATTGTGCAGCGCCATTGATGTGATCCAAGTCCCGTGATGAGATGATGCTAACCTGCAAACCATAGAGGACTTCTAGAAGTATCCATAATCTTGGGCCAGGCCGTATCCTGAGCAGATGCTGTGGCGGTCATGAAGAAGCGGAGAGAATGAGACTGATTCCTGGAAGACCCAATGTCAGATGAGTCTCTGAATTGATCTTGTGGGCCAGCCAGTGACATACACACATTTGCAGCTTCTCCACGATGGACATCCAGCATTCTTCAGATTCCGTTACCTAGACTGCAACTCTGCACATGATGTTTGGCCAGAGGAAAAATGGCCATGCCCAACTGAGCACGGCTTCTCTCAAGGTTTTTTTCCCTTCACTTTCAACAAATGGTGAAATTTTGTTAATCGCCACTGGCTTGCTTGGTTTGGGGCAGGTGGAGCTGCACATCGATTGATTTGCTCTTCAGTGTTTGGACTTTCAGCAGTGAAAATTAAACCACATTGATCTGAACCAAACTAAACTTCAACTCTGAAAACTGAACTGACAGTTTCAATTTACTAGAACTTCTGTGTTAAGCTGCTTTGACACAATCTACATTGTAAAAGCACTATAGAAATAAAAATGAATTCAATTGAATGCTTACTACAGTTATTTATTATTTAATTTACTGTAATATTACATCTAATGCAATATTAAACAATTTACAGTTTTCCACCATATATGGTTTGGTACATTTACGACGTTTACATGTTTGTACTCCAGCATTATTTCAATTTATTTTTGTTTTTAGGACTTTTTCACAGCATATGTTTTAATATGGGTCTGTGAGACGGTGCCCAGATGGCAGAGCAGGTGCAGAGTCCCACTCTGGTTTCATGGTTAGTATGTACCTGTCAAAAAACACTCCATCCCTGAATCTATACATCTCCCCCTGTGTTCTGGCTCACGCAGCTGGAGGTGAAATCCCTGCAGCATCCAAGACATTTACAGTGCAGTCAAGAGACACGAAGGTTGAATTCTCAGGAAATGGCAGCCTGCCCCCAAAAAACCTGCACTATTTCTTGAGATAGCAGTCACTCCCTTGCTGCATGACATTTACAGGCAAAATGACAGAACAGAAGCTGTCAGACAAATAATGGTGTCTTGTGTTGAGGTGGAAAGCATCACAGCTAGCAAACACCTCATGGTCTGGACGCAAGATGGACACTGAAGTGCGTCACAGAAGGTGACACCTGCAGAACTGCACGACTCTTTCACTATTCTTCATACAGAAATGAACTGGAACTAAAGCTTTTAAGCTTCTAAAAGGTTATTGCAATCTGTAAATGCACTGCAGTAAATGCACTCTGTTAGTGATTAATGACTTGTACTATATAACATATTCTTTTGAATATACAGTTGAAGTCAGAATTATTATTAGTCCCCCTTTTTTTCTTTTTTAAATATTTCCCAAATGATGTTTAACAGAGCAGGAAAATTTTCACAGTATGTCTGATAATGTTTTTTCTTCTGAAGAAAGTCTTATTTGTTTTATTTTGACAAGAATAAAAGCAGTTTTTAAATTTTTAAAAGCCATTTTAGGGACAAAATGATTAGCTTCTTTAAGCTATATTATTTTTCGATAGTCTACAGAACAAACCATCATTATACAATAACTTGCCTAATTACCCTAACCTGCCTAGTTAACCTAATTAACCTAGTTAAGCCTTTACATGTCACTTTAAGCTGTATAGAAGTGTCTTGAAAAATATCTAGTAAAATATTATTACTGTCATCATGGCAAAGATAAAATAAATCAGTTATTAGAAATGAGTTATTAAAACTATTATGTTTAGAAATGTGTTGAAAAAATCTTCTCTCCGTTAAACAGAAATTGGGGAAAAAAATAAACAGGGGGGCAAATAATTCTGACTTCAACTGTATATAATGTACTAGCTAGAGTGAGAAACAGGGCCCTTGTTATTATTATTAGGTTATAAAATTATATATTAAAAATAATGTTGATTGTAATTAAGCTGGATTAAAATGAAATTAGAAGGTAAATATATTTCTTTCTTTTTTAAAAGAACATGGCAGGGGGGTTAAAGGCAATTTTCTCAGTATTTAGATTTTTTGAACTCTCAGATTTCAGATTTATAAATAGTCCAAATGTTCTATCCTAACATCAATGGAAAGCATATTTATTCAGCTTTTAGATGATAGGCTAGGCTACATCTCAAGTTTCAAAACTTGACATGACCGGTTTTGTGGTCCAGTGTCAATGTTCTCCTGAAAGAAAAAGTAACATCTTGACCTGAAGAGGGCAATTTTCAGATAAAGTAACCTATTGGTTTAAATCTTTAAATTGTATGGCGTTCAGACTAACGTTTGTTGTTTTTAAAAGTCAGCAAACTCAACACTTTTCTATTTCAATACTAAGAACAAATTGAACCAATAAAGGATTCGTCACAGGCTTGTAGCCAGGAGGGGGTCGGGTGGTTTGAAAGACCCACCCCTCACTGACAAAGGTCCAAAATTTGTCCCATACATGAGCTCATTTGTCCTATTTTGGCTGCTATGCCTTCATAAATTGTAAAAATAACCCATCAAAAAAGGCTATAAGACCAAGTGGAATGATTGGCTGTTGCTTCGGCGTGACGTCTTCAGCTAATCAGTTTTGATAATCATTTTGAACATCCAGCTGTGCAAGAAAACGCCTGACATAAGTCAAGGCATCTTTCACTACTCTATTGTTTTTAAATTAAAAAAAAGAAGAAAAAAAAACATTTTACAAGTAACTTTTTTTCTAAATCTTGGACCTTCTTCCTGAAACAGAAATGACCAAAAAAAAGGTGTGAAGCATTAAAAGTGGCCCATATTAAAATAAATTTAAATACTATTTTGGCTAATGCTTTTATTCATGAATATTTTTTTCAATATAGGCTAGACAAATCGTGAAGCTCTACATTATTATTATTATTATTATTATTATTATTATTATTATTATGTTTTAATTTATATTATTCAAATTCTGACTGAGGACAGTTGAATGTTCTGGCCAGTTTGTTATTTGCATAATAAATGACAATAGGCCACAGTTTTTATTTAAAACTTAATCAGATTCCTATTTTTTTCTAATCATGTATAATGGTAAATTTGTACTTTAAAAATAAGTATTCATTCATATTTCTTTGTTCTAAATCTTTAAGAATTGTTTTTGGTACATTAAAACATGTGGTTATGATGACCGCTCGGCAAGCTAATCCAGCTAAAAATAGTGCTTAAAATGTCACAAAAATGCAGTAATTAAATCTCATAATTAAATAGAAAATGAGGCGAACAACCCCGAAAAGGTCCACTTTTCGAGAAAAAACAACCCCCCCTTTCACTACGCTGACTACAGGCCTGCGTCAGACTGATTCCAACACATCTTCAACGTCACTTAAAGAAACGGTTCGAAATTATAGATTCGTTCTATGCTGTTTCAGGACAATAAGTCACTCGTAAATTTAACTATACTGCGTTTTCACTGCAACTCAGTAGACCTAAGACATTTATTTCCATTATTACCGTATTTTAATTAATTAAGACCGAGTACTCACCGTAGTGTCTGTTGCTACAACTGCGGCATAAAAAATCGCGGCGCTAAAGATTCAGCGTGGGATCGATCGACGCAGTCGGTCTTCAGGAGGAAGATGAGAGGGTGTTTGCAGCGACATGATGGTGAGTAAATGATGACAGAACTTTAATTTTGCTTAGCACTTTATTTGTAAAGCTAGCTTTCATGCTAATGGACGCCTCGACGCATAGACTGCCGCTTTGTTTACGTGACTCAGCCCGTCAAGCTGTGGAAATCTGTCAGAAATGTTCCCGCCACTGGTGAAAATCCGCCTCGCCAGTGGTCGGCCACTCCAATCCCAGGGACAGAAAGCAGCTGGACTCCACACTTAATGGAGCCCGTCCTGCTGCTCTGCAGATGCTGGATCTGAAGATGAAGGTCATCAATCAATCTGTAAGGACATTGAGTGTAGAATGAAACTAATAAGCTCAGAGGGAAAACTGAACTTCGTGGCCTCTCTGCCACTCTCCGTTCATCCACTCAAGGTTGAATCAGGGACGAAGTTATTGTGGATGGTGAAGTTCGCCACATGCACAGAAAAAGCACTTTAGTACCTCAGGTAGAGGTTATACATTCAGTGTAGTGCCTGTGAGAAAGCTGTGCGAATCTAAAAACGCTAGACTGACTATGATGGATTGGATTCTTTTGGAGTTAGAAAGTGCAGAGCTGTGCAGAGCCTGACTGAACATCACAGTGGCCGTCTACCTGCCTGCAGGGAGCAGAAAGACAGTTTCCACCCAACTCTCTCAGCAGCTGAAAGCGAAAGAGGTATGAGGTTTACTTTTTCACATCCTGGCGTCAGTCGTCAGTGAGTGAACTCTGCTTTCAACACACGGTTTACAGGATAGAGCTCGGTGCTTCAGGTGTGTTTACAGTGGACTGGACCATCCAATGCGAGAAGGTGAAGAACCTCCAGGCAGTTTTGGTGTTGACAGCTCCTTCTTCACTGTTTGTTCTGTTTCGGGGCTCAGCGGCAGCAGAATGGGAGAGCTCAGTGGTGGGGCCTCCATCTGAGACTCCTGTCAGAATATTGAGGCAAGCCCACCGGATCCCACAGGAACGGAGACCCTTACCCCTCCAGGCTACGTGGATCAATAGCCTTCTCTGCCTCTCTTTGAGCAGATGAATGCATCATATGTTAGCATGCAGCGAGAGCACTCAGAACCTTAGTGTGTCGTTTTAGAGCATTCACTTCACATGCAGTCTTTTACGCAAAAAGAAGCATTAGTCGAGATTTGATTAAAATTCAAAACCGTCTTGGCACTTTCCTGAGTGCGAACTGCTTATGCACTCGCACTCTGGGTCTGCATATTAAAAAAGCGTGCTTTGTTATTACTGGCAAAGGAGCTGCACTGCGAGTACTTTCAGTTGATCTTGGTGGAGATGCTTTTGTCAGATTAATAAGCAGATAGCGAGCCATTTGAGAACACAGCAGTCTTCTATCCGCTTCTTTATTGTGAAGTAGTAAAAAGAAAATGTCTGGCACAATCAAAACATTTGAAAAGGCACATAATGGAAATGAGGAACAGCAAAAAAGAAAGTCTTTAGATGAAAAAAGATGGAAGGAGTTTTCAGAATTTGCCATTCAAAGAATCCATTATGTCATGAACTAAACACACATGCTTATGTTAAAGCTAAACTAAAAAGAAAATCAAAAATGACATTGATGAAAAATATAGAATTAAAATAATACAGAAGTGATACAAGTATATTTTGCAGTTAGGAGACCTTTGATGAAACCCTTAAAAATCTAATACTAACTATACTTAAACAGCAATTAATGGACTAGCATAGGGCTGCACAATACATCGTTTTAGCATTGATATCGCAATGTGCGATACCAGGAGCTACAGAATTGTATTTAATCACTGTATTTATATAGAATTTACACGATTAATACAACATGTTTTTCTTCCTTAGAATTTTTGGCTTTCTTTATAGTCCAAATATCTACAATTCAAAGCTAAAACACGATTATTTAACTTACCCCGCTGGCAGATAGGTTTGCTTTCTTAATTTTGCCTTATTTCATCAGAAGTTTAAAACAAAACAATATTTTTTCTTGAGCTAAGAATTTTTGCATTGCAATTATTAAATTTCTGTACCTAAATGCTGTTAGACTCTCCAGAAAACCATCAAATAGTGCTATTTAACTATCTTCTGTAACTGTAGTATTATCGCAATATTTATCGCAGAAAAATAAAATATCAGATTTTTTCCAATATCATGCAGCCCTAGACTATAATGGATTTTGCTTAGCAAGTAGCTATACATATCAGACTGATGACATGGCTGGACTGATAAGCCTTCATCATGTCCTCACATAAACTAAATTTAGATTGAATTGTAAGAGGTAAAGTAGACCTTAAACAGTCTGAACTTGAGCACATGTAAACACTTGGTCCGATTGAAAACTGACACTGGAAAGTACTGTACTGTACATGTGCAGTGATGTAGAAGTGGTATAATTACATATGACACTGCACAAAGCTTCATCTTCATGTTGCTGTCTGACATTGTAATTAGGACCAAACGGATCAAATTCAAGTCTGTTTTTTAGGACAAAGAAAATAAGCAACAGTATATACATTCACTGGCCACTTTATTAGGTACATATTACTAGTACCGGGTTGAACCACCTTCTGCCTTTAGAACCACCTTAATCCTTCGTGGATTCAACAAGGTACTGGAAATATCCCTCAGATTTTGGTCCATATTGACTTGATAACATCACTCAGTTGCTGCAGATTTGTCGGCTGCACATCCATGATGTGAATCTCTTGTTCCACCACATCCCAAAGTTGCTCTATTGGATTGAGATCTGGTGACTGTGAAGGCCATTTGAGTACAGTGAACTTATTGTCATGTTCAAGAAACCAGTCTGAGATGATTCACACTTTATGACATGGTGTGTTATCCTGCCGGAAGTAGCCATCAGAAGATGGGTACACTGTGGTCATAAAGGGATGGACATGCTCAGCAACAATTCCTAATTCACACGATTTTATATTCTGAATATTTTGATTATGTTGCACCACATAGCATTTTCACTTTCAGTGTGGACATTCTGTCTGTGAAACTCAAAATTAGTGGCAAGTCACAATGTGACAAGTCACAACACTGAATTTTAAATTGATTATTATTTGTTTTATATCAAGTAATACATTTACAAGACCATACAAATATAATGCAAATTATATGCATTGTATTATAAATGTATTTTTCTACTAAAAGTAAAGTAGCCAACTTCAATGTATACAATTTAAAATGAGTTTCTGAGGTTATAACAATGATAAAGTGCATCACATGTTAATCCTAATCCTGTTTCGAGTAAATGCTCATTTTAATCTGCGCTTTCAAAATAAGGTTTAAAAGTTAGCTACCTCCAGATTGAACCCACATTCAAATGGATGCTAAATGAATCCTGGCACTACCTTTAAGACAGAAACTAATAGCATTCTAGCCTAGCTTTTGAGAGTTATCCTTCAGGACAACAGCCAATGTATACTGGCAACTGAGCTGAGCTTCACTCTGTCCCACCGTTCAAACCAGAGATAGTCAAAATGCCAGAATGTTCATTGGGATGATTGGAGATAACTTCATTTGAAGTGATTCCCCATGTAAAAACATTTAATTGTGGGCCAAGCTTTGATGGATGCCTTGAGAAACCAGCATGGTTTTTGGACTCTATTGAGGCGACAATTCTCCTCCAGCCGATTTCCTCCTCCTCTATAGCAAACCAAAGGGGTATCACAGACACCCCAAGCCAATGTCAAACCATTCTCTGCAACACAGAGCCCGAATTACAGTTAAATAGCCCTTTTCAAAAGACAGGCTCCCCAGGTGTGTGGGGATCCCATGACAGCTGAATTCAAGAACGTTGTAGGCGACTTATTGCTGCATATTGTTCGCCTACCTCCACAACCACGAGGTGTGCAGCCTTTATTAAAACTTCCATCTATCAACCCTTCACTTCCAGAGACCCAACTGCTAATTCCCGAATAGATTGGCAGTAATTTGCTAATGGTGACTTGATAGGAAGGCAGCAGGAAAAGCAATCCTCCCTGTGATAGATCTGTATTTTCCCACCCAGCCTCCGCTCAGACCGTGTACTTTGGCAATCTTTGGGAAAAGTGCTCTGCAGGGTTTGAAGGCCCCATTTTGTCGAACATAATGGCTCTTGATCCAACCTCTGCAATCACCTCCCTCTCCTCTAAACTGCCTTTTGCTCACTTTGATTTCCGGTTGTCTGGTTTTCACTCACCCGCGCTGGCCTTGAAAGAAAATGCTGAGTTGGAGTTTGACTTTCACCTCCATAAGTCAACTTTGGCACTGACGGCAATGCTGATGCAGTTGTTGATGATGATGTTGTTGCAATCAGTAGCGAAGCTTGGGAAATCACTGACTCGAGTCACATGCGACGTTCATCATACAATATGCGACTCCGCAACAGATTGGTCAATAGAAATCCAAGTGGGAATGCTTGTGAACTGCATTTTACATTCGCCCTTAAATTGCCACGAAGCATGTGCCTCCACTAGATAGCCAACTCGCGCTCAAAGGCGCTATCACAGTAAATACATCTCCACACGTCAGCGCGGCTAAACAAACGCCCCTCTCCAATGAAGTACTGCGAAACAAATTGGAAGTGCTTGACTGCAGATTTCATTATGAAGTCTGGTAATAAGTTCAGTACTCTGTGGGCTGAATAACCCACAGATACTGTGATTCACTTCTATCATGCAATTTCCCTGTGTAATTTTACTATAAAAGCCATGCGCAATTTCAGCCAGCCCCTTCCAAGGCAGCTTATAATGTACAAAAACACAATGCAACTGGTCATTTATTGCTTTCCTTCACAGAGACATCTCATCTTTTTTTTCTGTAAAAGATTACCATTTAAAGCAAAACGACAGTGTGTTATTACCAAGGCTCTGGGTGTCTGTCTCTTCCACACAATGGGAGCCCTGGGATTCAGTGACAGTCGAGTGGGGGAGTCGGTCACTAATGTATCCACACAGCAGGATATTGGAACAACAAGGCAAATGGCTCTCCTGTGAGGCGCCGGGCTCCATTGCACACATTTTCTTGGTTTATTTCTAACAGGTGCACACACACGCGAGTGTTGTTCTCTCATTTTGTCTTAATGCTGAGGCGGTGATTGCTATGCCCTGGAGATTACAATATGAACAGGGCCCTCCCTGAAGCAGTTTGTAGAGCAGAGAGCGCGGTCAGACATGCATCTCTGCACTTCGTGCTGCCATAAATCCTGTTCCTGTTGAGGGAGAAGCAATCTGGTAGGCAGAGCGATATGGGCCATGACAGGACCGGTTTCTGGGCCCCGGAGCCGTGACAAAGGCCTTGTGGCCCTGAGCAACGCCGCTTGGCTTGTTTGCTGTAATGAAGGAAGTCAGAGGCTCTGGACTGAGACTCCTTCCCATCCACAGTCCCCAGAGGGTCAAAGCTGCGCTCCACTGAAATGAAGCCATTTTCTACTTGGCAAGCACTCCTGAATTATTCCACTTTCCCTTTTATACTGATGGACTGAGACCGCAGGTAAATGTTGTTTTTATACGGCAATCATTTTAATGGGTCATAAATGGTGATATGCTCCCTCAATATGGACGACCCTTGCTCCGAGGACCTTAATGTTTAATGCAGTCCTAAAACAAATACTCAATCATATCTCCAGTCAAAACGTTGAGCACCGAAAATCAGCCACACTTCCACTCGGAGGCCATTTTATGGTGGACTCGGTGAAGGAAGGCACAAAATGGACCCTGGCTATTCAGGGGAAGCGTGGAGGAAAAGTCAACCATTAGTGTGGACAACTTTAAATGGCATCCCCGGTGAGAGATCGAGCTGCCGAAGTCCTCTCCATCACAGTACGCTTCCATCGTTCCGCGCGCTTTAATTGTTCCACGCCTCAGTTCGTTAAATGAGCATTCCAGCTAAATGACTCCTGAATAGTTTATCATGATGGTGTGTATGAATATTGCATGGCTGCTTTCTGCTTTTTTTGCTCTTATTAGCATAATGATTCTTTGCATTGCACTGTGGCCCCTTCTGACAGAGGATCATCGCTAGTCAAGAGAGAGACGAAGGTGGCCTTTGGTGGGTTTATTGGAGGGTTTAATTGCTTTTATGAGCTTTGACAGCAGCGGTCGGCTCCCGCAAGGCCACGGCGCTGCTCTTAAAAATACATTTTTTTGGTTTCGCATCATAATGCATGTATAGCCAGATAGCATAAATATTCCAGT
Source organism: Danio kyathit (assembly GCA_903798195.1). Lineage (NCBI taxonomy): Eukaryota > Metazoa > Chordata > Actinopteri > Cypriniformes > Danionidae > Danio > Danio kyathit. The sequence goes on along the minus strand of LR812521.1, from coordinate 51,977,186 downwards.
GTTCCCTTTGAGCAAGCACATCACTTTGGCTATTGTCGTTTTCTCACCCAGCGGGAGTCGATGATTACTCAGGGCACATTATTGAGCTGTAGCTGCCTTCGCCCCAGAGCTCCTTTTCTCTCATTTATTTAAATGAAATTCAATGATAATTCAGAGGTGATACACCTTTGAATAATTCTGAATCACATGCGAAATCTCTCACACTAAAAGCACAAGCAAAAAGAGTGCAGGGAAAGTCATTATTCTGTAATTTCTCGCAGGACTGGATTCAGCACCCACATGAAAAAACACAAAGAACATAACGACATGTCACAGGGCGCAAGTGCTACTCTGTGCTTTGTTGCGAGCTATCATGTGCTCAAAGCAGAGAAGAAGCAGAGGTCTCGAAACTACTTTTTTTTTCTGGTGTGATTGACAGGAAAACTGCCTGCATTCTGATGTGTTGACTTGACATCAAAGCAGCAGGTTCAAACATATCTTTAGTTTGAGTGGAACTCAGCACCTCGTACACCACACTTGTGAATGTCTCGACTCTGGAGATATGGAGGGATTTGTTTCCCCTTGTCTTATGAAAGCGATCCATCATGAATTGCGAAAAACCTGCTGAAATACTCTTGGAGTTAAAGGGATAGTTCAGTGCAAATTTTTATTTCGGTCATCATTCAAAAATATCAATTTAATGCTCAGCGTAAACGAGTTTATGCTCCAAAACAAACACTAATTTTATACTTTCCATAGCGTTCTATACAATGGCATATGTGCAAATCTGTTAAATTGGTTTTACCAAAGGCAAAATCATGATAAATGAGTACACCCCTGTGAATGTGTTATGAGAAAACAAAATACATTTAAATCAACAGGACAAATCAACTATTAGATGTCATTTACTGTAGAGCGGATATTAGCAACACCTCAGAATAAAACTATATTCTTTTTCTTATCCTAAAGATAAACACTATAAAATAATTCACCAATATACTGTATATCATCCGTATTTATTTAGTTTAAAGAGCCCCTATTATTTTCATGCAGTGTGTAACACAGCACTAAGTGAATGAATACATCCAGCTGAGGTTTAAATCTGAAAGAGCACTGTTTAAAACTATTGATTCTTTAACAAAATAGTCGACTCAGAGTCGAATAAATGAATCATGTTGGGTTTGGATCTTTTGCCTGAACGCGTTGACATCGGTACATCACCAAATATGTAGTGCCAGATCCAGTAAAATGTGAACACTCCTTTCCCTTCAGACACTAGCAGAGCGCGGGGGATCACGGGACTAATCATGACGCTAAGATGACGATCACTGACAGATGGAGATTTGGCTGCGGGGAATAAAGGGTTAAAGTTCATTTTCACAACAATACCACAGTATAGCCAACCTTGTTTTTTTAGACTTTTGATGCAGTAACCTACGCTGCAACACGGGATTTGCAGACCGTTTGCTAATAAAGGAAAGAGCAGCAGAGTCTGTTATGTATGGGACATTGTCAGACTTTGACAGGGATTCTGTCAGTAACTGCTGCAGTTCACATGGACAAGTTTCTTCTTCCGCCGGATCAACACATTTAAGTGTAATTAAAATTGCTATCTTTGTGTAGTTATGTATATAATTGTGTGTTGTAACTTGTAATCGCACTGCGTGGCTTGTAATAACTTCTATATTATAGATCAGTGCTTGTTCTGTATCTCTCAGGTTAAATCTTTATGAGGCTGTTTACATATCGTGTTCAAAATTACGTTGAAAATGTGACGTGTGGTTCTTCCTTTACCAATTTAAATGTGTTTCTGAACTCTCAATCCTCTGCCATTTGTCTTTGCTATGGCCACCATCAGCTGTTTCTCACACATGCGGCTCGGTCAATTTTCAAAATAGTTCAGTTTTGCCACAGTGTGGATTAATACTGAGTGTATGTTGTTATTACTTGGGGTTAGGGTTAAGAGTAGAGGAATATGCTGGTGTTTAACTGCATTGCGTTATTGCATTCCTGCAATGGGCTCTCACACTCTCTGCTACTTTATAGCCATTGTGGGCGTTTCTCTGTCTCGCACTGAACCCAGTCGACCAATCACAACAGACTAGGTCATCAAACCAATCAGCGCAGATTAGCCTCATGCAAATGAAGGGTTTGGAAACAAATGAATCAAATCATATGGGAGTTGTTGGGATAATTAGATAAAAAATAAAATGCATATTATAAGACAATGAAAGTGTTTTTTGACCTTGCATGCATATCCGCCTGTTGTTGGAGACCCCCAAAACCAAAATATGACCTTTTATAATGCATAATAGGGGCTTTTTAATCCAAATTTTCTTACGTGGCAGTATTGTCATTGAGGTTTTAGATTGCTTTCATTAGATTGTCAAACTAATGTTTTCATCCAGATTTCTTCTCCTTGGAAAAAGACATGGCATAATGTTGTCTAAAAATATCACACATACTTTTTTGTATGTAGAACATTAAAGAAATATGAGAATTCATAATGTACGCCTCAATATGCAAGATCCATTTTGTCAGTAATAAAATTTAAGGAGCACTTCCATTAGATTGCATTATGCTAATTTTATGCCACTACAAGCAAAAGCAAAGACGTGCATTTTCAAATCTCATCTGCAGCGTTAATGAAAATTGAGACGTTGTGCTTTTTGATGGATAAGAAATAAGCCAAAGGGGTTGGAATTCACCATGATTTGTGACCAAACAATGTAAGCTTTCTTTCAGATTTCACAAGCACTTAAAATGCAATCTCTTCCTTATTTAGCAGCAGCTCAGATGCTTTCATACAGCGAGATCAGTCAAACCAGCCCACTAATAATAGGAGTTTCCTCCAAAGAGAGCACTTTAGCTCCATTTCGCCCTGGTAGACTAAAGATCAGCGTATACACAAACATGTTTTGCTGTTTTGGCAGAGAGGCGGCTCATTTCCACTTGAAGAAATTATTTATGAATGGTCAACACTGCAAGCACGATTCCCTTGGTAACTTTAATTGCTCAGGAATCCATTTTTTTCCGTCCTCAAAGCAAGTTTAGTTTGTTGGCGAATTCGCTAAATTTGTTGCACTAGCATTAGCGAAATAATCTCAATGCAACAACAGCTGCTATAAATTGTAAATTGTTCCAGGAAGCTTTAAAATGGTATCCTGATGAATGTGATTGCTCACGAGGGAGACTCAGAAACCACCTCTTGCCTAACAAAACACCCTGGTGACCTTTTGAATCTATTGCACCACTGTGAATGGCGCAGTGTGAGCAATGAATCATCACGCATGCTGAAAAACGCTCTTTCAGAAATGGGATTTTTTTTAAAGGAAGGGGAGGAAAACATTCCATTGCCGGTTAAATGGCTCAAGGACTACCATAACACAAATAACACTCATTCAATAGAGTACCACAATATTTTCACAGCAGACAACATTAATTTTTCCTCAATGTGAACGTCAGTACCTGACATGTTGGAAGATGAAGCTCGTCGTCAAGTGACTGAAATTTCAGTATGTTGGAAGATTGCTCATTCTTACAGGCCTCTTAAAAAGCACATTTACAGTAAATGACAAAAGCAGTAAAAAGCTCATCAGGTCGTAATATCAGTTCTACAAAACGATTTTGGATTCACTGATCTGAAGTGATACAGATTTAGGACTCTATTTTAAAGTTCTAGGCACAAAGTCTAAAGTGCATGGCACAAAAGCATTAAGGGCGTGTCCGAATCCACTTTTCCTATTTTAAGGGCAGAAAAATACACTCTGTGCCCCGGCGCATGGTCTAACAGGGTTGTGCTTATTCTCTTAATGAGTTATTGGTAGGGGTGTCAAAATTAATTGTTTCTTTGGTGCACCGCGATGCAGACGTGGACAATTCAGCATCGGTTCAGTAATAATCATAACCGGTTATTATGTACTGACGTCATTTATGTCATATGCGCTATGTTGCGGTAGCTTACTATGGCGAGGGAGGCAAGCGCGAGTATTTAAAACGCTCCAACTACTTAAAAACACAGAAACCCTGCACAATTTCACTGCGTGTGTGTTTGCTGGACAGTCTTTTACTGACACTAACAGCAGAAGCCCCTATTTCACTGCGATTGAGAAAAGTAAACTCAATTTCTCTCTCTCACTGTGGCCCATTTGACCTGCTGGCGTGATGTTCCCTCTCCTCTCGGCTGTTACAGCAATACTTCTGGATACAGACAGTGTCTGCAGAATCTTCACCGTGTCTATCATGGATCAGCTGTGATCGCCGCTGCAGTTTATCGGTGTCACTCATCTGTAAAGAGCGCCATCGCCAATCGCAACCCTTTCTGTTGAGCGCGTGACCAAGACAAGGCTTAGGGAGCGAGCGGGATATTTATAATTGTTTATTTGCTGTAAATGCTTGTGTTTTTTAAAGGTACAGTTTATATATCTTACTGTTTGTATTAAATTACAAAATTGTATTACAAATGGTATATAAATATAAATATTTTTATACATTTAATACAAGAATGATTGTGCTATGAAGAAAATATAAAACTGTATGGAAAGCATCGTCAATACACAGTGATGCACCGAGATATGATAATCGTAACCGAACCGAACTGTTAGACCAGTGTAGGTTCACACCTCTAGTTATTGGTGTGTTTTGAGCATACATTAAACCAATCAGAGTCTCATCTCCCATTCCCTTTAAGAGTCAGTTGCATTGGCTATTTAAAAAAAAACTGAAAGCTTCACTAGTGAGAAAACAATTAAACATATCAGATAAACAACGAGCCTCCTCCATTTGGCCTCTTTACTTTCTTTCCTTTTACTCTTTACTTTCGTGGATTTGGAAACGGTGTTGTACTCACTCCACTGAAGACATCCATTAGCCTACATATTTAATTTAGTTTGTTAAGCGCAGATTTGTTTTATAAAAACTAAACTATTTATGAATTCAGTTCTAATTTCCAGCAAATGAATAAATGAAAAATAATAATGAAGTGTGGTCAAAAAACTTTTGTATTGTTGTATCCAAACACACGTCCTATTCTTATGCCCCATATAGTGATGCATATGTTTCCAAAACCCAACAGGTGGACAAATCTAAGCTTGTTTTTATTCAAACAAATATAAATATGCATATAATAAATAATACTGCTGATAATAACATTATACCATGGCTGTAGCCAGGGGGGGTTTGGGTGGTTCGAACAAACCACCCCCCACGGCCAAAAGGTCCAGTATTGTCCTTTTAATTATTTTATGTAATTTAATATTATATAATATAGTTATTATATAATTAATATAACATATTTATATTTAATATATTGTAATAAAGTGTCATTTTAAATAACTATGGCCAGTTATTCAAATCCCATGGAGCCTCAAAGCCACAATAATGTGAAGCAAGTCACGTGACATAACCCACTGAGTGGTAGCATTTGAATCTGTGATGCGAGTCATGCGACATCCATACTGAGTAACGCTATGGGTCGAAAAGAGCAAGAGTGGCAGAAAAGGCAGGCAGCGGCGTCATTATTGCAAAATATTGAACATATGTTCAAAAAGACTGCCAAACAGGGTAAGTCTAAAGTTACTTACTTCCCAACAGATGAAAATATGTCCCTATCCATGAGGTTTTAGGCTAACATGCCGCATTAGCCGGGACGTCCTGTAGCTATATTTATTGACTTGTCCAGTACATGACCTCCCTTTCCCTATATTTGCCATTATTTTTTAAAATAACTGTACGACGAAGGCTTTAATGGCAAGCGGAGTCCTTAGCTGTCAGATGTCACTTCACAGCAAAAGGCACCAATGCCGTCACGTCTGTGTTTTTGAGGCTGTTTGGTCACTTCATTCGTTTTATTCTGATCGGATATAAATGCGATCGCTCAAACCACTTCAGAAGGTGATCTGGGATGCATTACAGATGAAACTGGACAGGTCTAATAATTTTTTAGACAAAATTAATATAAATAAAATAAATTATGTCCTGGAGAAAATCTGACCTGTGCCTGAAATACCTGTAGATGCGCTTTTACAGACAAAATTCTATTAAAAACATGTTTGCTATAAGCATAAAACATGTGCTCTAACTTTTCAGGCCCGTAGCCAGGGGTGTTCGGGTAGTTCGGAAGATCCACCCCTCACTGACAAAGGTCCAGAATTTGGCCCATACATGAGCTCATTTGTCCTATTTTGACTGCTATGCCATCATAAATAATAAAAATAATCCATCGAAAAAGGCTTTAAGACCAAACGGAATCCTCTGTCGGCTGTTGCTTCGGTGGGACTATAATCTGATGTAAGAGAAGTCTTCTTTCACTACTGTAACTTTTATTCTAAATCTTGGACCTTATTCCTGAAATAAAAAAATGAGCAATAAAATATTGAAATGTAAGACAAAAACACGAGAGGACAGAAAAATGTGGGGAATTTCAATGGTCAATTGGTTCAACACTGCAGCTGGAATTGATCTTTAGTACAGAACTGTACAGAGTAAAGATCTGTATCTCACACATTTGGCTTGAAAGGCCTGCAGTGACTAAACCTTCATCTGCAGAAAGAATCAAATCACTAGACTGTGACCTTTGCTGAAGAGCGTGTTGGACATAGAACTGGTTCGAAGTTCATTTTAGTAATAAAAGCAAGTTTCATTTAAAAGGGTCTGATGGAAACATTATGTACAGTTGAAGTCAGAATTATTAGCCCCTCTTTTTTCTTTTTTAAATATTTCCCAAATGATGTTTAACAGAGCAAGGACATTTTCACAGTATGTCTGATAATATTTTGTCTTCTGTGGAAAGTCTTATTTTATTTTGGCTAGAATAAAAGCAGCTATTCATTTTCAAAAAAAAAAAAAACATTTTAAGGTCAAAATTATTAGCCCCTTTAAGCTATATTTTTATACAATAATTTATACAATAACTTGCCTAATTACCCTAACCTGCCTAGTTAACCTAATTAACTTAGTTAAGCCTTTAAATGTCACTTTCAGCTGTATAGAAGTGTCTTGAAAAATATCTAGTAAAATTAAAAAAAATAAACGGGGGCTAATAATTCAGACTTCAACTGTATGTAAACATTACGTTCAGCATCATGCGTTTCATTCCTCAAATTCATCACAATTTCAAAAACTAATTTCATGCAGGATAAGTAGTAATGTATCCCCCTTGTTTACTTTCCAATCAACCAAATGCATCTTAATACCAAGTGTAAACAGGGCTGCAGTTGCACTTCAGCGCCATCGATAAAAGATTGCGACAAACTCAGTTCCATTTCATGACGTTTATTGATGAACTAGAAAATACTGATACTAAAAGAATTGAAAAACACTGATAATGCTGGTTGCATCTGTAAAAAAACAAGCAAAACAAAGAAACAAATCCAATTCCATTAAGTTCCAATACACACAAGTCAACAGCAATCTTTAATAATAGTTTCAGTTTTCTAAAAAAATTTATTTCATCATTTTGTTTCGATTTTTTTTTATACAAGATTAAATGTGTACAAAGTATATCCATACTCATCTCCCCCTCTCATAAAGGATCATTTACAAAACCTTGATGCTTTAAAATTTCAAACAATAACTTCAAAACTATAGCTTTTTAAATTTTATTATTAATATTAGTTTATTTTTTTTGTAACAGGACCATACCAATGCTGAAGGAACAGCAGATGAAGACCAGTGAAGGACCAGCCTCCAGTCCACACTAACTTTCTCTCATCTCCCACATTCATGAACACGTTCCTTCCCTCACTAGCAGCTACCTCACAAAATCCAAATTCAGCAGTATTGCACATTAAGCATGGAGGACGATTGTTCCGAGAGGGGGAATGTCATAAAGAAAAGAAAAGAAAAACAGAATCATGCAAACAGTGAACTCTATTACGCGTCTACTCGGCTATACACTGTTTTCTAATACGCCAGTTAAACCTTATACATCATAAAAGATACACTCAAACGGACCCTGGACGAGTAGCAGGTTTATCCCATATTACTGCTACCAGCAGAGGCCACTGTCCCATACAAGGATGGACTCTGACCTCTATTCACGATACACTACATCACAATAAGCAAAATATACTTTTGATTGCTCTAATATTATTCCTAGAAGCATATATATATGCGATTTCTAATACATGCAGACAAAAATACTCTAAAAAGTGCTTTACAGTTTGACTCAAGCTCCGTGTAAACGTTTTGTATTGAGGGGCACTTAAATTGTACAACTCGCTAAACAGGCAAAGATATCAATTCAACACGGATCTGCATTTAAAACGACTGTGTCAAATCCAAAAACGAGCTTGCTTAATGTTGCTTCAGATTCACTGTGCATTCGAAGATCATTTGGCATTTGAATTAGCTTTGGGTATGTGTAAAATCATCGACCAAATTAGGTGACTTGGAGAAAAAAAAAAAAACAGTCCGGAAATAGGCTGAATATCTGTTTTAAGCCTCAAGAGCACACATACAATGATAAAACATGTTAAGAAATACAACCTATTGAATATCAACAAGATAATATCTCTTTAAGAGAGACTGGGCAATGCAATATGAAACATACATGACAAAAAATATATATATTTTAGACCGTAATAGTGTCAACATTTCTATAATATAAAGAAATTTCAGAAATACTGAGTAGGCCAAATATTTTCCAATCCAAAAGATTGGAAGCGTCTAGTGTCCATACCCTTCTTGATCTCACTGTCCTCCCTCAAAAAACAGGGGAAAAATTAATCAATGATACAAAGGATCAAATCAGCATCATTCACAGAGACACCATGGCAAACTAATCTAAAAACAGGCAATATCTTAAAAGCCCACATGCAGTGAGATTTCTTTAACAAGTGTTAAAAACAAAGACAAAACATGAAACGTTAAACCAAGGTGGGAGGTAGAACGAATTACAGTTTAAAAAAACGGTTTGGCAGGGCACCTTCTGGAAAAAGTAGCCTCTAACCTCTTATGCTTTCTAAATATCTTGGTAACAATTAAAAAAAAGACAAGTACAGATAAACGAGTCGTATTTGTTTCAATATTAAAAAAACTAAAACGATATACAGATTGTTCAACAAAACTGTTCCTTCCAGCATCGAACAGGACACGTGCTTGATCCGCACGTGTTCAATCTTAAAAAGAAAGAAAAGCAACATTCATATCTCCCTCTATGAACCGTAAAAATGAGGCACAAATAAGAACCGTAATTACAATTAAGCAAATAAGGTGTTCGCTAATCTCTTCATCCATGCGAGGAAGCCATAAATCAAATACATTTGACTGGTCTTGATTAGAGAAGCAGTGAATACATAGCCTGGTCCTAACAGCCTCTGATGACGGATGGCACTTTCTCCGCAGCACAATATCAATCAGTAGGACCTATTTTCAAAGACAACATTCAGGCTTTGATTCTGCCGGTACGCGGCAGCTTTTAGGGAGGCAAGGTTAAGGCTATTAAGAACAAACCAGAAAACGGCTTGGAATAACGGAGAGCAAAAAGGCGAGATAGAGAAGAAAAAAAAAAAACATAGATGCGAGAAAGGCAGAAAACAACTCTGCTTTCAACTTTCAGGGCTAACAGATAACGTCACCTGGGCCGTTGCTTGCTTGTTTACGTGAAGAAAGTGCTTTCATGCATGAGATGTAATTGCTTTCAGTGGGGGATAATTCAAGAAAAAGGGAAAGCAAGTAAAATAGACATGATAAGCAAGCGCCGCTTGATTATATGGTGCTTTTAAACTCTCATTCTCCATCTCTCACTGACCCTGAGAAGCAATGAGAGAACTAGAATAGTTTTCACGTCCACCTGCAAAGGGGATTGTCAAGGGAAGTCTGTCCCATGTAAGACCATGGGCAGAATTTAAGTGCTTTCTGTTGTAAAACTGCATTATGGGACAACTGGCTTCGAACACTGTCAAATCCCACAAACCGTCTGTCCTGTAATAGTAGTTTTGATATCAAGATTACATTACGTCGTCAATGTAGTGGGCATCTGAGATTCCAGTAACAACTAACAAGACCTGTACTCTAAAACTAGTTCCTGATATCTGTTAACATTTAAACTTTATTCACAGTTTATTAAAGCTTTTTTTTTTATCTTTTGCTGCTTTAAAAAAATTACTGTCACATAAATCTATGGTACACCAAAATAAAATATTTGTCCATATCATATATATATATATATATATAGCTTGTATGCATGTATTTACAAACGGGCTTCATCTGCGTCTGTCTCCATCTCAGTAGAGCCCTTGACTCATAAAAAGAAACCTTCTTGCCGAGGATCATATATAAATATTCTGATAGATCTTCTAGGCCGCTCAGTGGAAAAGTGACTCACACTTTCCTATTAATAAACAGTCCTTGCAGGCTCGCAGACCACAGGTCTGTCCCTTCTTTTAAGTGCTTCTCACATGGGCTGCAGCTTCACGTCTGGTATCATTTTACCCGTCCGATTTCATTAGCCAGCCCTTGAAGTTCTGGCAGGGTTTTACCAGTAGTAACTGGACAGCGGAGTGCGTGGTGGAGACGGCTCTCTGGGCAGAAGTGTGACATGGCCTGCCAGCTTTAATTACTCTTTCCGTTGTTGGTCCCACAGCCAAGAAAGCTGCTTCCAAGCAGGCCTTTTCACCCAGAGAACAAGTCCTGCAGAAGTGGTGTCACCTCCATTTCAGCCGCACTGGTGATTGCCGAGACAAACGGAGCTGACCTTTCAGGCGTTTATGTCAGGTTTTCACTTTCTTAAAAACATTTGACTGTAGATTCCTGAACATCATCCACAATCATGTCACTGATTTGAAACGAGGTGCTCCAACAACAGACTTGACTTTGAATCTGTGCTAGCACAAATCTACTATACCAACTTCATGAAGCGCAGAAATGACATCTGTTGAAGTAGACTCTAATCTCAATGATGCTTGTGTCTTTGTCAGGATGCTTTCTACAGTTGGACATTTGGTAAAGCCAACATGTCTAGCCCTTGTATCTCATTCGTTTCGTTCCACAAGTGTTATTTAATGATCCTCAGCAGATTACAGGAACCCCATCAGTGTTAAAGATCATTCCAGTGGTGGGTTCATAGGTGCCAGCCAGGTAGTAGAGGTCTTCGCTGTCCTGATACTTCTTCGTTTTAATCATCTGTTCATATTGCTCAAGGCTGACCACCAGACATTTATGGGAAATGGTTTGGACGTCGTTCTCATCAATGTGAGAGGACTGGTACAGGGCCCGCTGAAAAGAGAAAGCAGAGAAAGATCTATCAGTCTGTTTCCACCATGGCCAATATAATCAAACCATTCACTGGATTGGTTTTCTTACCTCCATGAAGTCTTTCCTCTGGTTTGAAGCTTGCAGAACAGCGGGAAGACTTTGGCCGGACATTTGATCCCAGTTCTGCAAACAAAAATCGATTAGTTACAAACCCAGATAGAGAGGAAAGACTGCGACAAATTCAAGTGCAATTCCAGCAATAACGTCACATTGAAATGCCCGCAAACCAATATTCTTGTTTAGCAAAGGGAGATGAAAGTAACCTTTTTGTCATGAAGTTTCTTTCCAGGGTTGGTTTCCTCAGGATGATAGAACCATTTTACACGGACCACCATGTTGTTTCCCCAGGACTCCCACATGCTCTGGATGTGTCCAATGAAGGGGAGGTTGGGTCGGCCAGCAGACAGGAATACAGCACAGTCTCCAATACGGATCATTTCCTTCCCTCGCATTATGGCTTTGTAGAAAAGCTTCTTCGCCTTCCCTTTCATTCCTCGTCTCTGTCAGAAGTTGGGGGAAAAGCAAATGGTTGTTTCTTCTGGCATTTCATGTCCCAGATGTTGATTTTTTTATGAAAACTTTCACTTTTGTTATATGAAGGTCACTGTTTTTTTTTTTTTCCAGGTCTTTATTTCTATTTTTAATATAAGAAATCAATCAATAAACCAGTCAATAAATCAGTAAACAAACAAAGAATTAGTAATGTATAATGAATTAAAACAACCATTTTAGTCATGATCTCACGTTAGTGATGTGATTTCTGAACATTTATGCCATTAATAAAGTTAAGAATTGGTCAGTGAGAAGCATGTTTGATAAAAGTATATCAATGCTTAGCTGACAGATTTGTAGTTTTTGCACTAATTAGTTTGCCCACTGGTCTAGCCCTGCTGTTTCATATTCAATAACAAAATATTGAGACTGGATAACAACAAGATATTGAAGATATAGCAAGAGAATCCCACGTTAACGAAGGGGCTTCTCTAGTTAAATTAATACAAAGACATTTTTTTTATAAATCATATTCATAACTCTGGAAAAGGAAATAAAATACCTCAGGTACTGGTCAAGGATGAAACGTTTTGGGCTCTATTTTAACGATCTATGTACATCGTCTAAAGCGGACAGCGAAGGTGCACCTATGATGTGTCTGAATCCACTTTTGCTATTTTAAGGACGTGGAAAATAGTAGGGGTGCAGAGACATATAGACTAAAGGTGTTGTCCTTATTCTCTTAATGAGTTATAAGTGTGTTTTGGTCGTAACGTGCATTAAACCAACCAGAGTCTTTTTTCTTATTCCCTTTAAAAGCAGGTTGTGCTCACACACTGGTGGACTTTGTAAGTCATTGTCAATCCATCATTACTGCAAATAGGCATACAACGACTTTCCATTAATATCCAATAATAATCTGTTGCACTCCAATTCTTTATTTTTTTCATTTTTAAAGATGTTTGTGTGCTGCTGCACATCCCTGTGTAATAAGCAATGTGTATGTGCGTTGTGGACACACCTATTGGTGCATATCTCTAACGCTCTTTAATTTTGCAAAAAAAAAATAAAATAACGTGTCATAGACTTTAGACCAATTTTTGGTTGGTCAATAGAGGGGTCTATTTTAGTTGCCTCAAAATAGCAATCTGTCAACAATGTGCCTTAACACTTTAGAATTCAAACCAGCATGACTATGGGTATATCTGCCATGTAAACAATGTGGCGCAGGACTTGAGTTTATTTCCCATTAAGTCTTCAGACAGAATATGAGATTAGGCTGCAGTGGGGTATATGCACACGGACTTTTAATTTCAGTCAGCCAGCCCCAGCTGAAAAACAGCGATCTTCACTGCCTGACTGAGATACAATATAAAGTGGGTATCAGACCAAACAAGAAGCACTGTGTTAAATTATATTTTCCTGAACCACGTCTTTTAAATACGGAAATTAATTTTACCCCAGTATTTTCAATGGATTTTCTCCACTAGCCTGTGGCTAATGACGGCACCTGTGTTTAAACATTCTTAAGTCTATTTAACTGATTATGTTTTAATTACATTACAACATCGATGCTGTAAAAGGAATTGTTATGAAATTGAAAATAGTCACATAAACCTTTCACTGGAAGTTCATCATTGGCTGAAAAACACTAGCTGTGCATATAGTCCATTGACACTAGCATAACTATCGGAAACACAATAATTTGAATGCATGAACTCACCTGAGTAGGCTTTCCGAACCACTTCCACAGCTGTCTGGCAGGAAGGAAAGCAGAGATCTTGGGCCTGTTCTCAACAGAGGGTAGCCTTTGTCTTTTTGCCAGTTCCTTTGTAGTTGGAAGATGGATTCCCTCTCGTCTTTTGGGGCGACCGACCCCCTGCTTCACCTTCTGCTGTCTCTGGGGCTTCTGCTGCTGGTGCCGTTGCTGCGTTGTAGATGATTGTTTCTGGAGCTTATGGATGTTGGGAGCAGACCCCGTTTTTGCCTTTGCATCTACCTCCTCTGGAGATGCTACATGCTCTGCGGCAGGGGATGGTTGAGAATCAGCGACCGGCTCTTCGTCTGAGCTACAGGAGGATTCTTCATCGCTGGTGGTGGAGGATGATGATGATGAGGAGGAGGAGTGGGAACCAGATGAAGAACTGCTTGTAGATGAACTGGAAGAGGTGGGACTTGAGGCCCGTGAGCTGATAGAGCTGGCAGAGTCTTGTTTGGCCTTCTCCTCCTGCGTGGCCCCTTGCTCCTCTTCTCCATCCGACTCGGAGCTGCTGCTGCTACTGCTGCTGGAGCACTCCAGATCTTTCTTTTCCTTCTCGCCTGAATTGCTGACCTTCATCAAACCCTCACTGCTGCTCCCAAGCTTACGAACACTATAGGTGGACATGCTTTCTGCTGTAGGAGGCTCTGCTTCAACCGGCTTGCTTTTAGCCTTCATCGTTTTCTCAGTAGTGGATATAGTAGTGTAGCTGACACCCATCACAGACTTATTCTCTCTTTTGGATAGGTTCTGGCCCTCCATCATCATTAGGGCTTTGGTCTTCTTGGTTTTGGGTGACATGACTCCCTCATGGTCCAGCTTGATGAGAATCTCAGTCTGAGGTTGCTTGCGTTGCGTTTTCACAGCAAAACCAGCTGCCTCCTCCTCGGGCTTTCGCAAGCGTTTGACTGTCTTTCCTTTCCCCGTGGGACTCGCAGTCTCATTGTTGGATATAAAGGAGGCCAGAGATGTGGAGGGCTCATTATAGAGATCCACAGACAAAACTTTTCCATAGAGTGGCTGAGAGTAGACAGACTGGGGCTGGGAACGCACTTTGGCTGGAGGCTTGATTCCTGTGGTTTTCTTCTGGTTTTCATTAGATACGGGGATGGAGGCGCTGGCTGTGCCGACTTGCTTAATTTTTCTACCTGGCCGTGGGCTGCTTTTCTGGCTGGACAGGGGCCTCTCTGGGACTTGCGTCGGGGTTGGTGTGTCAGGCTTTTCATGCTCTTTTGGAGCGGCTTCAGGCTCTGGAAAGCAGCACAGGAGGGAAGGTTTTAATATGCCAGACCAAAAACACACTTACCGCTATAAAAATGCTGGGAGGCTAAAAGCTGTTCCTGTTCTGACAGTAAGCTCTTTCCAAGCACAAGAAAGTGATTTACTATCTATGAAACCACCAATCCAGTCCACTTTTGTAAGATCACTGCATTTCTCATTTCAGAAACACCACTTGTGACTGCTTAATGTTTAATTTGAACCAAAGCAATAACCACTTTTAGAATAATAAGCCTCGTCTGTACTAGCCAAAATGTCAGCGTTTGGAAATTACCAGGCTTGGGTTTGGGTTTTCTTCCCCTTCCCTTGCTTTTTGGAGCGGACTCTTCCGTGATTTTAGGTGGTGTCTCTTTGCCATCAGGTACATCCTTACTGCACTTCCTTCCTCGCCTTTTGGTGCTGGCCACAAGGAGGGCAGGGGATGGTTCCGCACCTGTTCAGATAAATCCAGTTTAGAAAACCAGTACAAAACCCTACACTGATACAAATATAGTAAATGCTAAAATGCTGGCACATTTCCAAGTGCTTCTCTGCTTCATATATTTTGAAAATGTTCATACATAAACATTTTTACAGTCCAACACATATACACACACACTCATTAATATTTACCCAGTGCTCTTAAGTATTACACACAAACCTTCAAACCTCTCAGTCTCACCCTCAATCACATGCAACCCCCTGGCAGATAGTGGATAAACATCTTTTACTGAATCCATCATCAAGCTTCAAGAGCATAACCAAACAAAAATCCTTGGCCACATGGACTCCAAATCAAACAGAGTGCATATGGGCTTGTTTACATAACTTGGACATTCAGGTAGCGTTTCATGCACTCTTTAAAGCCTCTGCTTGTACCCCCTGCTTCGTTGAATACTCACACTGAATCTTGTAGTCCGCTGGCAGCAATCGAATATGAGAGAGCGGGATTCGTCCGGTGTCTCCATCATCAAACTCCACTGTAATCAAATCGTCCACGTCTTCCATGTCCGGGCTCCCTGTGGACAAGTAACAGGGTTGACGACTGATGCAAAAGAACACGCATCACCTCAATTTACATTTCCACTGAGTGAAACAGCAAATACTGCTGTGCAAAACGAGTGACCGCATATTTCTCAGCGGTGTAGAAGCGGCAGCAGCGATTCATACAGGGCCTTTTCATTCTCATTGGCTGACAGCGCCAGTAGCAGAGACCTCCCTTTAAGAGTTTTTTGACAAGTCTCCAGCTCCCTCCTTCCTCAGCAGGAGGGAAAATAAATAATAATAGAGCAGCACTCTGCATGTAGCTAACCACACCATCCCTCATTCCCCAGCTCGGTTTATCTGGCAGTGCTTATGGGCTTGGCTAAAAGATTTAGATTAAAGGAAATGAAACAACCTTGAAAGGTTTTCATACTGCGCCTCTGTACAGAGGACAGTGGACATTTGTGCATATTTTTCCATTCGAGCAGTAAAACGCATTGGTTAATAGTCCGTAATAGCCAGTGAAAGGTGCTCAATTAAGTGGAACAGCAAAACCGTACCTCTGACGACCGTGCCAGGATAGAGGCAACGGTACTGCTGGCTCCAGTAGGCTGCAATCCGGGTCCCCTGGGGAAGGTATCTGACGGAGGGCGGTTTCACATCAATAATCTGTAGGACAGAGGCAGGGTGGATCACAGAGGATTATTAAATCAACACCTTGTGCATTCACACACTTGGCAGTCATTGTTCTTCCAAGCTGAATAACTGATTAATCATTTTCGCTCGAGGAAATGTATATTTTGTGTATACAATCCATCTTAGAAGGGCGGTAATGGCTAAGGTTGCTTTTGGCAGTGGTCTGCTTACAACGGTACATTAGGAAGGTAAGGCGGTAGCCACAAAAGCGTGTGTGCCTAAACCAACAGACAGAGGTACTGGAGCAAAACATGCCCTTAGCTTAATAGCAGGGGAAGGTGCTAAACAGCTTCTATATTACAGCATGCCCCAGGCCTGCTAGCGGAGAGAGGAAACCGTGGAGTGTGCCTGGAGAAAAACACACAGGCCTGTTGTGGTGAGCCGTAACGTGTATGTGGGTCAGTGCACGGTGTAGGGCAGCGTGGCATACTGACCGCCTCCTGTAGCAGCTGTTCCAGGCAGTAGATATGTGGCCTGTTCCCCCTTTCGCCCTCCACCACAACGCTGTATCTGTAAGACAGGACAGAGTCATGAGATCAAAATCCTGAACATCATGTTTTGTGACTCATTTTACTTCAGAGGTGACTTGAGAATGAACCTAGACATGTTCTTTGAAAATTATATGGTGAAAATGATTGTTCTCGAACACAGCCCACATTATTTATATGTTGTCCCGCATTAAATTACTGCATAATAGGACCAATACATATTTTCTTTTATACTTTGATATGAGAGCAACTGAGAAAATATACACACAAATAGTCTAGGGCAGGGGTGTCCAAACGCGGTCCTGGAGGGCCTGTGTCCTGCATGGTTTAGCTCCAACTTCCTACAACACGCCTGCGTGGAAGTTTCTAGTATACCTAGAAAGAGCTTGATTATGTGGTCCAGGTGTGTTTAATTGGGGTTGGAACTAAAATATGCAGAACACCGGCCCTCCAGGACCGAGCTTGGACACCCCTGGTCTAGGGTGTAGATTTGGTTCAGTCCACTGCTTGTAACTGGAGGCAGATCTAAATGCAAGCTTGCAATTGATTGTAAGAAAGAGGTTTAAAAGGACTAAATGAACAGTCTGGTAGGCAGTAGGTCACCCAAAGAGAACACCATGAAATCAACTTTGGGTATTTCTATTGAAAACGTTAGGTAATAACTAAATACATGGATGAATCATTTGCAATATGCATGTAGAAACAGTTTTGTTTTATTTAATGCAAATTTTGAAGGCATTAACCACAATAACAGTCTGAGGAGTTGTTTTTGGCTTACATTAACTAATAGCAATGCAATGAAACCTTTAATAGACCACTGTCATTTGCTATAAGCATTCACTAGTAATACGAAAAATAATACTTGCCATGTTGCATAGGCACCAATAAGACCAGAACATAATGGATAGTCTAAAAATACATAGTAGTAGGCTGTAGGGGGAGATGGGGGGGATGGGGGGGGGATGTGGTCAATGGGGCAAAACTGAAAGTCTCAGCAGCCCAAGAGCACGAAGACAGGGGTCTATTGAGAAACACACTGAGCTTTGAACCGGCTTTTATTCCCTATGCCCAAAGGGACTGGCTTTGCCTCCAACCACTCTCCCCTTCTTATTCAAGCTCAACCTCAGGGACAAAATTTGGAGCGGCTTGGTCTTTTTTTTTTTTAAGAATTCCTTACTCTATAAATTTATCCTTTTGTGGCACTTTTATTGTCTTTACTGTCAAGAAGTCAGAGCAGTGGGGAAAGGCAAGAGAAGTCAGTTTCTTGACATATCACATGCGAGAGCCAAAATCGGCTCTGACGCAAATGGAAAAAAAGGAATAAAGAGAGGCAGACCAGGCTAAGTCAGTGTGTAGGCAGAGCACAATCCAAACACAGGCTTTTCTCTTCCAGATCTGGAATATTATTGGAATATTATTTCTGGAAGATGGCAGTGTTTCACCTTGGGAAAAAACCCGCCTACTTTCAGCTCAAGAATAATTAGCACATGCATTGGCGATGTGAAATAAAAAGGAAGCTTTCAGAGATTTATTGCTTGTTGGAAAAACAGAGGAACAACAATGACCAGCTTTTTAAAGTGCAGGTCACTCTCTATTATTAGCATGGGCCTAATAAATCAGCCTGGGCGTACACGCGGCTACATGTGTGACGTCCAAGATTGGGCTTCTGCTTTTAAAAAAAGTACTGACAGTTGGATGTTTGGCCTTTTTCATTTGGATTCATGAGGGTGCCTGCAGTTCAAGCATGGACTTAGAGCCAGGCTTCAGAGGTGTCCATCACTGAGTGGCAGCCTTATTACTGTGACATGGACCTGGGAGGTGATGTGGGACAGCCTTCCTCCTGGATCTGGCCTGAGGGGGAGGACTCTGCTGGCCAAAGCTGATTGGTTCTGTCTGTAAAGCCAGGGATAAATTCACACCAGCTGCCTCGGGGAGGGGGGAAGATTGACCGGACGAGCAGGGTTAAATATCTGTCATGTGGATGGATCGCCTGATGTGGGCTTGGGACATGGGAAGGGTCATCCTAAAATGTTTTTGTTTGTAAGTGGAGGGGAACGTATTTGGTACTAAAGGTCATTGTGAAGTCATTTGTAATTGTAGTAAAATGTCCTTTGGGAAACTTTTATTCTTCAAACATTTTTCTAAATCGTAAAAAAAATGAAAACAAAGAAACTAATTTCCTAAATATATATACTTAATAAGAACAATATCAGACTAATTTTCATATCCAGTGCCTAAAAATGCAACACTGATGTCCCTACAATAAGAATGCTGTGTCAAAAATTATTGAATGCTTTTAAAAGATTCTATGCCGTAAACTAACAGTGTGGGTCGTGGCCCCCCAGTGGGCTATTATTGTATTGCAGGGGGGCGGACAGTTGTTATTACTAGAAATAACATTGTTATTTATACCTGAAAAATAGTTAGTCATAATTTGATGTATAATTAAATAACAAGAAAAAAATATGAATCTATGGCTGTCAGGGTGGCACAGTGATTAGCACTGTCGCCTGACAGCAAGAAGGTCGCTGGTTCTAGTCCTGGCTAGACCAGTTGGCATTTCTGTGTGGAGTTTGCATGTTCTCCCCGTGTTGGCGTGGGTTCCTCCAGGTGCTCCGGTTTCCCCCAGAGTCCAAACACATGCGCTATAGGTGAATTAAATAAACTAAATTAGTCAGTGTATGAATGCGTAAAAAGAGATTGTATGGGTGTTTCCCAGTACTCGGTTGCGGCTGGAAGGTCATCCGCTGCGTAAAACATATGCTGGAATAGTTGGTGGTTCATTCCACTGTGGCGACCTCTAAAATAGAGGCCGAATGAAAATGAATGAATGAATATGTCTGTCAACGAATCCAGTGCTCCAGTTCTATGCCAGTTTTGACTGCTTGTTTGACCTAGAGAACTGCACTCGCAAAACCCAATGCAACCAGGACAATATTTGCTAATGCTGGTGTAAGCATTAAGATACTTATGTTTGTGCAGAGTGCGGGTGCTTAAAATTATCTGCGGGTCTCCCGCAAAATGAATATATGAAAGAATTAATTAAAAGGCAAATAAACTGGTATTTATGCAACTCACAGGACAAGGACGCATTTTAAGGCCCTCAGGAAGCAGCAAGAGATGGAATAGCTGCACATGAGTGCTCGTTTCTATGTGGATATGTCTAGATTGTGGTGGAATAATTCAGACGTCGCTATATAGCTACAATCCACAAATATGTATTTGCTCAAATCTAACCTAGATGTTCCAGGGGAGTGGAGCAAAACCTAAATATTGCAGGAAAAAAGTCCTGTGCAGGTCTTATGGCATTTGCCTGAATTTTGGTTTTCCTGTTTCCTTAAACAGTGTCAGCCTGAGCTCTCTGAGCTTGGTGGCTTGTTATGTACATTTTATGTTTAATCAAATCATGAGCAGTTTATTCAGTTATCAGACTTGCTTCTGATTAAGTTACCAACCAGCTACAAATAGAGGGTTCATTTGAAAATGCCAATGGGCCACAGAAACATCCACGTTTGGTTTAGAGGGCCATACGTTAAAAGTTTGGGAACCACTACTGTGAACTACATGCTTTTGAAAACCCAGTTTTTAGTTAAACATGACACTTTTTTTTCTCATCAAGATGGCTTTGTTTTCAGGTTGATTGTTAAAAAATGCAAAACATGTCTCCAAGAAAACCTGTAAATTCGTTTATCCAGTTAAAAGATAAAAACTCCTAAAGCGTTTCCAATTCAGTGTGCCATATACTTCAGATGTTCAGTAAAGGATCTGTGACATCTAAAGGCTGAGACTACACTTGTCCTGGTGACCTGGTTTGATTTTGTTTTATTATATCTTCAAACTGTACTTGATGATCCACATACTAAACAAAATATCACTTTATATAAATAAAAACCTAAAACTTTCAATAGAAGAGCACAAATCTGAGACTTAAAAGATGGTTATTTACATATCAATGGAGAAGAGAAAGTAGTTACGCATTGAGGCACAAAATGCAATTTGCCGTATTACATTTCTTACTGAGATGACATGATGACATTCAGAAATCTTTGATTACTGTTGAAACAGGGAGGAATTTTAGCTGTGAAAAAACTATTTTTTCTCTCTCTACACAGAATCTCTAAAACATAATTAAAGATACAACAGAGAAAAATGGCGAGCCAGTGAAGGATGGAGTGAAAGCTTCAATTAGTTTGCCATTACCCATAAATAATGGGCCTGTGCCATTAGCATGGTCTTCACGTCGGAAAGTGTGACAATGCCTTTGCCAAAGGACTTTTCTGAGCAGAACACACCAGGCTTCATGAAAGCTGAGGCTCAGGCTGAGAACAGACACTTTTCCTTACCCCAGATTTCAGTTCCAATTCAACACCGGCTGTGTGAGTTATTGACTGCACAATTAAGCAGTCTGCTCTCATGGACTGCAAGTATGTTCATGCCTGCAGAAGCCTGGGCTCTCCACAACGGCCTCTGTTAATGAAGACAGGCGAGGCTTATAAACAGCAGTGGCGACGGTGGCGGCAAATAAACATCTGAGTGCCCGAGTGTGCATTTTCAATCTTTGAATGCGTTTAAGGTGTTGTGTAGCACAAGCAGACACAAAATTACATTTCCCGAGGGGCAGGGTGGACAACAAGCGATCTGTTGAAGTCAAGCCCTCTGCACTAGCACCTGCTCTCGTCATATTAAATGCTTTCACTGTCACACTGAACTACCCGCTTTGAAGGGCTATGGTGAAACAGTCCTGCACAAAGGCACCTTCCCTTTCCCTGGCTGGAACGGGCTATTTTTAGTACAAGAGACACATGCAGAGCGAGCAATAGAGGAGAGATATTTCACTGCCAAAACATGACAAACATATCTCATTATGTGCTGCAAATGAACAGATAAAGCACCACCGTTCTGCTCCCTTACATTAGGAAAACTGTTTTCTAGTACACACATAGCAGTGTCCAGATTTTCAGCCCGTTGCCTGACCTCTGGCTCACAGACCATTGGAATTTGGAAGAAGAATTGTGATGGGGGTTTGAATGATGGCTGCTCCTCGCTCCTCGGACTGATAAGAGGAAGACGTGTTTCTGTGCTGCATGCTAAACACTTGCTCTAATGAAACTAAAATGGAGGAAAACACATTTCACAGAGGGCAGAAATGCTACAGAGCCCCTCTCATTAAAGATCCCCGGACCAGATGCTGCACCAGTTTGACATTTTTCACCAAATGAGATTATCCTTTATAGGGATGACTTTGAGAGGAACTCTCTCGCCCCTCAATAGACTAAAACTTGTTCATCCAAGTGGATAATAGGCCATGGGAGACCGCAGAAAGCATACAAAGTCCAAACAAAACAAAACTGCCCATTTCTGTCATCGCCTCCCTCAAGACACTTCACACCCCTTCTGTTTCCTGACCAAACAGAACGTTGCAGCTCCAAATCTTTCCACGGAGAACTCTGAACTGAACCTTACAATAGGAAAACTTGGCAAATATTTTAGCCCCGTAACACTAAGTGGCTCAGGCAAGCAGTTCGGTAAAAAGAATTTGTAAGTGGCCAGGGAGCTAAAGCTAAATAGAGCACTGGAATGACTGCCAACTTTGTCGTGGCCTTGGTTTGAAGCCTTGGACCAGACTAACCAGCTCTAAAATAAGTCAACACACCATGTTTGATTAAAAGCACTTAAAAAGAAACTAGACAATTATCTTTTCCTAGAAATGTTTTTCAACAAAATAGGAGTTTGGGGTCTTTCTGATGCGTTTTCTTACTCCAAGACAACTCCGTTTTTGTTCATCAAACATCATAAATTTAAGTAACTGCAAAGTTAAGTAATTTACTTAGCTAGTTTTTAAATAACAAGCTCTAAGAAAAGACGACTACAACAGTAAGTTTCCGGAAGTAAATACCATTCATTATCTGCACAGGGATAGAAAAATAACTTTGATATCGGCCAATTTGATATAACTTTGATAATCAAACACAGCTGATATAACGATTGTTATCGTTCCGATATGAAAATTAGATCGATAACTTTAAGCTGATCGATTATGTAATTGTATGGAACTACCTGTTTATATAATCACCTTGCAATTCAGATTTTTTTGCTTTGAGTAGGCTATTCAGTTCATAAGAATAGTTCAAACTTTATGAAGTTATTTTTAAATAAAATCAGTTGTTCACTCTATAAAAATGATCATTTTGAAATATTTATATTTATCTGCTAATATATCGGTTATCTGCCTTCAAATTTTAAGAGTTATTGTCAAAAAATCTATATCGGTGCATCCCTAAATTCAACTTATTTTTAAAACAATGATGGTTAACAGCAGAAGTCATGCAGAAAAAACATTACCCATGATGCTTACAGAAAAGTCCATCATATTTGAAGAGCACCAAGTGCACTAAGAGCAGGGGTCTCAAACTCAAATTGGCGGGGGGCCATATCAGTGACTGACAATTCATAGGAGGGCCTGATGCAATTGATGCACTCAGACATTCTTCCCCAGAGTATCAAAGCTCCTTCTTTTTGTTTCTTGTTGTACATATTGAAGAGCAAGTTTAAATTGCTTTGAAAATACTACAATTTAATAAAAGGCATAATAATAATAATTATTATTATTCTGTCCCAATTAACTGTTGCTTAACCAAGAGTTTAACAGATAGCGTAAGACAGCAGAATGCAGTTTGGGTAATTTTTTTGACTTTACTGGCAATTGTTTTATCCGAATATTTTTCTTACTACAACTAAGTGGGGGAAAGTATGTATATATTCACAATTTAGCCAGCAATAAAATATTACTAATGCACATTTTTTTATACAAATCTTAATATGCATATTAGGAAAATTAAATGGCCTGCTAGCCAGCAGTTTGAGACCCCTGACTAAGAGAGATCTTTAGCTCCACATACTCGAATGAAGCACCACAGATTATTCAACTAAGTCAGGTTCACCATGTTGCCAAAATACTTAAATATTGAAATACATACAATTTATGATTTTCATACAAACGCTTTGCGATGTGATTCACCTAGTAACTGATTGGTTTGGCTTATCATTTCTTATATGCCATGGGTCTCAAACTCAATTCCTGGAGGGCCGCAGCTGTGCACAGCTTGGCTCCAACCTTAATCAAACAAAGCTGATCCAAATAATCAAGTTGTTCAAGACTACCAGAGACTATTAAGTAGGTGTGATTTGGAGGTGGTTGGAGCTCAAATCTGCAGAACTGTGGCCCTCCAGGAATTGAGTTTGAGACCAATATACCAAGACACCAATTTATACACCATGTTAATGCAAACCTATTTCACTACATTTAGAAAAAATATATATTATCATACAGAAACCCAGATCTTGCACCCTATAGGGCAACTATTAATTAGGCAAACGATATAGAAGACGCAGCAGAGGGTATAAAGAGAATGAAAACAGCTCGGGCAGGAGGTCTCTTACATGTCAGGCGAGTGAACTGTGCTGACGTGGCCGGCATACAGGAGCTTGTCATCCATAGGGATGAGGACCCGTAATCCATCCTGCAGTTCATCTTTGTTAATAACACAGTTTCGAGGGGCTGGGGGAAGAACAAAGGGGGGAATGAGAAGTGCTACAGAGAGAGAGAGGCATGTCAAAACTTGCTCTACTAAATAAAGTCTCAACACCACCTGAAACTTGCAAATGTTTGAGAAAATAGCTGTGCTCCAAAACCCATGGGACTGCTAGTGGATGCAGCATTTTAATGTGAAGACTGTTCCCAAGGGTGACAATCATGCAGCAATCTAAATATACCTTAGTTTAGACTAATTCTAAGGCAGCATCACAAGTATTAATGGTGGGAAACATCCCCGAATACACTGCGACAAAAAAAAAATATCTAAAAATCCAATATAGCAGATGAAATGTGAATGATAAATATACTTAATGAACTAAATGTCAGAAGGAAATCCAAATACCACTCTGCAACAAAAAAAACTACAACAAAAATAGGACATACCATGCAATAAGCTTTCATTAGTTAATGAATTTAAGAACATGAACTAATAATAAACAATATTTACAGCAATTATTGTTCATAATTCAACATTTACTAAAGCATTATCAGTGGTAGAAAGAGTCCTGAAAAATCATACTCAAGTAAAAGTACCAATACTTGCCCAAAAATGTAGAGTTAAAGTATCTGTTGTAAATATTACTCAAAGTATGAGTAAAAAGTAGCCCTTTTAAAAGTACTCAAGAGTAGTGAGTATTACACTGTAAAAAAGCTGATCCATTTACATGTAATTTGTGGATGTGTGTAAACATAACATTCTGTTGTGCATCTAGTTATTGTTTAAGGCCATTTCGGTCATCATACAGTTAACATCCATTATCTTCTCATCAGTGACATTCAGTTTAAACAGTCTCTTTGTCATTGCTTGTAAAGATTTTGGACATCTTCTTGGACACTTTTAATGCTTCCAAACAGTTTGCTGCATGTCTTAGGGTAGTTCAGTGTGATGCGATTTATTTTTCTATGTGCAATTTAACTGGACTGGATTTTTCTAAGTTTGAAAGAAAGTAGTGGAGTAAAATACCAATACAGCACTAAAAATGTACTCAAGGGAAAGCAAAAGTACACATTTTGAAAACTACTTAGTACATTTCTGAGAAACACTACTCAATTACAGTAATTTGAGTATTTGTAATTTGTTACTTTACACCACTGTGTATTACTAAAATCCAAATTCATACTTGTTAACCTTAGTTAATGCACATGTGAGATCCCAAGAACTAATGAGAAATACCAGAGATGAATATATACTGTAATAAATGTATTGTTCATTGTTCGTTCATGTAAATACATCAACTAACAAAAACTAATACAACCTTATTGCATAGTGTTACCAACCAAACAAAAAATGGTATATTGTTTCTGAATTTGTTGCCCTGTGTACTTGAGCATTGCACAGTTGGCTTAGCAAAATGCTCACATTAAATCCTTTTGAAATGCATCTCTTTCTCATGGGGAGCACTGTATGTTAGTGCACAGATTTGTCAACACGGCTCTAATTTGGTTACTTATGAGGTTTTATGGTGTTATGAAGCAGTCAACGCAGGTAACAAGCAGCTCACAAGGTTTAGATATGAACCTAATGCGTGCAATAACTCGCATCTCGTCCCATTAACGTATGAATGCAATCAGGCCGAATCAATTTTCTGATTTTTAATGCTGGATTAAGATAAGATAGGCTGTGAAATTATCTCTCCCCCACGTCATTCAAAAGACATTCACTTTTAATTGAGTGCACGGACAGGAAAATGAAGTCTGATTTAGTCGTAAAACTGCAATTAAAAATGGCGGTGTAATGAAGGGAAAGAGCCTTGCTGACAAGAGGGAATGTGAAAAAAAAGTCTCACCAGGGGTGCAGGGTCTTTCGGGCTGAGCGCTCACAGGGGGATTCTCGTCCTCGGAGAAGCTGCTGTCCTGGTTGGGCTCAAAGTCCTCATCAGCAGCCATACTTTCCATCAGTTTACTGACAGCGCCGCCCTTCCCTCGAGCCTGCTGGGGGAATTCAAGTACATTTTGCCCCAATTCCTATGACAATATGAAATATTGAACACAGAGACATTGTTGGTTCAGTTCTAAGGATGAGACCCATGTGCTTACTAGAGGAGAATTGATTCAGTAAAACCCATTTAGATGAGTGACAAGCTGGGCTCGTGAGACGTAGGATTTCTTGATTTCGAATGCGGCAAATACCCAGAGGAGTTCCAGAGCTTCTGCCGCGTGCATTATAACATGTGATTTATACATAAGGCCAAAGAAATAGCAGCGCTGGAGAGTTTTAAAATGCAGTGGAGATTTATCTTGAGCAGAGATAAATAAATTGTGCAGAAGGGGCGGAGAAATGAATGGAGCGAGATGTCGTTTGGTTAATTTCGCTGCTTTCCCGCTGAGTGTGCAGTCTAATTAGGCTTGCTGCTCTACTGCGCTCTCCCCTTTTCTCTCTCCTTCTCCATCTCCTTTGGTCACGGTGGGTTCCGAGAGCAGGCCCATACAGACCGGGACA
The DNA here is from genome assembly GCA_903798195.1 of Danio kyathit. NCBI lineage: Eukaryota > Metazoa > Chordata > Actinopteri > Cypriniformes > Danionidae > Danio > Danio kyathit. The sequence continues at coordinate 51,950,241 of LR812521.1, read as the reverse complement.
GGGGAGCAGGAAGGGGCAGCTCATTTAAATGCAAGGCTTCTGTCCCAGTGGGCCTCGGGCCTGCCAGGTAAAATTATTCTAATCCCTTTCGGTGTTTCAGCGTAACACAAAATGGCTGCTCTAAGCTAGGTTTCAAATATTTCTTTTCTGGCATGCTAAAAATGTGAGTTAACACAATGCATTGTGTATTTTAACTAGCGGGAAAGGAGGCAACAAAAAATTATCTACATTGTAATACTTGTGTTTTATACTATAATATAAAGTGAGTTTATTAAGTTTGGGGTCAGTAAGATTTTTAAGAAAGGGTATTTTTATTTGGTTTCTTTACATTTGTTAAAATAGTGATATTATGACAGCTTATTATGTTATAATGTCATTTATTTCTGTGATGGAGAGGCTTAAATCAATTCAAACATCTTAACGTTATTGGGGTAACCAAGACATTTTTGTCTTTAAAGTATGCTTGGGATAGTTCACCGAAAGACAAAAACTTACTGACTCCAAGTTATTTAAAAACTTTTCTCTGTTAAAAACTATATCTTAAATAATATTTCCAATTTTGTTTTGCATTCACCAGAAGAAAGAAACTCAAACTGGTTTGGAACAAGTGGTGGCTGAGAAAATGAAAGTACAACGTTTATTTTTGGGTAAACTGTACCTTCAATAAAAGCTTTTTTTTATCGTACCCTAGCTCTTGAATTATAATGTACTACTACTGCGCAATTGCTATAATACAATACTTAAAATCGAATTAAAATTCACAAGCATAAATACTATTACGCTATATAACAATAAACGCAAGTACAATATCATCCAACTTATCACTACTTGGCATTGCACGTCTGTTGAACAAGGTAATATTTACCTCTCTGGCTTTGGGCTTTTGGACCTTGTTCTTGCGTCCTGGGCTGACAGGGAGAGCTCCGGTGGTTTCTGAGGGTGTGCTGCAGAGCTGGGGTGGGGGCAGGCACAGGGGGGTCTCCTTAATCCTCTTCTTCTGGAACATTCACACCAGATACAAAGCCAAACCATCAGCATGGACAAGAGTGAAAAGCCTCATACAAATGCCTGACACAATCGGGCTCAGTTCTCCCAGACATTACAGCCATTCAACAACACTGGATAGACAAGTAAACATTAATAGGCAGCCGTGTACTGAACACTTAAGAGAAAAAAAACAAGGGAGGACTCGGAGGGAGGAACGGTGATGGTTAGTAATTGTAGCCTGGCAAGCTGCAGTCATCCTTTTGTGTCCAACAACATGACACTCACAGCGGGAGGCTTTCTTGTCCGACAAATGTAGCAGGACACCTGCTGGTGGTATCAAGCGCCCATACCGTTTGGTTGTGGCTGGCAAGCAAGACTTGAGATATATCAATAAAACAATGGCTTACCTTGTTGGGATCTTTCACATCCTTGGCTTTGGCCAGTTCCTTGGGGCTCTGCGGGGAGGTTTTGGGGCCGCGGGCAGGTTTGGGAGTGAGCGGAAGAGGAGTTTTGCTGGACGGGGAGATGGGGGTGGACTGAGCAGCATCGTGGAGGAAGATGCGTTCACTCCTCCGCCGCGTCCACTGTTCGTCTTCACTTCCATCCGCTGTAAGGTCGAAACTGAACTCCCGGGGAGACTTGGGTTTCTTGGGTTTGCGTCCACGCTTGGTGGGGCTGGAGTCGTCACGCATCACGCTCGCGGGTGGCAAGAGAGGAAGCTCAGGAGCGGATCTCTTGCCATGCAACAGCGACGGAAATTTCTTTCTTGTCTTGACATCACTCTCCGAATCGGTAAACTCAAACTCTGTACCTATAATCCAAAAGATATAACATTTGTTTATTACTAAAGCAAACACACAATATGTTTTCATGTGACATTTCTTTGTCTCCAATGGACCTCTTGTTATAAAACTGCGTTATTCCATTCTTTTACAAAACTGTCCTATGATGTGACTGTCTCAAGCATGGTTAAATCAATTATTATTCTTATAAATTAAAAAGGAAATAGTAATATGTTTACAAAATACCTTAGGCCTACTTGGATAAGTGGCTATTTTAGTAAAGTCATTATTCTTTTCATCTATACACTTCTAAAAAACACAGGAACTTGATGCATTTTGTCACTAAAAAACAATGTCCTCTGATGTGACACTATATGCAAATTTTAAATTGGGCAATTCTATGGGCAATTAGTTGAAAGTCTTTATTCAAGATGATGTGGCTGAAATCCATGATGTACACCTTTTAAGTTGTCTCAGAATTTTTTTTGCAACCACTATAAATATGTTGTTTTATTTTCTTCTGGTGCGAGACCCCATTTATTAAAAATCTCCAACAAGTCTGACAAGTCATGGAGAAAAACAAAAAATCAAGTGTCTAAAAATGAAGATAAAATGCTATCACAACACATTTATATTATTAAGCCTTGCTATTTGATCATTTTTGCCATGTCACACCATAGGACATAATCATGTCTCCCATGGCCCAAGTTTTACGTCTCCTGAGTTTCAGTCTATTAAGGGGCGATAGAGTTCCCTATAGACCATTTTAAGGGATGTAAACAAAAACAATGGTCCCAACGTATTTCCTGTTTTACATTTTTAATGTCTATAGCTTCTGAGAATCCAAAAAGAGCCACATATTGACATTTTAACATTAAGTTATGATTGAATTGCCTCGTTACAGTTATTAAAAAAGTTTGTTAACAAGCAGGAAATGTTCATGGGCCACTGACATCGCCACATTGAAATGGTCTATAATGGATAACCTCAAATTCAGTTCAAATTTTATTTTTCTACGATAAATATTGCAATATGAACACTGTTTCAGAAGATGGTTTGAATAATTGAAATTGAATAATCACAATGCAAAAAAAAAATGCTTTTCTTACTTTGTTTTGTCTTGTTTCTAGTCTGAATATCACAAAACAATTTTAGACCAAAATGAAAGAAATAAGTGAAAATTAAGAGATTTTGCTTGTTTTAAGAAAAATATCTGCCAGAAATAACCTTGTTTTCACTATGAAATGTAGATATTTTAACTAGAAACAAGACAAACATTTTAAGTAAGAAATGTTTTAAAGTTTAAAGCCCATATAAATACTGTGATGAAATACAATTCTTTCAGTTCTCATAGTGGCCATGGTAGCATACAACATAATCGATGCATCTATGCTCGACCTTAAGGGTTTCACGACAGTAACGTGCATGAGCAGTTATCTAGATTATTTAAACTCAACTCAGATTAGTTAGATCAAATGATCTTCAACTTGCTGTTATGGAACCAATTTAAGCGTGGAAGTTTAATTCGGCTCATTGAAGTCAGGTTTTTAACTTTAATCACCGCTTTTCTAAGCAACTTTTATGAAACAGCCCCCTGGTCAACTATAATTCAGACTCAACATTGCATATCTTTGCGATGTGACTATTGCGGATGCGTACATTGCGATATCGTTTCTGAAACTATATATTGTGCCGCCCTAGTACAAATGTTGAAAACCATTAACATGACTCTATTTTCTCAAACATCAGACAACAAATATATTTTTTGCTCTGAAAAAAAAAAGTTTTACAAAAAAAATTATTTTACAGCCTATTTGTCAACTCAAATACAATGCCATCTGCTATAATTTAAAGCATCTACAAATGGTCAACTCATTTGCAAATGCAGAGCGACAATATAACACGCACATCTGAGAAATAACCAGGGCCAGATGTGGCAGAATTAAGTCTGAATGTTGTTGCAGGGTCTTGGAATAGTTAATGAAGGGGGCTGTTGGTCTCGCTGGCAGGCCTGTCGCGTGCTCCGCTGGATACCCGTACAGGATCACAGCTCAACCTCATCAAAGCAAGGCCTGTCAGCATTGCATTCTCAGCAAGCGCAAGCATCGCAGCAAACACACACACACACACACACTGATATGCGGCGAGGGGATAATGACACTCCATTCTCAAGGTGGGGCACAACTGATGGGTGTCTATATTGAATAACACCCCTACTGAGTGACTGCTCCAAGCACAATGTGTTTTCATCTGCCAGCACCTTTCAATTCCCTCACTCGCCAGCGCACAAGCACGACAGAGCGCTACAAAAGACAGCCAATAACAATGCATCACCTTGTCACCTGGGAATTCAAGTCCCACAGGCTTGGAAAAGCAGCTGATGTAACATTAGAGAGATTACAGATGAACCTAAGAGTATAGAAAAAAACAACCAAACGCTTCCCTACCCAGAAGACTCTGCCGTTCCTCTTTCTTTTTGGCTTTCTGTTTGGCCTCCAGTTGGACAAGGGAGAGCGGATTGGTGATGATGGGGCTTGGGATAGCACTGGCGGCGAAGCGGGCCAGAAGACCCAGTCCGCTCTCTTCTACTGATGACGAACACAGACCATCACTTTCATCAAGCTCGTAATCATACCCATCTTCATCCTCGTCGTCATCCTCGGAATCATCCCGCTCGGTGAAATACTCTGTTGAGAATGGGAAGAAAGCCATTTAGGATGCTTGACAAAAATATGAGCTTTAGAAATCAATGAAGATGAACCCCGTCACACACCCCATCATTTAAAGAAGGGCTCTGCAACTCTGGTCATGGTAGACGAGTGTCCAGATGACTTTAACACATGAACTGGCTTACAAGGGAGTTACTTGTAAATTTGTAATATGTAAAAAGCAGATTACACTCAGAAAGAAACTATAATAATAGTAATGAACGTTTGAAAGTCAATTTAAAGGGCGAAAGAACAATAGAAATGGAGGGAAGAACCCTTATTTTTTGTGTACAGACAGATATTGGGACTGTCTTTAAGGTCTACTTGACACTAGAGTTAAAGAGCCCATGTTTAAAGGGTATAGTTCACACAAAAATTAAAACAGTCATCATTTACTCACCCTCTAGCCTTAAGATATTGGCAGATTGCTTTCTTTTTTTGTCCATACAATGGAAGTCGATGAGGTTCAATCAATTATAAGACCCAACTGAATTTGTTTGCATGAATAAAAACATTATTTTACTGTCCTGCAAGTTTGGAACATGAGGGCAAGCAAAACATGACCATTTTAACTTTGGCTTAAACTATCCCTATCGATGATGTCCCATCAAATCAAAACTTCAATCCCATGCGATTAAATGAATATCCAACATATAAAAAGGCCATTTCCCTAGCTAGTGCTCCATGTAGAACAATAAACCCATTGAATTCAATCTGCATAGCTATGAATACTAGATGTCGGCCCTAATGCATCATTCTGCCAGCTGTAGCGGTCTTTTCACTTTCACGTATCCATTGTAATCTAGCACGGCAGAAACAGACTTTCTTTAGATTAATGTGTTCTTGCTCAAAAACTGCAGCCCACCCACTACTACACAAGATTACTGGTGAGGGACAAAGCCTGGTTTCATGCGGGCAGCATATACTAAGCTGGGTAGGCAGGATCCTGCAAGCACAGCTTTCAAAACCTTCAGAGCTTTAGGGCAGGATTTAAAATCAGCATGGCCGCTGGCTTGCTCCAAATCGAGAGGGGCTGGGAATGCAAAAGCCCAAACCAAATAAGAGAAGCCAGTGAAAGTGGCCTTGCCCAATGTGCTGAATGAGCTGAATCACTGAGGGAAAAATGGGAAAAGAAATAAGCCACAAGCGCTGCAGAAAGCTAAGGTTGCTGGCAGAATCCCTGACTAAGAAAGTCATCAATTATTAACAGTCTCTTCAGCTCGGAGCTTGTCTAAACTGATAAAGGACAAAAAAAAAAAAAAAACCCGAGGACTAACAGTACGACAGTAGGTACCCACTTTAAGAACACCCCCTTTTTTCACCCATTCTCTGGAGGGTGAGGAACATATTTGACACATTTAGTGATGGAAACAGACAAACAATATGATTGTGAGTAGCCAAAGCCAGAGGTGAGTTTGTTAAAAGCACGGACTTTACAGGAGACAAGGACTTTGATTGGTTATGCGAACACAAGTTTATAGATGCCACAGCGTTAAATCCTGAAGCATGTATTACATGAACTGACAGCAAGCAAGGATGTGTACAGGAAGAAGAAACACAAAGCAGGCTCTGAGGACAGTCCTCCATGGCTCCTGAGACTCTGGGTCTGGTCTAGACACAACTCAGACCTTCAACCACTTCAGCCATGGTTATGCGCTACTATTTCAAATTCAATTCCTATTTCTATGTGTTTCAGGACTAAATAAACAAGAAAATAAAAACAACCAATCTTATATATAGTCATTTGAGTCTTATCTGGTTTCTTCCAGTTTCAACAACCAAAATAAACACTGTATTGAAAAGTTCCATATGAAATCTAGCAATGTAGCAAACCTTAAATCATTAGTTTGACCAAAGATATCTAAATGACCGAAAAGGAAAACGAGAAGAACAACAAAATAAAGCCATAAAAGCAAGAACAAGGAGAAGAACAAGGAGGAACAGGAGAAGATCAAAAATGAGTTTGAGTTGAAACAGAAGAACAAGAAGTAAAAGGAGAACAAGTACAAACAAAAGAGGTTGAGAAGATGAAGAAGAATAAGGAGGTGGAGAATGAGGTGAATAACAAGAAGGAGGCTTAGGAGAAGGAGAGTAATGTGAAGGAGAACAAGGAAAAGGAGGAAAACAAGAACATGGAGAAGAATAACAAGATGAAGATGATGGAAGACTACAATGAGGGGGATAAGAACATGGAGGAAGAAAGCAAGGTGGAGCAGAAAGAGAATGGGGAGAACAACAAAAAGCCAGAGAAGCAAGAACACGAAGTAGAAGAAAAACTAGAAGGAGCAGGAGAAGATCAAAAATGAGTTTGAGTTGAAACAGAAGAACAAGTAAAAGGAGAACAAGTACAAACAAAAGAGGTTGAGAAGATGAAGAATAAGGAGGTGGAGAATGAGGTGAATAACAAGAAGGAGGCTTAAGAGAAGGAGGAGGAGAGTAATGTGAAGGAGAACAAGGAAAAGGAGGAAAACAAGAACATGGAGAAGAATAACAAGATGAAGATGATGGAAGACTACAATGAGGGGGAGAAGAACATGGAGGAAGAAAGCAAGGTGGAGCAGAAAGAGAATGGGAGAACAACAAAAAGCCAGAGAAGCAAGAACACGAAGGAGAAGAAAAACAAGAAGGAGCAGGAGAAGATCAAAAATGAGGATGAGTTGAAATAGAAGAAGAACAAAAAGGTAGAGGAGAACAAGTACAAGCAAAAGAGGAGAAGAAGAGAGTTGAAATAGAAGATGAAGAATAAGGAGGTGGAAAACAAAGAGAGGAACGAGGAGAGCAAGGTGAAGAAGAACAAGGAAATGAGGAGAACAAGAACATGGAGAAGGATAACAAGATGAAGATAAAGATGAAGGAATACTACCAGAGGGGGAGAAGAACATGGAGGAAGAAAGCAAGGTGGGGCAGAAGGAGAATGGGGAGAACAACAAAATAAAGCCGAAGCAAGAACAAGATGGAAAAGAAGAACAAGGAGCAGGAGAAGATCAAAAATGAGGATGAGTTGAAATAGGAGGAGGAGAAGAACAAATAGAGCAAAAGAGAAGATGATAAATAAAAAGATGAAGTAGAAAAATAAGGAGGTGGAGAATGAGGTGGAGAACAAGAAGGAGAGCAAGGTGAAGGAGAACAGGGAAAATAAGGAGAACAAGAACATGGAGAAGAATAACAAGATGAAGAAAGACTACAAGGCGGGGGAGAAGAACATGGAGAAAAAAGCAAGGTGGAGCAGGAGAAGGAACAGGAAGAACAACAAAATAAAGCCATAGAAGCAAGAACAAGAAAGAAAAGTACAAAGAGGAGCAGGAGAAGATCAAAAATGAGGATGAGTTGAAATGGAACAAGAAGGAAGAGGAGAACAAGTACAAGCAAAAGAGGGGGGGGGGGGGATGAAGAAGAGTAAGTAGGTGGAGAATGAGGTGAAGAACAAGGAGGAGGAGGAGAGCAAGGTGAAGGAGAACAAGGAAAAGGAGGAGAACATGAACATGGAGAAGGATAACAAGATGAAGACTACAAGAAGAACATGAAGAAAGCAAAGTGGAGCAGAAGAATAAGGAGTAAAAAGAGAAGGAAGATGAGAGGCCAGTGTAGAACGGAGCAAATCTGATAACTACATACTTTTTTTCTACCAAACACAAACATAACCATGGCTTGAAGGCGTGTAACAGGAGGTGAGCATGTTAAAAAGGAATTTTCAACACCTCATCTGTTATCCAGTCTTTTTTTGTTTGGTTTGTGTTTTGGTTCTGTAACAGTGTAAGCACAAATTAGTAGAAATTATTGAGAAGTCACAGCAAAAGAGGGTGGTGGCCTACTTACAGAACAATGCTCAAGGCTCAGGTGACATGGATAGTGACCTCACGCTGAACAGCTGGCTGCCTTACTCCCAGCCAAGCCCTTTGCTTCTTATTTTGTTGCAGCAGGACAAGCAAATGCACAGACCGATAGACATTCAAAAGCATCATGGGTAGGAGAAGGGGTCAGAGGTGGAGGGGTGGCCAAGCAGCTGCAGGGAGAGAGCGAGCAGTCTAGAGAGGCTAGGTTATTAATTTTTTTTTTTTTTTAGTAAACAAGGGAACTCCCTATTTTCCAAATATCCCATAACGCTTTGCCTGTTCACACTTTTATCATAGTGGGAAAACACATTTCTAGAGTTGTTCAAGATTTATGATGGCAAGGACTTTCACGATATTCAAATTCTGGTTAATTTAGGGGCCCTTTATACAACAACGTTTTAGCCAAAACAGGAAACTTAAGCATTTTGCTTGTTCTTTTACATGTGTTACATGACAATAGCGCTTTTGTGAAATCTGAAAACTGGTTTCAAAGTGGACGTTTTTGAAAGCGCCAACATTGTTATCTGTATAAACGCTTGAAAACTAAAGTCTTGATGAAGTCTTAAAATGATGATGTCATGAGAGATAATAGTAGAAAGGTGTAGATCAGGGGTGCTCAACCCTGTTCCTGGAGATCTACCATCCTGCAGAGTTCAGCTCCAGCCCTGATCAAACACACCTGAACCAATTAATTAGGACCTGAACAGCACTTGATAATTACAGGCAGGTGTGTTTGATATGGGTTGGAGCTGAAATCTGCAGGACGGTAAATCTCCAGGAACAGGGATGGTCACCCTGATGTAGATCAATGGTCTCAAACTCAATTCCTGGAAGGCCGCAGCTCTGCACAGTTTAGCTTCAACCACCTCCAAATCACACCTGCTTAATAGTTTCTAGTAGTGTTGAACACTTTGATTAGATCAGCTGAGTTTGATTAGGGTTGAAGCAAAATTGTGCAGAGTTGCGGCCCTCCAGGAATCGAGTTTGAGACATATGGTGTAGAATAAAGTCTGGGTGCAACGCAAGTTGCTGAGACTTTTGTTTCAGTATGTTGAAATGGAATATTGAGTAGGGTGCTATGGTCTTTTGTGCATCATTCCCTCATAGCAAACTAACAGTAAAAGGAGAGTGGCTAAAGATATTAATATACAGTTGCTATGGAAGCCTTCAGAACAGAATGAGTGCCACTGCAAAGGTGCTAGCAAATTATATAAGGTCAGCAAAACAGTGGATAAACTTGCACAGATTTATCTTAAAGTCCCCATTAAGCTGCGACTGTTATTTTTTCCGTATTGTGACGCAGTTCATAGAGAAACGGAATATTAAATGAGAAAAAAAAGTGGGCGTGGCTTGTTTTTTTTACTGCGAGCTGAATGGATGTAGTAAAGTAGGCATTTGATTCAGAAAGATGAGGGAAAGGGTTTAGGGAGAGTTATTACAACCTATCAGACTCCTGCTCACCATTTTCTGTTTGTTGTCAAAACTGACAGTTAGAGGGGCGTGGTTAAGTATGTTAGCCACAACCATTTGCTAAATTTTACGCAATCTGACAAATTAACTGAATAAAAACAGGAAGTGCTTTTACAGATTTAAAGATTAGAGCAGCAAACATTTTTTTTTTCTTAATGACATGCACAGACGAATTGTTCACCACAAAACTAGCAATGTGAGCTAACAAAATCATATGGTTAGTTTTGATTTCTTGGGGACTTCATAAATGACTATGTGAGCTAGCGAAATAAACATTGTAATTTCTGAATTCATGCGGATTTTAAAAGGCAAGCCCAAACACACACACAACAATGGCAGAGTATATCGTAGTGTTGTTACACAAATGTTTGCTAACACTTCATCAGCAAAGTGTGAATTTACTTCACATTGCAACCACAAGCGACGCATCTCACACACGCATCTTTTATTTATTTATTTTTTTAAGCGCACTTTAAAAAAAAAAAAAAAAAAAAACTTTCCAATTTTGGCTACATCGTTGTTGTGTAAGCCTAGGCTTAGTGAATTTGTTATAATGTATTTGATCATATGGTATTCTCTAACAACACTGGTTTATGAAACCAATTAAAAATATATGGCTTACAATATTGTAAATGCAGAGAAATATTAGCCAAGATCCATTTAAAACCAATTCAACACTTTCTCATCTGTAAAATATGGAATCTCTCAGGAGAGCCTAGCAACAAGTTAGTTCTGCTTCTCAAAGTCATTTGGCCTAATGAATCTCATCATGAGCGCTGAATTTATGCGGAGATCTCCTTGTGACAGCTCTTCATTGATGAAAGGGATATTTGAACAACAGAGGAAATCAGGAGTGTGGAGCGTTGCAATCTAACACTCTACAGCAGGAGATGTAGCGAAAGAGACAGAGGACACTGCGTTTCTTTGCTTTCAGTAAAAATGAAATCAGCATGTTTAATAAAGCTTGAGTACCAAACTGCAATACAATAAAGAACACTTTCCACATAGCCACACACATTTTAATGCACAATGGCAAGACATTCCTATAAAAAGCAACCATATTTAAAAGGACTCTAACAAGAGCCGATTATATTATATACAGGATGTGAGGTAGCAAATTCTGACGCAAGCATCTTAAAAATGGCTTCTCAGGAAAAATGTCAGCATGACCAATGGTCATGGTTAAAATTACAAGACAGACCAAAAATAAAAAAGAAAGGCTAAAACCGAGCAGCTGCCATCTCGATTCTGTGCATAGTGAGGTATGCTTTATTAACCTTGGTCAAATGAGTCCTCAGAGGAGCTGACTCCTGCCTCCTGTAGCAATAAAGCAAAGTGCTTATGTTTCCTCTCTTTGGCCGCCTGCTTGGACTTGAGTGATGAAGATGAAGACGAAGAGGCTCTCTTGGATGATGAGCGCTTTTTCTTGGATGGAGTGCTGCACAGGCCGGGGAGCTGCGGATGTGGCCCCGTTCTCCCCAACATGGAGCTCGAAGGCCAGCCATCCTTCAGGGAATCCTCCTCTTCTGAATCTGTGTCTGGGGCAAATCACAAACAACTTTACTAAGGATGGACGTCCAAAAGCATTAACTAAAAACTGATTCAAAACAGTTATGCAGGATCAATACTCTATTGTTGGTATTGTGTTGACTAAAGATTAATAAATCTATCATGCAAATAACTGAAAAAAATAGATATGCCATCAGAAAGAAATGGAGGTAAATGGCATCAGTAGTCAACAAAATAAAAGTTAGATTTAGCTTAAACACATAACTATACACCAAATGCTGAACATTTTGAATGTTCAATTAGTTCAATTGGTCTTTTTTTTTGGAAAAAGGAAAAATTAAAAGCTATAAAATTATTAATTTTAGTCTTTGCATTATCAAATAAATGACTAACATTCATCTAACGTCTAATCTAAACCTATTTTGGCAAAAGACTAGTTACACATGCAGTGCCACAGCAGTTTTTAATACAGATATTATCATAAAATGGAAAATATCAAAGCAAACAAAACACAGATGGAACAAAAAAAACCTTGTGGTAACATGCTTACATCAGAAATAAAACACTGACAACAAAAACAACAGACTTACTGTTAGAATAGCTGCTGATTTCTGACCTCACTGGAGAATAAGGTGCTTTCCTCTGGCCTTTTCCCTTAAGGCAGGCTTCAGAAGGCTTCGTTTTGGCAGCCATTTTGCTTTTACCTCCTTTGGAAGTCTTCTGAAAGATGCCGAGATCTTTTGACAGGCTTGATTTCCCCATCTTAACTCTCACGTCTAAATCGGTGAGCATGGGGACTCTGCTTCCAGAGCTAGGCCTGGACTTCCCTGAGGAACCGTCTATGAACTTACAAGAGGGCTTGCTGAATTTATTGAGCTTAGTGAGAGACAAGGCCTTGTCAAGTTTGGATGCCAACTGCTCCTGCTCGCTCACTCGGCTCTTCTTCACAGCGATTTTAGGGGCCTGTTAATAGAGATTGCACCAAATGAGTATTGAATGGGGAATCTAAAAGAAAATGATTCAGCCTTGGCAAAACTTGAACCTGCATCACTTGTACGAACAGCAAAGCTCATGTTTGGAGCACCATGGCTCTAACTAGAAACAACATGTTGGTTCAACAAAGTCTTAAATGTTTAGAAGCCAGAATTGCTTTAGTATGACTCCGGAATAAAAGAGACTAACCTCATGAGAGTAGCTTGAACATGCCTCCTGCTCGCCCCAGCTCTTTTTCTTCTTCTTCAATTTCAACGCGCTGCTGCCGTCTTCCTCCTCCTCCTCATCTCTGTTAGAGGCCCGAAAGCGCTTCTTCAGCACCTCCCCGCTCTCCGAGTCCTCTGAGTAAAGCACACTTCTGCTCAACCTGCAAAACAACAGCATGTTCAGCTGCAGGGCAGGCTGTGTGGAGCACAGCTGGGCCTTAACGGTGCCCGAGCTCCATACTCACTTTGCACATCTCGAATCCAACTTGCTGGAGGGTGGAGACAGCGCACACAGGCCATGATTCCTCTTTCGGGGACGTCCCGGGCCCCTGCGGGCTAAACTTCTGTTCCTCTCCTGCTGTTGGATATGTTGTTGTTGCTGCTGCCGTTTCTCTCTGTGAATCAGAGAGATCATAAATTGCCGTTTGTCTGACTGTTAGTGGGATTAAGTGAGGTAGTTTGCAATTAGCGGTGTTAATGAAGTGCTGCAATGGGAGGTAATGTAAAGACTCACTCTTTGTCTCTCCGTCTCTGCAGTTTGACCAGCTCTCGTTGCTTTTCTTTGTAGCGCTGCTGCAGCTCAGCCAGTCTCACGCGGTAGTCCACTTCTGCAGCATCCATTCCCTCCAAAGAGGATTTGGAGAACATCTAAGTGAGAAAGCAAGATTAATGTCTGTAGCTTGACTCTAAACAGCAGCGATTAACACTGGTTTTGGGCATCCAGCTGAAATCAAATGACCGGGTGACAGTGGTGGTGCTAAACAAGGCATTTGACAGGGTTTTGGCCTAGTTGGAAATTTGCTCAAGCAATTATTTTCTGATGACTTTCCTATATTCCTATTTAAGTTTATATACATTGAAAACCTTGAAAAGGTGGCCTATATACAATTGATGTTATGAGAAGGAGTCAAGTTTCAGTTCACATTAGCATTCATTTTAAATGAATAGTTCACCAAAACAATTTCAATTGTTGTCAAAGGTAGCATTGCATTTTAAAGCACCTGCAGTGTAGCGATGAAACAATGGAAGTCAATGGTTTTCAGTTTCTTTTGTGTTCAACAGAATTGTTATTTTTAGGTGGACTAAGTTTATCAATAGCTATAATTTAATAAATGTATTTTTATTGTCAAGTAAACGACAGAATTTTTGCATAATAGTTCAGATGAGAATAATAATAACAATAATAATAATAAAAATAATAAGTCGACTGTCTCAGTCTGAAATTTATGATGGAGAGGAAGAACTGCCGTTTTGAGGAACATCTAGTTGTTACTGGCATATTAGTCAGCTTTTGATTAAAATGTGTGGAAATCTACCTGGAAAATACCAGCAGATGCTTAGAATCTTAACTCGACTGCTGAATCTTAAATCTTGACTGCTGTTAATCATCAGATGAAATTTACTACTGTATGCATCTGGTGAGTAGCAACTCTTAAATAATTGTATGAATTGTTGACTATCTTTTACAAAAATTCTCCAGTTAGTTGGTATTGAGTGTGACTTACACATGATGGTTATAAAAATTGTCAACAATGTAAAATAATAATTAAAAAAAAAATTTAATTTCTTTTCAATCGGTGTTCATTCAATTAATTGATTTGTAAGCATCTTATTTTCACAGTTGGCATTAGAAGTTAGGCTATATAATTCATTACAGTATGGCATATAATAATTTTATTACAGAAGAAATTTGAAGCTTAAAATATAAAAAAAAGTGGCTGAATTTGCATATTATGTTGATGACGCTTTCATTACTTTCTCTCATTTGAATTTGTTTTTCAGCTCCTCTCTGTAATGTTAAACCCCCAAGTAGCATCAGCAACAAAAAAAATCCAGCAGCCACCTCCAGGTACCCAAACGTTAAGAGGCTGGAAATCTAAGATAGTATTAGCTAAAAGCTTGGTGTAAGACATATTTCCTTTGCACAATGTCAAACACTGCTTAAAATGTAAATAAATTCAAATGCCACTGGATCTTGTAGAAATGCTTTAAATGCTTAAACAAACGTCACTAGCTAGCTATAAACACAAAATGTGAGGAAATCAAGCACAGATGGAATTGGTGGAAACAGCTTTAAACGTAAACACGTCAAACATGACTTGCAGTAAACACTGTTAAAATGGGCCGCAGGAATTTGTGGAAACTGATTGGGATGTGAAAAACCTCAAATGCTACTCACTGTAAACATACTCCAAGGGAAAAATAAAAAACACTGCATCATTTCCAAAAAAGAAATTCAAAAAGCTCATTTTAATTTGTAGAAACTTCTTTTGAGGTAAAAACTTCAAACAGACCAACTGTAAACAGTTAAAACGGGGAAAAACAAACACCACTGGAACTTTCAAACACTGCTATCAGTTAAAAACACCAAATGCCACTAAATATAAACAAAGCAGAACAAAAACCAGAAAGCCACTGGGATTTCTAAACATTGCTTAAATGTAAAAACGTCAACATTGCTGGCTGTAAACAGTTGAAACAAAAACTCAAATATCACTATATAACTATAAACTGATAGAGTGTAATTTAAATATTTCTCAGTGCTTCCCACAGGTTTGAAATATACTTTCTGTGGTAGCCAGAATAAAACACATCATTTACCCACATCACATTAACAGTTAACTATATGCAACAAACAAAACCTAAATTAATTTTTAACAATAATTAGATTTATTATGTAAGACTGTTATACACTGTTTCTTTTCAATGGGTTAAAGTAAAAAAAAAAATAGAAAAAAAAGACATCTACAATTTCTCTTTTACACTATTCAGGAGCCATGTGCACCCATTGACAGGTAAAATCTGTTTGTCTCTCTCTTTCAAGTTCAAAGCAAAGTTGAATGCCAAAGCATTTTAGATATGTATATAAAATAGCACTATGTAATATATTAACATCATCAAGTTAATAAATAATCAGCAAATGTGAAATATATGACAGAAAAGGGAATAAAAACAGACAATATCTCTAAAATGATCAGAGTTACAAGATTAAAACGTGTAGATTATTTAAATAAGGCAAATGCGTTGATTAACCAATTTTAATGGTGTACATATACAGTACACTAGTTTGCAGCCAGTTTAGACCAGTCATTTAGTTCTTTCAGAGTATATAGTAACGTTTTCTGAATCGTTTAGATTAAAGAATGAATTATTAAATGAATGAATGTTTCTCTCTATAATAATAATAATAATTCCTTACATGTTATATAGAGCTTTTCTGGACACTCAAAGCGCTTTACACACATTTTTAGGGGAATCTCCTCATCCACCACCACCACGACAGGCCAGAAATATTGCGCCAGACTGCACACCACACACCAGCTGATTGGTGTAGAGGAGACAAAATGATGAAGCCATTTATGATATGGGAATGCGTAGGAGGCCATGATGGACAGAGGCCAGTGGGCAAATTTGGCCAGGATGCCAGGGTTAAACCCAGACTCCTTTTCGAAAGACATCCTGGGATTTTTAATGACCACAGAGAGTCAGGACCTCTCATCCAAATATAGTATATAGAGTCCCCATCAATATACTGGGGCGTTAGGACCCACACAGATTTCAGGTTGAGCGCCCCCCTGCTGCTCTCACTAACACCACTTTTCGGCAGCAACCTAGCTTTCCCATGTGGTCTCCCATCCAGGTACTGACCGGGCGCAGCCCTGCTTAGCTTCAGTGGGCGACCAGAGTTGCAGAGAGCTAGCTGCTAACTAGTAAAGTCAAGTCTGCCGACTAGTAAATGTCTAAATACTGCTTTAAATAAACTCATTTCACATTTCAAAACTGTTAACAAAAAACAGTTTAAACACTACTGTAACCATGAAAGCAATGTAAAGGTGTTACTACTGTTTGCATTTTAAACTACACATTGTGATTCTGAATTAGCCAAAATTACTAATTCAAAGCAAAAACAGATATCTTGACCAATGGTCTACAATAGGGAGAAGAAAATTAATTATAAAAAGGCAAACATACAGGTTCATCTTTCTTCTGTCTCCAGCTGTATTTCTTATTAGGGTTGAGTTCTCGGGGGAGGCGGATGATAACCTGAGGTTGACACTCGATGGCCTCCAGGAGGACCTGCCTGCCAGCTTCCAGCAGACTCTCCAGTCCACAGAATATTACAGCTGCACACACAAACACACGATCGATAGCAACATTAATTACCTCTAGGGAGCACAGGGCAACCCTGCATTCTCCAATACATCAGCACATGGGTGTCTCTTGTGTCAGAGTGCATTAATGGATTTGACATCCAGATACATCCAAAACACCAGACAGTTGCATTTATTTATCTATTCTTTAAACAACTGCATTTACTCTATACTCTGTAACAGGCATCACTGTTCATCATGCCAGCAAACTCTAGAGAGATTCACTAATTCCTAAGCTTGTTTCAATGCATTTTACTTTACAAACACATACACATCAGTGAGCAAATCTCCCCCCACCCAATCACTCCGCTTTCCCTGGAAACTGCTGGAGCACACTAGATCAAGCCCTGCATGCTTCAGATTTCACTTCCTTTCTCTAAAAATAAGACTCACCCTGCGTGTCATCTCTGGGTTGCCTCTGCATCTCCAGCTCTGCCATCTGGCTGAGCAGAGCCATGCCTTCCAGAGCAGTGGACTCCAGGGGACTGACGTCTGTGCAGAGTTCAGACCTGGAGCTACAGGCATCTGTCAGGATGGACATTGCTTCGGCCTGTGGAAGCTCGCTGGCCGTGACCAGGGCGAACATGCCTGCCATGGGGTCTTCAGGCAGGATGGCCACCGCTGCGGAAGAGGGCGGAAGGTGAGGAGGGTCGCTGTTAGGCAGGAAAAGATTGTCAAGTTTGGACTCCAGGTGTGTAGAAGAGTCAGGGACAGCATCTCTGAGTTCTGCTGGGTTCAGGCTATCAGAGAGATCTAAGGGCTGTTTTGTTGGCTGGACGTCACAAACCACAAGGTGTGTGTCAGAGTAACTTGATGAGGATTTGTAGTCCACCAGACCAGTAGAGGCATCTGAGGTTTCTGTGCTGGCACTTCTTTCAACATCGAGCCTAGATGTCTCATAGAGGCTGGTTCGTTTGATTTTGATGTCCTCCCCATGTTCCTGCTCGGGGTCATCCTCTGGCGATGGTGTGGCTATTGTTCTGGGATGGGCCTCGGGTTCTGTTGGGATGCTAGAGTCTTGGGTGATGATGGGTGCAAGCCTTATGCTGTCGTCTTTACGGTCTTCCAGGTTTGGCTCTTTTTTGAAAACAGTGCTGCCCTCCTCCTCCATGGGCTCCAGCTCTCTGGATGTCTGAAGTGGCTCCACTAGTACTGGAGAACACAAGTGCTGGGGTTTGACATCTGCGGCTGTCACCAAGTGCTCGGAGGTCTCAGCTGGCAATGGCACATCTGGTGCCAGGCCATCGGCATCTGCGGCAGCGGCCGGTTGGAGAAGGTAGGGGTAATGGCTGCCGAAAGGTGCCGTTATTGATTGGTATGGGTAGCCGGGAGGAATTTCTGCCAAAGAAACAGAAGAGAGAGAGCTGTTTGAGGGGCTTGGAGTGCTTAGGCAAAGACTACAGGGGCTTTAGATTCCTGCAACGGAGTGACAAAGTGATTAATAACCCCACATGTTCTATGGCACAGGGGCTTTATGAAACTTTCATGAACCAAATGGCCTCAGCATAAGCATCCCAAAAGCCCTTACATACACACAGACCAACAAGCTCGTGCCTGCTCATACATTCAGAATGCACCGTGAGCAGAAAATCTATTTATTCTGAGCATTGAACATTTTTAAAGGGAAACCACCAGGGGATGTGGGTACAAAAGGGCTGCTGTCATAAGAAGTCTCTATTCCAGTGAAGTGGCAGCTGGTAATCCCATATGTGGCGATATTTGCAGACTACTCATTAAGACTGCACTACCCTGCACATTCTGACACGAAGAATAGCACACCGCCTTTGACTGCTGTCCTGTGTGGATACTCGGTCCCCTCCCAAACACGTTTCCGTAAAAATAGCTCTATGGTGATTAATGGCCATGCATTATTAAACAGCTTTCCTTCCGTTTTTTTATTAGTGTTCCTCTCATACAGTATAGTGCAACATGCACATAAACAATAATTACTTCAACTCACAAATTTAGAGTTGAGGTGATTGTGACAAATGAATCTTGGGCATTTCATTAGGTAAAGCCGATCTTCCCACTTACCACGGTATATGGATGGGAAGGGTGTAGAGGGCTGCTTCTGTAGACTGAGAGGTACTTTCTCAGACACTTCCACAGACTCCTCTTTGGTCCGGATTGGGGAGGAAGGAGAGGGTGATGCTGAAGCAGGGCTGAGAGAATGAGGGACAGGAGACGACGGATGAGAGTATGGCTGCTGAGGGAGGGACTTCTCCACTTTGGGTCTTTCCTCAGACTTCAGTGCAGTGACAGGAGAAGGCAGCGGGGGGACAGGCAGCGGCGTCAGAGCTTTGCTATATGAAGTCGAGGGGGTCGGGGAACGTGGCGGAGGCTTGCGTGAATGCATGGTTGTAGTAGGAATGCAGGAGAGACTGGATTTGTGGACTTCAGCTCCTCTCTTGTCTGGTTTTTCGTCCAAATCGGTCCTTGGTTGACTTGCATTTAATCTCTCCTGCAGCAAAGAACAAATCATGTTTCATTTCAACACTATAAAACTATAAAAGTTAGAGTTCTTGCAAATGAGCTAAACCAATGATATTAACAATAATAAAACTATTTAGCACATAAAACTATTCATTTTTGTAATCTCAATGTACAGAGTTTACTTGAATTTATGTCTTATTGTCATGCTAACTATTTGGTGTAAATAGAGCTTAAGGACTACAAAATGGAAATCACAGCGGTACCTTGACATGATTATAATGACATTGACAGAAAGAGTCTCGTACCACTAACTGTGCGTTCCTCTGCAGCTCCATGACCTGTGCGGTTTGGTGCTGGATCATGTAGAGCTCATGTTGGCGCAGGAGCTGCTGATGGGAGAGGAGCTGTAGCTGATGGGCATGCTGCAGAGAGCTTCCTGCCGGCGGGTACATGGCTGACCACAGAGGGGGGCCTCGCTCTAACATCTCAGCTTTTAAAAGAACAGGACAAATACTTGAGCCTCACACATCAAATCACATCAAGGATATCACTCCCACTCATATAAATGTATATCATCTTATGCATGCGTGAACGGAAATGCAGTAAAATATGAATGTTGTGGAGAATTACATGGGACGTACCATAGTGTGGCAGATGCTCTGTTGGAATAACCACCACCTGTCCAGTTTGTGGATCTCTGGCAAACTGGTAAGGTGGGGGGATTGAGCCTGCCAGAGCAGGAGGATATCCTGGAGGAAGCGCCTGATGAAGGGAAGGAGGACCCAGGCCTGGAGACAAGAAAGGGTGAGAAATGGTTGAGTTCACCGCACTTGTAGTTGATGGTCCATTTGCACTTGCTTTCTGGCGGCTTCAAGAACACTCAAGAGTTAATTCCCGAGAGAAACACCATTCCCACCATAATCTCACCCCCGTGCATGGAGCACAGACCTCTTGAATTCCTGCCAAGAGGCACAGCACTTTAACCGCAGCTATTTTCTTAGGGGACATTTTTTTGTTTTTAAAGTAAAGTCTAGACAGAAACTGGAACGTCAGAGAACTGTGAACTGACCGTGCTGTTCGCTGTTATTCTTGGATGGAAGTTGTGGAGTGAGACTGATTGTTTCTAAGAATGTCTAAAACACTCAGCCTAGACAAAACGCCGGGGCCGTCTGGCAGGGCAACAGACTGCCTCGAGGAAATAATTCAGCATCCAAATCCCATTCACAACACAGTTCTGCAGCATTCCAAAGTCCATGACCCATAATCATTTATTACTCATTAAAATAATAATGAATGCATAGTAAATGCTTGTTGTAACATGACATAATACATTCACTACAGGCACAACGAAAAGAAAAAAAAGGTTGGTACCATATGGAGAGCCAGACAGCCACATGGATGGGGCTCCTGGGCGGGGCAGCCATGGGTGGGAGGCCAGGTGGGAGGCGGGATCAGCAGGCCAGCGGCCCGCACCAGCCAGAGTAGGTCCGCCAGTCACCATCAGGTTAGGGTTTAGGCCACTAGCAGACACCATGGGTGGATGCAACTGTGTGTAGTCTGCCAGCTCTTTATTCTCTCTGTGAATGAGATTAGTATTAGTGGTCGACTAAAGCCTGTATTGGTTTTCAAATTGCACATTAAATTCTACAGAGCCATTAAAGTTTCTTTAGTAATAGGTAATGCCAACTTTAATCATAAAATAAAACATTCACAAATATACGTCTTAAATTTTAGGTTTGTAATTTAAATATAAAAATAGTATCCAATATTTTAAAACTGTTAATGCCCTGATGTTATGATCTGCATTTTAGAATTGGTCTAGTTATCCCTAACAAGACCAAATTAAAAATTGTTTAAAATAACAGCCCAATGTCTCGAATATTTTGTTTTCATTTTTGGCCTTGAAATGTTCAGCATAGAATACAACTACATGTTTTCAAAAACTGATTTCTGAGAAGAAGAAAAAGCACCACTGTGAAGCTAAAGGCTTTAAATAATAAAAAGGGCTTTTAAAGTGTTTTCCTATTACATAAATCATATTCACCGTAGTCACCAGGAAATTCACCTTTTGTTTTCTTTTATAAGACTGCTAGATGTCCAATATCCAGGGGCCAACATTTCATGACCTGAAAAATCTGTCATAGGTGCTTCTACATTGCAAAATCCATGCTTATTCAAGACTAACATGAGGACTGGTGGCCATTTAGACATGACTGAGATACAAATTCCCCAGTCTGTGACTTCTATTCTGCCGTACACTTAAGGACAGACACTGGGAGCAGAATCCTGCTGAGAGAGCCAGTCACAGTTATAAGCACCAATTTCCCCAGTGGGGAAGACTGACTTTTTCATGCTCTTCGAAATGAGCCACACTTTGAAAATAGGCTCATATTTGCCCAGAACTGTTGCTATAAATTTGTTCACTCTAAAGAAAACCACACAGAGTGTGACCAATGAAAGTAAAATGTTGCTCCGTTTAGCCAGTTTGGGAAATCAAAGAAACAAGAAGCACTGGGTGGATATGCCTGGTCCTTACTACAAGGTGAACTATTTCAATAAAAGCATACATTTAATGAATATTATTTTTTCTCCAGATTGCAAAAAATATATATTTTCCACATATTAATAATATTACAATTAAGGGTGCTTTCACATATGTGGTTCGGTTCATTTGGTCCGGACCAAAGGCAACAAATGATACATTGTAGCATTTTTCTGCCGTTTTGGGTCCCTTTCACACCACACACTGAGTGCTTTGGTCCGAACCAGTTGAAACGAACCAAAATGCAGTCATGTGACAAAATCTACATCACTCACTGGCCAGATGTTATTGAACGCATTTCCTAAACTGCTTTTCAATTGGTCAGAATTCACGTGGAACTACCGCAAATAAACAAACCGGCAGACACACGCTGCGCTGGCTGACGCAGTATCACTGGTCATAGTATAATATGTAGTTTATATGCATCACTTTAGAAAAACTATACATTTCGAGAATGAAGGGCAGCTGGGGCTGGAAAATTTTTTTTAATGCATTGCAATCGGCGAAAGCATTAGGAGAAGGCGTGAAATAATTTAGCTAAACTGCGACATGGTCATCTTTCGGAAATATCACCAATGATCCATCAGGTAATGTTTCTCCCTCCCTCCATCTCCCTCTCTCTCTCTCTCCCCCTCTCTCTCTCTCTCTCTCTCTGTTTAAAACTGTTGGTAAAGCGCTGTCAACAAATATTTTCCCTCCAAACCCCATAAGATAGACAGCGCATCGCACTACGGCAGCTGGATTAGTCCAAAAAGGCGCAGTACTTTTTGCGGTTTGGTCTGTTTTAGTTTGGATCACGTTCTCACCACAAACGAACCGCTCCAGGGTTCGTTTGAAAGCGTACCGAGACCACCTCTTCAAGCAGGTCTCGGTACGCTTTTTTGGTGCGCACCCGAGCGCGATTGCTACGTTCTCACCTGCCCAAACTAACCGCACCAAGAGGGAAAACGAACTCTAGTGCGATTCAACCGAACTAAATAAGGCAAGTGTGAAAGCACCCTAAGTATTTCTTCTAAAATGTTTCCAGAGATTTTAAAGCCATTTCAACTAATGCAACAGAGAGAGTTTCTTTAAAGATCCACACATTTAAAGTGTCACTGATCTGTACTGAAGAAAAATCTATCCATTCACTGCCCATATCACCAGCTTCACAACACCAGTGGAAGAAGAAAAAATTAAATAAAAACGAACCATAGAAATCCCTTGTGATGAAAGGAGACATTAAAAAACAGTGGAAGGTACCAGTTTTCAGATCTGCAGAACTAATGCTCTTGTTAAATCCCAAAAGCAGGATTAAATTAGCAGCTAGACAGACACATCCTTAGTTCATTTCTGAGATCTCGCTTTAACATGCACTGAAGGTGCTTTACACTAGCAGTTACAAACTCTCTTCTTACCTTAACACTTTCTCTTGCTCACGCTCCACACGTCCCGACAGCAGGCGCTCATCACGGTGCCGCGGCCTCTCATCTCCTTGCTCTTCCTCTGTGTGGATTGGGCCTGCATAGTTAGGACATTACATCAATTGAAGATATTTTTGCTAAATTAGATAAATTCTTAGTGTTGCCAGTCTCTTTGTCCACGACTTCATACATTCGATCCAAATATTTGATTTCTTAGAAAACTTAAAAACAAAGTCAAGCCTTAGTAGAGTATGCCAGTGGCAAGACTTAAATGTTACAGTTTTCTCTTTATAAATACACCACTCCAGAAATAGCTCAAACTCTAAGGGTGTTTATCAGATCTAACACTCAGCACCAGTCATCAGCAGTGTCTTACACATCTATGAGCTTACAGACAGACTGCAGAGCAAAATAACACACAGAACCTATGCAGGGTAACATATCACATTTACAAGAACCCACCAAGGCCCATCAATCACTTATCAATGTTTCAACACCACTGTGGCGTCATATACAGTTCAAATTGCTAGTATTAGAGAAGCAGCTATTTTGGAGAACCATCAGAGAAAACTAGAAGCATTTTACAATCGGAGCTAAACTAAAAGAGACTTTGAAGTTTGTGTTCAAAATACCAAAGCAACACATCCTTGCAAAAGATAAATGTGCAGAAAACATCCGAGAGGGATTTAGTTAGGAGTGTATTGAACCTTTCAGTACTGACAGACAGCGGCTGGGAAGAGATTGTGTTCTTCTAAAACGAGGAGGGGGACGAAAGTGCACACAGATCTCTGTCATGCTCCAGGGAAAAGGTTTCAGTCTGTTTCCAAGGTTACCGAAAGCCTGTCCGACATGCTATCCGTTTGCATCAAAAAGAGGGCAAATTAGTCAAGCAAAGCTCTGTCCCTAACACTTGTTTTAAATGTAAATTCAAACCTTCTCTCAGAGTGTGGGGACTAATGTTATTACTGCAATTTCCTTGCACAGAAGAGGACATAAATTAATGCCTTTCTCCCCACCTCTCTTTCTGTCCCTTTCCGAAAGCTGATTCGATTGCTAAGCAACAAACCTAAAGTCATATTAGAATGCACTGCTTGTTTTCCACCTTTAGTGGAGCTCTGTAAATTATGTTTATAAGCAGGCGGGCATGCCGTGTCTTAGTGAAAGGTTTAACACACTCTCTATGCTAACAGGAAACACTGCGGGCCAAAGCAATAGGAAAGTTCATGCTGTTTAAGAAATGAAATAAAAGGAGCGACCTTGCTGAAAAGCATGCCCACATAAATGGGCTGGAACCACAGAAAATAACAGTGGGTCAGTGTGTTGTTCCGCAGTATGTTAAAGGTGTGAAAACATGTACCAACAGAGGCCAGAAATATACTATTTATAACAGCACAAAGAGTTACTCTATTTGTCTGCAGAACACCAACGACAAGAACGAACACTGCCCATACAATCTCCAGAACAACATTGCACCTAAATGAATTTTATATTGTTCATGATTTGCTGCCTTGACCAGCAGAGTTGTTTAATCTCATGTTCTTTCACACCCACACACACTTGATTCAAGCTGATCCAATACATCAAGTCCTGATGGAGAATGTGGAGATAAAGCAGCTGCTGCGCCCCTCATCTGGGAAGGTTACTAAACTTGCAGAGCATATTTATTTATTATTTCTTTTTTTGTTGTTTGTATATGCTATCAATTATAGTTCTTATAAAGAAAATCAATAACTGAAAAATCACTATCTACAGGTCACGCTTGCCAAAAAATAGAAATCAGCCAAGAAAATTGCAATCAGTGTATTAGATATACACTGATTGCAATTTTCTTGGCTGATTTCTAGACAGGACAGAACACACAGGAAATGTGTTCCACAGAAAAAAATCCAGTCATACAGATTTGAAGCAATGTGAAGGTGAGCACATAATGAAAGACTTTTCATTACAGGGCGAACTATGCCTTAAGAACAATTGATTCATAGAGTAGAGGCAACACACCTTTGATGGGTCCTCCAAGAAGTGGCCTGTCTCTGTCCGATGCAGAGCTGGGTTTGCTGCTGTTGTCCCTCTGACGGGCAACAGCCACTGCAATTCCTACTGGAGGATGACGAACCTCAGCTTCCCCCTGAGAAGAGCTTCCATCCCTGCCAAAGGATTTAGCACTCTCTGGTCTCTCGGGTTCCTTCTTCAGCTGCTTTCCAGGCTGCTGAGGTGGAAGGTGCTGAACCCTGGACACTCCAGGATAACCAGCCTCCAGTTTTAAACTGCCCAGACCTCCAAATGGACTACGGCTATCGGATCCGTGCCTAGAGCCAGACTCACTGGAGAAGTTGCCACTATACTTGATGAGGCTCTGCATGGCTGAAACCTCCCCATGTCCATCAGGACTTCCACTGTTGCCTACCGGTCTGTGCAAGCCAGTAGTGTCTAGGTACATTTGCTTGCCCTCTTCCTCACCTCGGGCTCCGTGGTTGTGTTGGGCTGCCAATGCAGCCATGTGATTGGTAGCATAATTGCCCATCTCGAAAGGCTTCCATTTGGGCTCAGCAGAACCCAAGGTCTTCAACGGATGCTGCTCATTGTGAAGTGAACTTGGATCCATCCCAGAGAAGGAATGGGCAGACCTTTGAACCCTATCCCGCTCTTGGCTACGGGATTCAGTCTCGAGTCCTGTTCTAATCATGTGTTTTGATGTAGTGTTAGTCAAGTCCCTGGCATCTGGGCTATTTCCAGATTTATTTGTGGACATTTCCAAATGCAAAGGCTTTTTCATGGCCAAACCATTTGACCTAATTATCGAGCCTTCCTCTCGTAAAATGTCTCTTTTGACATCCCCGTGAGGTGGCGACTCGCTCCTAACGGAAGATCGACCATAGTCCATAAGTGTTCTCTCATTTCCCAACTGCAGGGCTGATCTGTGCGAGTCCCTCTCCCTGCTCTTGTCATTTTTATTATCTCGAGCTTGGGAGGCAATTTGAATTGGCCCTTTTCGCTCATCGTAAACCTCGACAGAAGGCACATAAGTAGGAGCTATCACTCTGTGTTCTTTGCCTGGCTCTTTCGTTGTAGAGTAGAGTGGGTACATGCTGGGCGGCATGTGGTGAGGGGGAGGGTAGGTGCCAGAGGACACCAGCCTGGGCGGGAGATGGGATGGGCTGGGCTGCAGGGAAGAGGGACTGGCATACGAAACATGCAGAGTGCCAGCTGATGTAGCAACTGAATCGCATCTTTTCTGTTTGTCGTTGGAAAGGTGGCCCCCTGGTCGGATAGTTTCATCGTCCCTGTCCCTCCTGTCCTGTTCTGTACTCGGATGTCGGGTTGGCATTGCGCTGCTTGTCCCGGAGTTGCCAAGTAAACTATGGTTAGTTTGTTTGGGTTTAGTGTCCGTGTTACTCAGAGCAGGCGAGTGCTGGTGAAAGAAAGGTCGAGCGTGCTCTGTAGTTTTTGCAGGCCTCTCCGAGTTGCCAAACCTGCGCTCATCTTCCGCCTTGACATCCAAGGTGAGGTCCACCACACTGTGGGGTCGTGACTCCTCTTTTGGTTTTTCTCGTTCTTTCCTTGGGAGGGAGTGGGCTAGGTCACTCTTACAGGGCTTTTCTTTTCCCACATCTCTGCTCGACTCTTTAGAGCTTTTGTGAGGAGGTAAGGACTCCCTTTCCCTGGAGAAGGAGCCAGGCATGTGAGCCACTGGGCTTCTGGCCATTGCAGACTGGGAGTGCACTGAACCTGGCAGGTAAAAACCCTCTGAGAGAATGAGAACAAAAAAAATAAAGAGTTAGCACAACTGAGCTTAAGACATGTGGTGTAAAAGATAAGGCTGCTCAAAGGCCCTACAGTACAGAATGCATATAAAAGACTGACCATGCACTATTTAACGTGCAAAAGTTCAAGTGCTAGTTGGTGAATGCTAACAAAAATAAAGTTGCCCTTTTCAATAAAGTTGCCTAAAGTAATACACTCCATATTTTACATGTTGATATTTTACAGGGATGTCCACAGGGCTATGAGCAAAGTCATTAACAAAATTATATGGTTTAAAGAAGCATCAGTTTAGAATAATAGGTAATAATCTATTAAACCACTCATCCATACACACTTTAGTTTTAATGCCTAATTTCCATCTGATAACACATTTCAGAAAATAACAAGTGTTAAAGCATTCAGAAAGCCATACATATATTAAGTGTTTTTATGAAGAAACTCCCACATAATACTAATTCCCAAAATCAAATCATGAGAATAAAATGAAATACTGAAAGTGTGGCTGATTATAAAATCTATCTTTTCAAAAGGTTTTGTAGATAAGAAAAATAAGCATATTTTGCATTCCCAATATTTTTTCTAATTCAATTCAAAACCATGACTTAACAGACTTATGTAATTTTTTATCATTGTTATTCTGCATTACAGGCAAGGCTACTTGATTGGAAGTGACAGTAAAAAATGGACAATAGCGGACTTAGTTTTCTGTGCATTACATTCTTATTCTTTTGGTTTTAGAGTGTAATATAATCTAGATAGTTCTTCACAGTTTAGAGAATTAGACTTAAAGATAACTTTTTTTACACACATTAGTCCTGAATGTTGTGATCATTATACAGACAACTGAATCCCAGTGATAATGGTTAAATGTGTAATTTGAAAATATACAGACCTTTTTGGGAGTCAAAGAGTGCATGTTGGCTGAGCTGTGGGTGCTCAAGGTGGCCCAAGGGAATGTAAGGGCTGGGGTACAAACTACTTGGCAGGTGAGAAAAACCTGGAAAAGAGAGTGAAGATATGTTAGGTCTTTTTATTCAAGAGGGAGTGGCTGAAACTGTCAGTTCTACTTCCAGTATTTAAATGATGTATCTGTATCTGGTCATCTTCAAGCAGAGAGAACATCAGTACAATACCTATTGGGAAAAGTTTATGAGTCGCACAAGGTCCACAAGACCTTTCTCTAGCAAAACAGAAATTTTGGCATCATTATTCAAAGCCAGATTATGCACACTTACAAACACAGACTTGATTTATCTTATCAGTTCATGAATCTGCTTCTACAGTTCACCTCAGCCCAATCATAAAATTGACTTATTACCACCCAAAGCAAAGAGAGAGAAATATTTCTCACATCTGACATCTGGTAACCGGGAAGCGGCCATTCACACTTGCAAAGTCATGAATTTCTCCCAAGATTTCACCAAGGGCAAAAACCCTCAAATGCACATTCATAACCTCAAACACTACAAACAGCCATAAACAAAAGCACAAAGGCATGCACATATAGTGCTGACACATAACGTTATCCCTTCCTTTAAAAACATAAGCTTTAATGAAAGACAAAAGGGCTGTCAAGGCCAAGAACAAATGGTCCTCTAAAGATAGAAATGCTCGACGTTCAAAGGAGAGGACGAAAATGTTTAGAGCGTAATCCTCTGAAATTCAGGGTCATGTAAGTGCATTCATTATTCCTGGCTGCAGAAAATACATTCAAATGGGGCGGATCACATCCTTCACTCAGAACCTGGCATGCATTGTAGGTGTGGCAAGCTTACATTTGAAACCAGAAGACCTGAGGCAAATACGAGACCTGTTGCTGCCTTTATGGAGTGATTTGGCAGGCCCGTACCGCCCAGGCCCCGGGTGCACGCTGATCCATGAGCGACTCTGTACGAGGACAGGCAAATGAAATGTTTGTTTTCAGATGGCAGTGTCTTAAAGCACGCAATTACTCAGAACACCAGCGGCTGCGTCATGCAGGCATGGCAGTTTGGAGAGGTCAGGTGGTGCTGGAATGACTCATAAGAACACCCCAAAGAAGTGAGTAACCGCTAAATCAAAGAGCACATAGTAAACGAGGTGTTTGCGCTAAATGCTAGCTGCAGAAATGAAGCAAAAGCAGCTTCTGCTGCAAATGAATGGAGTGAAATGAGCTTGGAATTTGCGCTTCTCCCATCCCTCTGGCAAAATAGCAACACAACCAGAGAGGCTTTGCTGGAGAAAGGTCATGAAGCCATTTCATTGGATTTACAGCCAAGCTAAGAAGGCAACAAGATTTCACAACAAATTGCTGAACAACAGAAGGCAGGGGGTTAAGACTAACGTTCAAATAAACACAGATTAAGAGAGAATATTTACAATACGTCCACCCTTGCATTGCAAACTCTTCATTCTTGGCGATTAAATTTGCCATTTAAACAGTGCAAATGCCACAGCCTCCACTGCACAAGGATATCGACAACTCCGGTTTATGAACAACAGCAGGAGTGTCTTAGGTATAATGGATTAGTTCTAACCATCAATGCAATTCAAATCAGGTCACCTCAACCATTATGGATTGACTTGGGCACGTCTGTCTTGGAGCAGTTCTCCAATGCAATGTTTAGACAGAGATAGCAGATAGAGGGTCCTGGAGGGGCGGGGTCAAAGTTGACCCTTTTTAATGAGTGTTACCCGAGCTCTGATGCTCTTATTGGGGGGCACATGAAAGTCTCAAAGCCTTAAAAAACAAAACTGCATCTTTAACTCTCTTTGTGGATGCCATAGCTTAAATTCCTCAGACAGACCAGGCGATGTTTTCCAAGACACAGTGTCAACAGCAGGCTAAATAAAGGACTGGGTTTGCCCACAAAGCTAGTGTGGTAATATTTCGTCATGCAAATGCCAAAATGCCAGTGGTTGAGATGTTTATTTTTGCATGGCAAAGACATTCATCAGACTTTCTGTCTAAATAAGCAACATTCGCATGGAAAGAAGGTTTTTTTTATTATAATTAGAAACCAGAGACAAAATACTGCAGATAAAACACCAGGGTTACTCAACACTTATCTACGATCACAGCCTTACAGTCAAAGCAAAGTCTGCATAATTAGTGATAAGAGTGACATGAGAACATTAAGTGTTATCGACGGTCCAAATACAAAACAGTCTAAAAATACAACCTTGCTTAACGCTCACAAAGTGTGTCTTCATGGCACTACGTGTAAGAGCGGTGGTTCAAAGGCTGTCACTTTATTTAGTACTTCTCAGGTGACTGTAGTGCTATGCCACTGATTGCATTCCCACACCATACCGAGAGATGATTGAAGGCATCCTACTCTTAGCAACAGGGCTAGAACTGCAGCGGCACATTTATTTTGGTGTTCTTCTGCATGCCTCATGAGGGGTGTGGTGAAGGCAGGCGTGCTCTCAATGTACAGCACATCTAATCTCAGTTAATCTCGCTTTCTCTAATGTGGAATAGAGAGAAAGTCTCAGCCTACACAATATCAGTAGACTAATTAGTTTTGATTGCCACTGCCATTTCCTTCAGTTCTGCACCACAATGTGCCTAATGCAGAGAAACTTCCTGAGAAGCCAGGAAGCTAGATACAAGGTTCCCACACATTTTGAGTTTACATGACTTCAGTGCCCTTTACATTTGCTCATGATTAATGGGAAATTAATGAATTATTATATAAAGGCTTTTCAATTATTGCTATGAAATAGCTAGCTCACAGACACGTTTTCTCTGTGCCCGGCTGCTCAAAACTGCATCCAATAATAATTACATTTAGTTCTAACCAACAATTACAAACTACAAAATTTTAACTAATTTTTATACATTTGTTTTTCTTGATTTTTTCTTTTTTTTTTTGTTTAATATTTTTCCCTAAATTTGGGTGTACTAATTTTGGACCATTATCATAAGTTATTTTGTTAGATAAGCTCCATATTTGGCATCAGTACTGAGTAATCTAATGTATATGCACAAATATAATATTTTATAGCTTCCTATTAAAAATATTATTTTAAATAAGAGATTTGTAAGGGGTGTACTCATATATGCATGGGTGTACACACACACACATATATATATATATATATATATATATATATATATACAGGCAGTGCAGAATTATTGGGCAAATGAGTATTTTGACCACATCATCCTCTTTATGCATGTTGTCTTACTCCAAGCTGTATAGGCTCGAAAGCCTACTACCAATTAAGCATATTAGGTGATGTGCATCTCTGTAATGAGAAGGGGTGTGGTCTAATGACATCAACACCCTATATCAGGTGTGCATAATTATTAGGCAACTTCCTTTCCTCTGGCAAAATGGGTCAAAAGAAGGACTTGACAGGCTCCGAAAAGTCAAAAATAGTGAGATATCTTGCAGAGGGATGCAGCACTCTTAAAATTGCCAAGCTTCTAAAGCATGATCATCGAACAATCAAGTGTTTCATTCAAAATAGTCAACAGGGTCGCAAGAAGCGTGTGGAAAAACCAAGGCGCAAATTAACTGCCCATGAACTGAGAAAAGTCAAGCGTGCAGCTGCCAAGATGCCACTTGCCACCAGTTTTGCTATATTTCAGAGCTGCAACATCACTGGAGTGCCCAAAAGCACAAGGTGTGCAATAC
>LR812521.1:51783837-51913837 GCA_903798195.1 Danio kyathit | reverse complement strand
CATCTGCACTTGCCCAAGCCACACAAGGCTTCATTGTTGTGGAACGCCTCGTCCTAGCAAAAATCTTGTTAGTGTACACTACCATGCAAACATCTGGAATCAGTAAGATTTTTTTAAAATGTTTTATTATAAGCTTATTCTGCTCACAAAAGCTGCAGTAAAAACTATGAAATTGTGAAATGTTATTGCAATATTGAATGACTGTTATGCTATTAAATGCAGTTTAAAAATCAATTAATTAAAGTTTAAAGCAGAAATATACGCATGATTAGCATAACATAATCCTTGTCGGTGATAAAATGTCGGTAATAAAATGTCGGTGCCAATAGCCTAGTGGTTATGTGTGCCAAAATAAGCACCATGGTGCTCACGGCGACCCGAGTTCGATTCCCAGCTTGAGGTCCTTTGTCGACCCTTCCCCTCCCAACTATTTCCTGTCAATTCTCTGCAATATTCTATCCAGTAAAGGTAAAAAAAAAAACTAAAAAAATTATTTGAAAAATTATTTACTTTTATTCATCACAATCATTGATCAAAGAAAATATAAATATATTACACCAATAAAATATATCGTTTGACCTTTCATAAAAGAATCCTAATCGTAAAATGTATCAGTTTTTGCGACATTATCAGACACCCCAAGTCTCCCGGAAGTTCCGGGAGTCTCTCGCATATGAGACTCCCAGATGATTGCAAACAAATGATAATCTCCCAAAAATCATGCGTCTCCCCTGTGCTTTTCAAATACGTTGCGCAAACCCTTCCCCCATGGTCTTCAACGATGTCGCACACCCCCCCCCCCCCCCTCTTCTTCACATACGTCGCGCACATGTGTGTTTAATGCCTGTGATTGTGTAATGATTTTAAAAGCATTTAGGTATTAAAAAAAAAAACATTTGTGACCTTAACTATGATTACTTTTATCGAATTATTTTTTTCATTCAGTTACTTTACTGTTAGACTATTGATACTTTTAGACTCAGGAAACTCTGGAAATGATAAAACCCTTTATTTTTGTTGCATCTTTTTCTTGATTGTATTTATAGATTGTTAGGCATGAAGGTACTCACAACATGTGCAAATACAGAAATCTACTGCAAATAACACAGACAGGAACGAATATGTGTCAGGGCACCCCACAAAGGTTTACAGATTGTTTTTTAGATTTTTTGGAGATGCACTCCCACTGCAGAATCATGCCAATCAATCTAACATCATAAATTCTTTCAAAATAGAGAGATTAAGACATCTGGTGAAATTGTATTTATATTGCAATATATAAATCTCTAAATAAAAAAAAATTGAGCAATGTTACATTTTTCCAATATCATGCACCACTACTTGTAAGAATCATTATTCATTATTCAAATCTTCCTGATTCCAAAGCTTTGACTGGTAGTGCATATGCAGAGATTGTGTTTCTTAAAGTTAACCACAGCTCGAGGGGTTACTGCGGTACATATACGAGCTCCACATCTAAACAAACGGTAACATTTCACAGTTGGCTGCGATTCACGTTTATTAATTGAACTTCAAAGATAAATCTGACAGTGGTTTTTTCCCTCTGATTGTGAAGTTTCTGCAATCCCCAACAGCGATGGCATTGCGGCGTGCCTGATTGTTTCACACATTTCGTGTAAAAATAGCCAAATTCCACAGCTGCTACTTCGACTTCCTTCAGTTAATAAGAGCCAGGTGCACCCTTCAGAATAAACAGGCATGTTCAAATATTTTCACAGGCTGCAGAGACAGAGTACACTTCAATGTCAGCTATTCACTGCATTTCTACGGCAGGCAGAGCGAGGCAGGCTTGCTATGATCTGTGCCAAGGTTTTAGACAATTCATCTGTACTTTCTCTGCGGGGACTTGAAACAAAGGCCTATGGGTACAAGGCCCTTCAACAAACCTCGTTAATAATCCGCCCACGCCCTTTTACAGAGCTACGGCTGCTTTTCTTTCCATTTGTTTGGTACACACATGAACCATTTTGAGAGCTAAAATCTCAATCTTTTCAAAATGGCAGGGGCTGGAAAGGTTTCAGTGGCAAATGAATCATCTTGTTCGAGCGTGCAAGTTTCAAGTTAAAGCACAGATAAGGCCTTGACTTTTTGGACCGAGATGAGGAAAGAATGTGTAGTGGGCTCAACAATGAGGATGGCTTGTCCTATGCTTCAAGCCTATTGCTTGACTTACAGCAATTCGCCTCCTAAAACTATGTACTTTTTTGTGGAGGAAAAAAAAACAGTTTGGAGTACGCAAGCTTTGGGAAATTCTACTTCCTCATTGACAGATATGTTGCTACTGCCCTGTTAATAATCTCAACACATCATCCACATTTCTTTCCTGTTTATTTGTAGTAGTAGAAGCAGGTTAATCTGCCCTTTGAGAGTTTTTCATGTGAAGAATTATGCACCCAGATTGATTAAATACATCTTTATAAAAGTTCTGATTATTGTTACAGATGTAATACAATGTGGGAAACGTGATTTACGTATTTTCAGGTAGGTTAGATATTAATTAACAGTCATTCAAACATCTTTACCAAAGCCTCCACACTTGATCTCATGTGTCTGCCATATTTGTAGGCTAACACTTTTTCACTCAGCTTTGTAGTGCTAATTGAATACACATCCAAAGCATAATATGTTGTGGGCATTATTAGTGGTTAGAGTAAGCAAGGATAAGCACTTCGAATTTCTACCAGAAATATTCGATCACCATCCAGGTAACTTTGGAATGCTCATTTTAACACACTACAACTTAGGACATACCAATTTTACTTACAAATAGTATTTAGGACAAATGGTGTGTGATTCATCAATAGTCCTGAGCAAACTAAAGAAACATTGTAGGCAAATTATCTACAAAGAAAAGTTACCAAGTTGCAAGCTGGTATAAGGATTTCATCTGCATTCATGCGATTTCAGGAAATGATGGATAAAAACAAGTGACAAATATATTCTCAAAGGTTCATAAAGTCTGGTTTGTGGTGGAGGAACTAATATAAAAGTTGATTGATTCATTCATCTTTCATTTCAGATGGCATGCACATAAACTACCTCGCTAGTTTTATATTTATGATTTTATGACATTAGCATTTTTTACGTGGACGGAGACTGTAGTTATAGATGAGAATTTATTAAAACCGCAAGAAAGATTTGTGAGAGCCTTGGTAGGAAGCATTACTTGCATTATGTCAGACTTTATTACTATGTATTACTTGTTTTTTGTACGTATGCATTTCTTTCAGCAAGGATGCATTCAATTGAGCCTAAATTTAAATTTTTTAATTTAAAAGTGTTGTGGGGAAAAATCTATACAAGTGCAATCATGTGGAACAAATGACCAAAATTTATCAAGGAAATAAAAGACTTAAGGAGGTTCAAAAAAGCGATCATAACGATGGTTGTTTGAGGAGGATGGTTGGTTTACATGGTGGACGATAATGATTTTTCCATGTTATTGTATTGTGCATAATTTTGTTCCTTGTTTTAAAATGTGGAGGTATTGCTTGTTTTATGCATTAACTGCATTTTGCAGCCATACTTTGTTTTTTTTAACAGCAAGCACAATGGAAACAATCCCAGTGCTTTATTGTGTTTTTATTCTCAACAGTTTTATTACAAAATGTACTAGTATTTTTGTACAGTTCGTCTAAACTACGTCAAAAAAAAATTCATGAAAATGAAATTAGAATGCTTCTGAGGAATTACATTAGACTAAAGATTAAATACTGCTGAAAATTGTGCTTTTCTGTAATATACATTACATTTTAAATGTATCAGACAATAACTATATTCAATGGCAAAAACTTTGATCAAATAAAAGCAGCCTTGTTGAGCAGCAAAAATGCATAAAATTCAAAATTTTGATTGCAAGTAAAAACATTTAAAAAAAACAAAAAAAAAAACAAGGGGTTACAAAAATTATGTAAATTTGATATGGTAACTAGAACGAGAGAAAGAAAAAAAAAAAAAGTCTCATTTCTGAACTCTTACAAGTTGCCAGAAACTTTTAGCCAAGCTAATGCTCAGTGCATCTAAAATACAGCAACAGAGTGTCATATACATTCTGTTCTTACGCAGAACTGCATTCACTAATATCTATCTTAAGTTCTGTCAAAGCTCTCAGACATTGACTATTGACCGACACCAGCTATTTCAAGAAAAGAATTGGTTACAATTACATTGCAGCAGAGCGGCTGTCAGATGTGGCCTATTCTACATCAGGACTGCAGGGACCAAATTGATTTTTTATTGTCTTTTCTACAGTCGTTGCACACCATTCACACAAATCTAGTTTATTGACTTCAAAAGAGAGAGAAAGAGAGAGAGAGAGAGAGAGAGAGAGAGAGAGAGAGAGAGAGAGAGAGAGAGAAAAAAAGAGAGAGAGAGAGAGAGAGAGTAATCCATCGTCGACATCAGACATGACTGCATATTACACATCACCGACCGACAGCCTTAACCAGCCACACATTCGCTTATCAAAAACAATACTGCACCTTTATCTACTCAAGCTCAGTCCATGCCACATGCTCGCACTCCCAATACCAAGTCGATTTCCATTAACTTCAAATATAAAGCCGCGTAAAAAGTCCCTGTGGGTCGCATAGTAGAGGGTGTGTTTTTTCCATTAGCCAGTCCACCCGCTCCTGCCAGTCACCAAGACCTCTGACTACTGCCTTTGTCTAAGTTCACTGATCTGCCAACAAACCTAATCGTTAAACCCAATACGTGCACGCCGCCTCGTGCAAATGCAGGTCCAGCTTCATTTAAAGAGCTGACATGCTCTGGGGTTTTCTCCCCCTTCCTTGTGCGGCGTAAAAAAGGCGGCAATTCCTACCTTCATGAGAGTGAGAGGCCCAAAGCTGGGCCATTTGCAGGCTGGCTGGGTTGGGGGCTCGGAAGGAAGGGTCTGAGGACCCGTGAGCACTGGAGGCGCTGACGTATCCGCCGAGGAATGGGCTCGAGGCACCTGGGAAGGCATCACCTGCGAAAGAGAGGATCAAACATTTGCTTATGAAGTGACAGAAGAAAATGAGGCCGTAAAAAGACCGTAAGCACCGTCATTTGATATGATGACATTCCACTCAGGAGAATAGCCTTGGCAAAAGTGGAATGATTAGTCTGTGGAGCTTTGCGGTTTTCTTTTGAAACTCGGGGAACCGCAGTGGCAAACCTGTTTCTGCCTGCTGGACGGCCTTTTAATTCTGTTCAAAAGAAGCATGTTTACAGAGAGGCACAGAAAGACCACAAACACGAATTGCTTTTGCTTGTAAACAAATGTCACGAATAATTATTACTCGTCGTAAATGTTATGTTAACTGTCATTTCAATAGCCACCAGATGTGCAGCTTCAAAAGAGAGAATGTCTAAATAAAAGCATGTTTTCTCTTTTTGCCAGCTTTGACATCGGAGCGAGAGATGACGCAGAGATGCATGGTATTTGGTCTGCTGCCTCCCCCGAGCTTTTAAAGTCGAATAGATAAAAACGACAGTGATACCACATGCTGATTCTCCCCTGAGATCTGCAGAAAACATTTACAAACGCTGCTCAGGTCCAGAACTAATCTGGACGAGTCACTAAAATTCCACATGGATATGCGGCAAAATCTTTACTTTAACATGCAGATCTTTTATACAGGGTTCCCACACTTTCATGAACAGCAGATTCAAGAATTTTTTTTAAGCACCATTAATTTTAAATCAAGCACCACTGTAATTCATATGTAGTGCTATGAAAGTCCTTACTGTACTTAATTTTTAACAAAAACATTAAGTCTAAGTTAATTGTTTTCAAAAATTGACTTTTAAATATACAAAAGTGGGTTCTAATATATTGATAAAATGTGCATTGTCAGTATTATTGTATAAGACTTAAATTGAAGAATTTATTCGTTTTTTTGTTCTGTTTTTGACAATTTAATTCCATTTTTGAAATAAAACCATAAACAAATCGTATTTCAAATTTAATTCAAGCACTTTCAAGGACCCATGTTTGTTTTTAAACACTTTCCAGGCCTTGAATCCATATGTCTGAAATTCAAGTACTTTCAAAAAGCGAGGGAACCCGGTTTATAATCGGTCATCGTTTCCTCTTTGTGATGTTCTCTCAAACCCTTAAGACACTGGTTCATTTTCAAAACACAAATGAAGATGTAACACTAAAAAGGTTACAAAAGCAGTCTATACAAAACAAATCCATTTAAAATCAAGATGTTTGATACAAGTTTGGTGTATAGATTTGATAAATTACAGAGTGTTAAAATCATTATCATTTAAAGTAATTTATTCTGTTTAATTTACTTTTATTTTAGATATTCTAAGTTTGGGTTACCTAGACTTTCAAAAGAAATTAAAACCTCTCAGATTTTATACAAAATATATATTATTAAAATCAGCAGATCAAATTTATAAATGTTTTACAAATGGCAGTTTTCTATAATAAATAGATTTACAACAATAAACAGAAATAAACAACAACACTACATAATACATAAAATAAGATCTAAAACTGTTTGCTTAAGATGTACTTTTTTCCTCGCTACTGTCGCCATTGGCTTGCTTGAATTGGGACTTGTGGAGTTCCACATCGAT
Organism: Danio kyathit; assembly: GCA_903798195.1. NCBI lineage: Eukaryota > Metazoa > Chordata > Actinopteri > Cypriniformes > Danionidae > Danio > Danio kyathit. Next base: position 51,907,240 of record LR812521.1, on the reverse strand, counting down.
GGATTTGCTCTTCAGTGTTTGGACTTCCAGCAGTAAAATTTAACCCACACTGAACTGAACTGAACCTCAACTCTAAAAACTGGACTGACACGGTTTCAATTTACTAGAACTTCTATGTTAAGCTGCTTTGACACAATCTACATTGTAAAACTGCTATAGAAATAAACATTCATTGAATTTAATACTTTTGGTAAAAATTCACATTTAAAAATAATTCCTTTATTGTACCTCCAGAAATAAATCATTGCCTGATAACATAAAAACCAGGGCATTGGAACAGTACATGCTTGATAGTTTGGTTGTTATTGCAATAACTGACATGTGGAGCAACTTCTACTTTGAGTAGATGTCCATGAGTGAGTCCAATATGGCAACTTCAATAAATAAACTCATGTCTTGAGTTGAAAGAATAGTTTGATTTTCTTCCTACTCAGCATGGAAACTGAAAACTTTATTTCTTGAGCACTCAGATCCCATGTTGCTTGCCATTTGTTTAGAATAAAGCTTTTGATGAGTGGTTTCAAGACTATAGGTGGGATGACAACAGATTTCTTTGAGTGAACGGCCCCTTTAAGTCAACAACTTAACCCCCCCCCCCCAGGTCCATCCAAACCCCACACTATCTATTCAAGCATGACGTATAAACAGGAACGGCAGTAGAAATTAATGAGCCCTTCCCCCTGCCCAATTCCTCTGATGCGACGGCGCTTCGTTCCCACATGCTTTTCCTCAATCCAGTGTGGGAGGAGCACTTCACACTTATTACTCAAACTAGAGATGGACTCCAACACACTTTCGCAGATACACACACACACACACACACACACACACACACACACACACACATCACTTCCTCCTGTGCCACAGACACCTTGGCACAAAGGGTCCATTTTTTGCATGTGTAAATAGTGCATTAGCATGACAAGAGGAGGAGGAACAACAAGGCATCGATGGCAACATGAGCCTTTTGTAGCAGAGGTTAGCATGCGATTAACCTAGGAGGGAAGCAGTCGTGCTCTGCTGATGAACCGTTGGGCCATTGTATTGCACATCGCTAACAGCAGATGTGAACCCTTTGGACTACATCTAAACATTAACCACAGGACTGATTAGACCTCTGGATGGGGTGAAAACCGAGGAGATAGAAGATACATACTTAGGAGATTATTCTGTAGGATGGCGACAAGCCAACACCTAGATCTACATCTACAACATTTGCATTGCTTTGAGGAATAAAATGATGTGTATTACTCCAAAACATCCTAATAAATGCAGAAGTGCACAACACTAAGCTTGTGGATCTTTAATTTAATCTTTAATCTCAATCCATTAGAAGTCTTTTCTTCAAAAACACTGCAATACAAACAGATGTTCTGCACTATAGCTGATATAAAATATAAAAGAAATTTGAGTCCTGTCCTATAAAGCAAAGAATGAGAGAAGAGTCATGCACCACTCTTTACTTTGGATTGGCATGTTCTTTTTTAACTACAGGGTCATCCTCCCCTCAAGAGTGTAATGGTTACTGGGTAACTCAGCAATTGTCCAGTTGATGGTTCACTCCTTATGCGGTTTGAGTTTAGAAACTCAATAAGGTTACTCTATAACCACTACGTCAATACACCTTAAAGGATTTCCTAATGCAAGAGAGTTGATCACGTTTCTTACTTCAAAATAGCACGTTTTCTTATTGATTTAGGAAAATCTGAAACTGGGTAATGATTTGACTGGAACTATTCACAATAAATACCACAAAAAAGGCAGCTGCAGAGTTTAGCTCGAACACTCTCCTGGGAGTTTCTAGCATGCCTAAAAATCTTGATTTGGCTGGATAATCAAATCAGCTTTAAACACTGCATTTACACCATGTATATGGTAAAACAAATCTGACCCAGAAAAGCTTTGGTTGAAAAGATCTGAAAATATATGAATCTGTGTGCTTTTCTCTTGCTTATACATCTGTGGGCCACATTAGATCAGTGCTGAAAACATATGAGAAAAAAAAAATGAATTGGGTCACCTAAATCATGTAATGCAAATGCGGCCTAAATGTGATGAGACTGTTTGCACTACAGTTGAATATTAACAACATATTAGGTTACACTGGACTATACATTTACAGCCATCTATTGAGATTCAATAAGAGACTCAAAGTACAATTATTATGGAACCAGAAGAAAAGTTATCAAGCCTGCACACTAACACAAACATATATTATATTATATTATATTATATTATATTATATTATATTATATTATATTATATTATATTATATTATATTATATTATATTATATTATATTATTCATTAATTTTCGGCTTAGTCCCTTAGTTAAACGATGTATTGTGCAGCCCTATGCTAGTCCATTAATTGCTGTTTAAGTATAGTTAGTATTAGATTTTTAAGGATTTCATCAAAGGTCTCCTAACTGCAAAATATACTTGTATCATTTCTGTATTATTATAATTCTATGTTTTTCCATCAGTGTGATTTTTCATTCATTTTCTTTTCGGCTTAGTCCCTTCATTAATCCGTGGTCGCCACAGCAGAATGAATTTTATGCAGCGGATGCCCTTCCAGCTGCAACCCATCTCTGGGGAACACACATACACTCTCATTCACACACATACACTAAGGACAATTTTAGCTTTCCCCACTGGACTTGTGGGGGAAACTGGAGCACCCGGAGGAAACCCACGCGAAGGCAGGGAGAACATGCAAACTCCACACAGAAATGCCAACTGACCCAGCCGAGGCTCGAACCAGCGACCTTCTTGCTGTGAGGCGACAGCACTACTTACTGCGCCACCGCATCACCTATATTATATTATATAATATTACAAACTCAAAAAAGATACAAATGAATTCAAATCTTTAGTATAATTCACTCTGGGTTCTGCCCTAAGGGTTTTAGAGCTTCATAACAATTGTAACAATGTAAAACTAAAATAATTTCAATGTTAAACACAATTTGATAATAATTTTAGCTCTACAATGTAAATTAGATAAACACTTATAAAATGAGGAAATATTCATTTGGTAGACGTAATGTTTTTCAAAATGCATTTAAATAATTAAAGGGTCATGAAACTCCCCTGTCTCAGCAGGGTGTTTTCACACCTCTAGTTGGGAAAAGTCAGGAAAGTGGGCGTGTCCAGCTCTGTTTAGGTGGCAGTGTCGGGGGAGGGAAAGAGGGAAGGATTTGCAAATATGGGACTTTCCGCTTGGGCACACGCGAGGCAAAACAAACAAGACGCAGGGGAGAAAGACAGTTGCATGTTTACATGGACATCAGTAATTGAATTACTTGCCAAATTATTAATTTGTCAACTTTAACTGCAGTTTGGCACTTTCACTTTTATTCAGGAAAATTTCCTGCATGTCGCCCGTGACAAACGAGATATTGAAAGCGAGGGACTGCTGGAAGAGTTGAGTTTTAATGGTATGTTTGATACCACACGGCAAATGGGAGAAAAAAAATGCGACATGACACGATGCGGCCCAATGCAGCGTGGCTGTTCAGACTCACACTGACACAAGGAGTCATGGTCTTTAATGACAGCAGTAAATAACAGAGCAACTATTTAAACTGTACAACTGTTTGTAAATTATAAATTAACATTTATTTTATATCTTTTTTTATTCACAAACTGTGCAGCTTTTGTCACTGCAATGTATCTTTATTGGCTTCTGGAACAACATTTCCTGAGCCTCTTGGTATGGAAAGTCAGAAATGTCTGGCCCATTTATTGAGACATTTATTAAACATGTCTCTTATAAAAATTTAGATGTGAACATGTCATGGCCAGAAAAAGCTTTACAGAAAATAATTCATCCATTCATTTGACTTCAGCTTAGTACCTTATTTATCAGGGGTCGCCACAGCGGAATGAACTGCCACAGAAAAATGACAAACAATGCAATTTGGAAACATCCCAAATGATAAAAGATGAAATTAGTTAAAATGCACATCTATAAATCTAATAATTCTTTACTAAAAGGAAATAGGCATATAAACTACTTCTTATAGCAATGAGTGTATTACAAGTTATATTATTAAATATTTATGTTAAAAAAAAAGTTATCTAATAATTCCTGCCAGCTTTTAGTGGACTTGTAATATTGTCAAAACAGAACTTTCAGTTGTTATATGTAAAAAGGCCTAAATACATGCGGGGCCATTCAAATATATTGCTCGTCTCCAACTATTGACAGCAGATCTTTCAATGAGAGAGAGAGAAGGAATTGCAGTCGCGATATCTTTACTGCTCTATTCATTTAACCTAACAAATGTATTGCTTAGACCCAGGGCTTAATTTGTGCCAGAACACCTCTGAAATCTGATCCGGTGTAGCAGTCGATTCTGTTCCCTTCTGGAATTCCAGTTCCCCTTCTACAAAGCGTGTCCGCTAACAGCGTACGCAAACACACCCAAACACAACTGGATGTACGAAAAGCAACGTGGTTCTAAAAGCACGTATTTTTTCCAAACTTAAAAATGAAAAGAACTAACATAACTGTAGGCCTACGTGCAGTATTAAACTAGGGTGCATAAACTCAGACATATGAAAAAGCTAATACAAACAAGAACCACCGAAAATATGTAATGGGAGTCTAAGATTAATTTTATTACGCTACTTTAATAATGCAAGACATGAAAGTATTCACCTCATTTTACCGATCCCCCTCCTCAACCGCCCTCCTCTACTATCTGCTGTTCACTTTTACTTCCTTCCGTGACTCCCCAACCCCAACCAAACCCCCCGCTCTTCACTTTTGTCCTGCGTCCGTGACACCCCTCACAGCATGGGATGTGCGCGACGTATCTGAAGAGCGGGGTGGGATGCGGGACGTATTTGAGGACCGGGCGGGAGACGCGTGATTTCCGCGAGATTATCATTTGTTTGCGGGCATCCGGGAGTCTCTATGAATTCGCGGGAGACTTGGGATGTCTGCATCTGTATATATTTTAGCTGCTGTGAAGCGAGCGCAGAACAGAAATGACATGCTGTTGTGTAAATAAGATATTACATATGGCTATTTAGTTGTGATCTGGGGGAATATATATATATAAAATACAATTAACGTGACTTCAAGGGCGGCAGGTACAGCAGTTGGGAAGGCGGGGCGCCCCCCCTTATATAATGGTAGGGGAAACACTGCATACTGTAAACTTAGTAACTAAATCATTTTCACTATGGTATGTCTTTAAAAACTGAAAGAGCACTGCTGACGATACGAAGTAACTTTCCTATCTGAATGAACAAACAAAGGGCACTGCTCTCACACTTACCCAATCTGTAGCGACAGGACAACCACACTGGAACTGTGTCTTTTTTTAAAAGGAGATGAGCGGCAAATCCGGATTCCATCATTTCCAGATGCGAAAAGCTCTTGGGTAAAAAAATGTTCCTTACAAACGCATTTCTGTCGCGTGCACTGTAATCCACATATGAGCCCAGCAGCTCTCTCTGATTGGTTTGAACAAAGTCTTTCTCATGAATTAATGCCGCACACTCAGAGACATCACAATGTTCTCGCATGTACAGAAAGCCAATCTCCACACTGGATTTACACGCAAGTATCTCATGGCCGTGACGCAGCTTCAAAAATTTGTTTCAAACCGGAAGAACGAATTTGCTCAAAATAAAGCAAAAAATACCAATTTTCTGCACTGGCAATGATGTTAATGACTTATTAAAACAGGAAAGGGTTTGGTCTAAACCATGTAAATAAGTCAAACATTTTTGCATTTCTTTTCCATGTAACATCTGCATTACGAGTACTATGAAGAGTCCTATGATAGCTTAACGTCACTTCCTAAAGCTTTTCAATGCGGTCCATTTTACTTTGTGCTTGTCTCTGGGTTTACTTCACTGCTGGGTAGGGATGCAACGATTAACCGGTTTCACTATTAACCGCGCTTTAATTCGTCACGGTTAATTAATCGTAAAGGCTTCTCAACACCGCGTTTCTGCACAGAACAAAACATCAGTCACTAAACAAAGTTATGCCAACTGTGCGCTAGTTTGTACACAGAGACTAATAACCACGCACACTGCATTAACTATATTATAAGGCAAGCTCGTGTAAGTTCATTATTTCCAATGGAGGGACGCGCACGCGACGCAACGCGCTCACGCTTTTCACGCGCACTAGTTGAGATGGGGGCTTTTGTGACCGCGGGAACTGTAAACGGCTGAAGTAAGGAAGAAGCAATGAAAAGTACACAGGTTTGCAAGGCCACTTAAAGTGGCAAATATTGGCGCCAATGAGAGCGATCATGCGGTGAATGTTGAGCCGAGATCAATCGAGTGATTTCGGAGAGGGTGCTGAAAGACTCGGTGGATCAGCTGTTTAATGGCCCGCATCTTGATGCGTTGTATTCACTGCGTGTTCAGCACAAATGTCCGCTAAATATAAAATCTAACAGTATATAGATCTCTTTGCCAAAAAAGCTCGACTTTACTAAGTTCATACTGAAACTTCGGCTCATGAGTCATGACAAAGAACGGATGCAGGTGGTCATCGCGAGAACCATATGCTCTGCACCGCTCATATATTGGGTCGGCTCGCCTGCTTTTTTTCCACAAACACAGAAAAATGTAAATCAGCGCATAACAAGACTGATCATTTAAAATGACACAAACCCAAACCAAAACTTTTAAAAGAGTAGTAGAAGTAAGACTTTCCTTTCTTTCTTTTGTCCGATCTTTCTGGTTATTAAATTGACATGCATATAAAAACAATAGTGCAAAATCTATATTTCTTACTGCAATGCTTCATTTTTGTTTGATGTTGTAGATTTTTTTTCATAATGTAACAGTAGAACTTTTTATAGCAGATAACTCCCATTCAAGCACATTTAGGGCAGCATGATAATGTAATTCATTGTTAGTATATTATTGTTGTCATCGACATCCAGGGGCGATTTTAGGATTTTTATTTTAGGGGGGCTCAGCTCCTTATGGGGTAAAACATTTTTATATATATAGTCATAACCATTTAAGTTCTGAATAAGCCAAAAAGGCCAACCCCCTTGTTTACTGTAGTAAAAACCACTTTCTATATTTAAGTGCATTTTTTGTTTCCGTGTATTACATAAATAAACTGCCACTTTTCTAATTAAATGACATACATACAAATATATATTTTTAAACTTACAGGCTAATTCACATTTTTGTCGATCTGAATGATAATAATAAATAAAAAGTATTTTTTTAATACTAGACAATACTTTATGTTTTTATCTCTGTCAGTGACTCAGTGACAGTTAAAACGAGTACATTCTCTAAGTCAGGGCTGCTTAAACTCGGTCCTGGAGGGCCGCTGTCCAGGGTATTTTAGTTCCAACCCCAATTAGACACACCTGAACAAGCTAATCAAGGCTCTTTCTAGGTATACTAAAAAGCTCCAGGCAGGTGTGTTGAAGGACGTTGGAGCTAAACTATGCAGGACACCGGCCCTCCAGTACCGAGTTTGGACACCCCTGCTCCAAGTGGTTCTGTCACTGTGTTTAATCCTTTCTGTGCAAGACTGTATGGCATAGTTAACGCCACATGAACTGTAAAATGTTCAATATTGGTAGTTCATTTTGAGAGTTACGAGTTTAAGAGTTACATTTTTCGCTGAAGGAAACAGCTGTGCTGATGAGGTGAACGCCGTGAAAACCCGACTGCTCCTCCGTGACATTGAGATACAGGTGATAGTCTATATCAAAGAACTGCAGATAAGCAGATATTATAACAATTTATCAATAAGCACACACCTTGCTCTGGTTTGCAGATCAAATGAAAAACAAAAGACGGGGAGGAGCCAAATTCTGCCGCCGTTTTTTTAATCAAATTTACAGGGGACTGAGGCGATAATTTAGTGTACAGTTTGAGCTAATCGCAAAAGTTTTAGGGGGGCTGAGTAGAAATATAGGGGGGCTACAGCCCACCTAAAATAGGCCTAGCAACGCCCATGTCGCCATCATTAATATGTTATATTCATTTTGGAATTATTGCACAAATATCAATGAGTGATTACAGAATTAGTTGTTTCTGGTTTTTGTTAGTTCTGAGTGATGTTGTTTTCAAATGCAATAAATCTGTAATATACAATTTGCAGTGGTGATCATTTATTTTTGGTGGGTGCTCCTAAATTTTTTATGGTGCTCCTAAAATTTTGGAAGTTTGAAGCAACAGTGCTACCAAGTAAAAAAGTTCATTTCAAGCCCTGCATTAGACAAATACCATTTTTTATTTATTTATTCATTGTTCTGTCATTTATTTACAGTGTAAAAATTATGTATGTTTAAATGTCAAAAAGTTTACATATTTTTAAGCACAAAGAGAGAAATGGGCTATTGTTTGTTTTTAATATTATTTTGTGCTGTATTAATTGCTTACTGAGCAGCAATAAATAGCACATCAAAATATGAGTTTTCATGTGATTTTCTAAACTAGCAGTGTTTTGAAATTAATGAATGCATAATAATCGTGATAACCGTGAAACCGTGATTATTTCTCAGACTATAATCGTACAACCAAAATTTATAATCGTTGCATCCCTACTGCTGGGTGTGGCTGGAATGACTGAATATTAAGTTTGTCCATGACTTTTGGCCACATACAGTCAACATTCTTGCTAGTTATCAAGTTTTGGCTAAGCAGAGGATTTTGTAGAGTGAAAGCTCCACTCATTCCAGAATCACAATGACGTCTGCGCTACGGCCTGTAACATAAGCAGCAGCTCCTGTCAAATAAATACAACAAAACCTTAAAGCCAAGATGTGTCTGCGTGCAGTTTCCAAGCTCAGTGCAAGAACCACAGCACAACAGAACTGCTGCCCTGATCAGGGCTGCAAGATCGTTTACCTAGATGTACGTCCAAGAAGATCTCAATGGGAATTTACAAAGTCAGTTGTTTCACATTATCTCTGAAATATTCATATCCCATCTGCAAACATTTCCGAGTGCCATATAATCCCTCTGAACCCAGAGTTTGCAGGGCATGTTAATTGTTTCCAATCACTCAGCTTTATGGCGCACAGTCGACATTTCAGTTGCATGACGAAAAACACAAGGAGTTCAGTAGGTCAGAAATAATTCAGTTCCTCAGCATCAGTCTTTCAAACGAACTATTTCAAACGAAATGGTAACTGTCTGAGACCAGCTGAATAGGACACTGGAATTTCCTAATTGCTTATGTTGCTCAACTCAACTGCAACCCAACAAGCCTTGCGGTGAGCTTTCGCAATTCCCTAACCAACACCCCTTATAATTAAAGCCAGACCCTTAAAAACAATTCCGAAAGAACTGTTGTAAATTAGAGAAAAGAGAGACACTAATTAGAATAAGGTCTTAAACTTAGGCAAAGAAAAACGGGACCATTAAAATACTCAGAGCCACTCTTAACTGGTCCTTCAAAGCCCACCACCTGCTCTGAAAAACATAAAGAGCACTCCCACACGACAATAGACGACATTATGATAGACATTACAATGCTGTAGACGTAAAGCATGCTCAGCCGACCAATTCACACATCAAGGGGAAACCGGATTTAGTGTTATTTAAAGCAAGGACCATGACGGAATTGCTAAACATTGTGAATAGGAAACATTTCACTGCTAAATTGCACATTTAAATCTAAAATACTTCTCATATGTCAACATAACACCTAAATTGCCCCTACTTATAGAAGGCATCTGCAGGTTTTTCTTTCGCTCTGAACTGCTGAAATATGAAAGTCAATACCGTATTTCATTGCATGCTGATTTTAAATGTGCAGACAAAATTAAAGTAATGAAAAAAGCGAGAAAAACTAAGTGCAGCAGCCAGCAACATGCAAGAAAAAAAGCTGTGAATTCTGTTATTGAGTCCTTTTGAATGCGTTTTGTGTAAGTCTGTGAATAAAGAGCATGGTTTTGTTAAACTATACACATTCTAACAACACAGGCTCATTGGAAAGACGTGCCTCAGACTACATTTTTGTGCAAACATGTATGTCAACAAATGTTTGACAGCGGTTTCTAGATAAAATTTATGCTATGGGGCAGTATGATGCTCCTTTTCACACTAATAATACTTTCAGGCACAATGTAAATTATTATTTAAAAAATTATTATTTTCATGCAATTCTTAACATGACACCAATTAAATACCACAAAACAACAGTTTTAATTTAATACATTTGCCTCTCCTTTTCATCTCAATAGGGACAGCTTTTCTGAGCGTTTGCTCAGTAGCTCACTTTGTACAGTGTTATACTTGTGTCGTACAGTGTTGTACTTGTGATGCAGATAATTCAGGTTTGAGTCTGGTGAAGCACTATTCCACAAAAAAGATTTTTAAAAAAAATAAAAATAAAAAAATAAAAAAGATCAAAAGTAAAAATACACACAAAAAAGTGCACATCCAAGAAGGTCTATCTGGAACAACAATATGGACCCAAAGTTTGAAGTTCTTCTTTGAAAGAAATGCATTTCAGATTTGCAAAAATGCACCCAGCTCCCTCTAGTGGATTTGTTATGCGAAAAGTGCAACGAAAGTACCTTGCTCAACATATTACGTTTCACAAAAATGTAGGCTTAGGCTAGTTTCAAAGAATCTGAATCGCATACTAAAGCACAAGTGACACTTTTGGTGTTTTCAGCATCTGTTTCACTATATAAGAACATGAACTTCACAGCTGCACTAACAGTCACTTTACTGACATTTATATACAGTTTTATTTGAGAAAAGTCTTAGTGTGTACACAGAACCTGAAGCATTTTCACAACAACAGGTTAAAATAAAAGTTTGATTCAACTAGAACAAATTCTTACAGGAATATAAGCCCAATACTGTTATATTTATTACTGTTACATCCTAAGTGGAATTTAAGAAACACAATAATATATATTATGTGGCTATTCCAACATAGAAACAAGGTCTCTCAACTAGGGCTGCACGGTTAATGGAAAAAGATTCCGATCTCTATTCGACCCTCCACATGATCTTAATCCAGCATTTCAATGATTCAGCCAATTATATTTTCAAGTTCAGGAGAAGAATGAAGGCAGTTGCACAAATCTTCACATTGTTTTAAACGCGTACCTCCAAATGGTGTTAAAAGTGTCACATACTGTATTTATAAGGAATAATTCACCCAAAAATGTTACTTTTTGTGTGAAATTTAATGTATTCGCGGCCGCAAAATCACACATGAGCTGATGCACTGTTTGCTTACTACCCATGCCCGCGACTGATGTCTACTTTAGTGAACAGGACCTAGGCTGTAAATAACAGGTAATAAAGTTGTAATAACGTTCAGTTTGTTGCACAGAGCGATCGCTTGAGAGCCGTGCGGGAAGTATAATTTGCGTGTATGTTTTTATTCTCAAAGTGACGGCAGCCATGACATGAGCCGCACTCGGCAGTAAAAGTGAAACCGAAAGTGCGAACATCATTTAAATGATCATATCACATTATAAAGTTATGATTGTAACAAGCATTTCATGTATTCTTTCTTTCATAGCAAGCACAAAGTGTTATGCATTAAAATAAATGTTTTAGTGTCAGTATAACTACTCTAGCCTATATAACATTAAATATAATGTAGGAGGGAATATGATATTGACAAATGTTTCCTTTTACCAGTGAAAAAATGGTCTAATAACATTGTCCATGACAAATGACATATGTCTTAAACATAATAATTCCAAATTATGAATATTGTATCACTTTACAGTGTTTACAAGTCCACTGTTCCAAGTCTTTTCATAACTGAGCAGTAGACTTACACATAGGCCTAATATTACTATTGTTGTTTTACTATATCTTTGAGAATAACAATAATAATAGCCTTCTCATATTAACCCTTATTTTACATCTACAGAATCGTGAGAAAATAGTGATCCTGATTTTAAAGAAATCAAAAAAAAAGTGATTCTCATTTTAGCCAGAATTGTGCAGCCCTACTCTCAACTGATGGACCATCTGTTTGCACAACATTTTAAACTACACTACAAAAAATATCTCATGTCATCTTCCACTCTAGCATACTTCAAGTGGGATTTTTTCTAACCAAAACGCATAACAGAAGAGAAACATTTCTGCACAGATCAAATCAGGATTGCAACAAGGTACTCACTTATGCTATTAAAAAGAGAAAAAGAAAGGTTTACATGCCAGTTCCTTTTAGTGGTATTCAATGATTACAGTGGAAAACAGCTGTTCAACTTCGTCTACTAGCCTATAATTAAACATTAAACACCATTCTTACTGAGCAAAGAAACGTTCACCTGGGAAAAGCATAAATTCTTTTTTGGCAAATCTCCTTATAGTGATTTTGAGTTATTTTTGTGCGCATTCCTATCTGTCACGTTTGGTGCGTTTATACGGGCTGATGGAAAACGAGTAATTTGCCATTCTACCTCAGCTCAATGAATCACCTGCGAAGAAACAAAAACACGTCAGATGTACCAGTTCTAACAAGTCAACCTGGATCTCATACAATACACCGAATTCCTTCACACTGCAGGGCTTAAACTGAAACTTTTGTTCAGATGTTTTGACAAGATAAGAGTGACAAAATAATTGCTATAGTGGTGAATCCAACATACTGAGGTAATCTTTGTCTAATAAACAAGCTTCTGAGCATCAAGTTTAGGCGTCACTGCCTATTCAACAACCAAACCTACAACTGTGTTAAACAATGCGTCTGGGCAGCAATTCATCCTAGAAAACTGCTAGGATTATACATGGCCCTTTGTTGTATACAATGGTGAATGTTTAGCTTTGCATGGAGAATAAAATAAGCACACAGGAACTAAATGCGATTCAGTACAAAAGGTGATTTCCTTTATTATTTAAGCAGACTTCACGTACAAAGGCTTCGTGTAAATCTATAGTCTAAAAAAAAAGGTGTTTGTTCTATTGCTGTCTTCCTTTGAGCTCCACCTAAAGCCTGATTGGTTACCATGAGAGGCAGAAACATGAGCCAGCAATAGAAAGGTCAAGCACATTTGCGACCGTCAGCATTCAATCCCTCCTTTCAAGACGGAGCGCTGTTGAAGTTACAAAAGTAGCATTTGTTCACAGCATGTCTTTTTAAGGTGCTGCCAGCGACCAGAGCGTGACCTTGTGGCTAAGTAGCGACGCGCGTGTGCGATGAAACTTGTTGCAATTTCTATGCAATTACTTGAAAAGCAGCATGAAATAAACACACAGAGGAGGCTCAGTTTTATGCAGAGGCTTTCTCATTGTATCTGCTTCAAACAGCGGTGTGTCGTGACGTGCTGCCCTACTAACATTAATATCTGCGCCGAGGAAAAGCTGCTCATCACCTTTTCATTACACAAGAACAACATTGTACATCAGTGACATGGAAAATAAGGCTTTGTGTCCAAATGGGAGATCCCACCATTCCTGATATATTACACAGGGAGCTGTGATTTCACCTGACCCTTTCATCTTTCCTCAGACAAATTAGCACATGATGACAAACGCCTCAGGAGAGGGGGGAAATGCTACTGCAATGAATAATTAATTATAATCATAATAATAATGAATAAAAATTAAGGCAAATGTGAAAATAGCAAATCAGAATGACATTTGGAAAAAAAAAATTAAATAGGGATGCACTGATTTTATTTTTTGTTATTTTTTGCTGGCACTGATATACAGTTGAAGTCAGAATTATTAGCCCCTCGGTTCATTTTTTACCTCATTTTCTGTTTAAAGGAGAGAAGATTTTTTTCGACACATTTCTAAACATAACAGTTTTATTAACTCATTTCTAGAAACTCATTTATTTTATCTTTGCCATGATGACAGTAAATAATATTTGACTAAATATTTTTCAAGACACTTCTATACAGCTTAAAGTGACATTTTAAGGCTTAACTAGGTTAATTAGGTTAACTATGCAGGTTAGGGTAATTAGGCAAGTTATTGTATAACGATGGTTTGTTCTGTAGACTATCGAAAAAAGTATAGCTTTAAGGGGCTAATAATTTTGACCTTAAAATGGTTTTTAAAAAATTAAAAACTGCTTTTATTCTAGCCAAAATAAAACAAATAAGACTTTCTCCAGAAGAAAAAATATTATCAGACATACTGTAAAAATGTCCTTGCTCTGTTAAACATCATTTGGGAAATATTTAAAAAAGAAAAAAAAATTCAAAGGGGGGCTAATAATTCTGACTTCAACTGTATATACATTTATAATTGTTGGCTGACACCAGTAGGTCAATTACTGTTTTGAGCTGTGATCATACAAATAAATCACTATTTTCAATATATTTATCAATTCATATTCAATAATATCTTCGATTCAATAGAATCAGTATTTTTAACAATTATTTAAATACGAACAATTAATTTTGAAATATTATATAGTAAAAAAAAAAAAATACAAAAATAACACTATGTTGCACCCACAAAAGAATCAGCGTCAACCCTTAACTTAAGTCAAGCCTGAAATTATTTATACCCCTTGCAAATTCTGACTTCGTTACTTTTATTCAACCAACAAGTTTTTGTTTTTTGGCCAAAAATGACACAGGCTTATGCTAAAAGTAAACACAAGAGGCATCACTGTGGAATAAAAAAATCTCAGCTTTTATATACATTTGAACAAACTTAGTCATAAATGCCAGGGGTGTGAATAATTTCAGGCTTGACTGAATATGTATGCGTTCATATGTATACATTTAATGACATTACCATTCTTGTTATCATTACTAATGTTGTGAAATTATTAATATTATTAATAGTTTTCAGCACATTTTTGTTCTTCTCTTTCTTTCTTTCTCACCATATTATCATATTCCCTATCAGCTTAATAAATAAAACCTATTACACAGTAGGGCTGCACAAAATTAGACAAATTCGACATTGAGATATTTTGTATTTCTGTGATATATGTTGCAATACAAGTATAATTTCACCAGGTGAATTGTATATCCCTATTTGGAAACAATGTATTCATTTTCATTTAATTAGTATGATTTTGTAAGGGAACAAATCATGCATGAAATGTAATAAAGAAATTACAAGCCAATATAAGAGTGAAATAAACTGCTTTATGGTTTTCAGGGTATAGTGAAATCATATTTAGGTACAGAAATTCAATAAAAGCCAAACTTAAAACAACACTGAAAAGACTTTACTGTTTAAACAGCTCAATAACATTATTTTCTAATAAATATTGTGTCTGAACACTCTTAGCACTTAAAAACATGTGCAAACGATAAACTTTTACCTTATAATTCCAATATAATAATATATATAATTCCAATATAATATATATATATATATATATATATATATATATATATATATATATATATATATATATATATATATATATATATATATATATATATATATATATATAAATAAAATCCTAAACTATATAATTTCAACTCAATACTGCAGCTCCTGCGATGTGACTCATCGTGTGGATGCACACATTGTGTTATCAATGCTGAAACCATATATTGTGCAGCCCTATTACACAGTACAATAAATTACTAATAATAAATAGTTAATAATTTTGCTTCAAAAGTAATGAAATTAAAAATGTACAACCAAGTTTACTGATCAACATTTTCCATTATTAAATTTCTCAAAACTCAATTCAGATTATTTTCACTACATGTATTGTAGCTGGTCAAAACTCTAGTAACTGTCGAGAACACAAGTATATAAAGCAAATAAGTGACCGGTAAAACCGCACATTTAAAAGAACAAAAAAAACAAACCACTGATAATCCATCTAAATGAAGGAAGATGGAGACAACAGTAAAGCTGTTGGTACATGTTTGCCACAGCTGGGCAAGCTAAAATAGTGCGAGCGTCTTCAGCACTTTGTTGCAGTCACTGTAACTGGAGTCAGTGATATGAGAGCAGGGCTGCAGTGCTGGCTTTCATTTCACATCCTTTGTTAGCTTTTCAGAGGCATGGCCTAATCCTAGGTCAGGTCACTGCTATCCTGTGTGGCCCTTCCCCCGACCCACACTGGCCCATCCTCAAGCAGGACGGTCCTGACAACACCCTCTCATTGCCCTTTGGCCCGTGTTTCAGACCAGTGCGCTCATGCAGTCTCAGCAGCTTCAGATGAGAACGCTAATTATTACCGCAAGTGACTCAATGTACTGTAAAAGGTCATTATCAGCCTATAAAATCATTTTTAGGTTAGATATCAAATTATAAATGTACTTCCAGCTAAGCACTTACTGGGGCAAAGGTTTGGAGATCAAAACGGCACAAAAAAATGGATTAAAAAAAAAAACATGTAGCATAATATGATGTAATATAATATAAGAATAGCTCACACCTGACTGACTTTAGATCACACACTGTCATAATTCATTTGCAAGTCATTTATCTTTCTAAATTAATGTTTAAGAAATGCTAACAGAAGCCTTAAATAAAAAAATGCAATATATAATTTCAGAATGTTTCAGATGAAAAAAATACAATAAATTAACTAATATAACCATTCAAAATGCAGTTATTTCTCCTTAAAATGGATACAAAAATAATATATACAAGCCTAATCAATATTTATATTAATAATACTTAATAATGCAGAACGTTCCGATGAAAAAACAAAACATGAATTATATTTCAGAAAAAAAAAACAATAAATTAACTAACATAATGATTCAAAATGCAGCTACTTCACCTTAAAATGGATACAAAAGTAATATATACAAGCCTAATCATTATTTATATTAATAATAATCAATAATGCAGATTGTTTCAGATGAAAAACATGAATTATATTCCAGAAAAAAATCAATAAATTAACTAACATAATGATTCAAAATGCAGATATTTCACCTTAAAATGGATACAAAAATAATATATACAAGCCTAATTATTAACATAATACACGAAAGCACTATTATTGCATGTACAATAGGGGTGTAACGATACTTCGAACCGAACCGAAATATCGCGATACACCAACCACGATACGAATCGCGAAACTCTCGTGGGGTACCGCGATACTCTCACGCCCCCTGCTGCCCATTGTTGAGGTTGACGTCACTTGTCTCTAACAAATTAAACCAAATTTAAGCACACATTTATTTGATCACATTTGATTAAATTGTATTAGTAATGAGGTTTTGTTCTAAATATTATATTCTAAAGTTAGTATTTTCCAAGTGCATGTCATGTCATGTGAGTGCGCGATCACTCGACTACTGCATGGTTTCCGGTACATTCATTCTTCCATGGCAGGGCGCCACACCAAAATTCACCCCGCCACTGACTGATGCTTGCGCGCCGATTTTCTCTGTTGGTGCACGGGATTCTTGCGTGCCCTCGTGTATACTCTGCTCAAGTGCGCTTTCAAAAACAAGCAGCTGAAGTGCGATTTAGTGTGTTTACGCATCACGCATCAGTAACTGACTGACAGGTGCATGCAGCGTGTGAGGCTGGCAAATACGACCGCTTTCAGTTAAGATGAACACAGTTTCCATAATTATACTTTATAGATAATAGATAATGCTTTATAATACTTTAAAATGTATAGATGATGTTGTCTTGCTGGACTTTATAGCCGTTTCACTTTACAAGGAGCATTTATGCCGCTTGGGTCTATTGGAGACATTCATAAATATTTCTAATGAAGGTTGGAGACATACATGTTACATAAACACACTAAGGAGCACTTGAACGGAGTATATATGGGGGCACGCAGGAGTTTTGTGCATGGACGGAGAGAATAGGCGCGCAGGCAATATATTGACATTGCAGTTTTCAGCGCCGTGCACCGCATTCTTCCCTATACTGAACTGTAGAATGAAATAAATACAAATATGAGTTCACCTCTTACCTGATGTCTTTAACAATACATTTTCTATGTGTTTGCAAAATGGAAGTCGTAAGACATCTTCCCCATCCACCTTACTCTGAAAAAAAGAGTGAACTTGAGGAAGTATAGCTCAATGTAACGGGAAATAGCCAACAATAGCTGAGCCAAAAACTAACAAACAAATCAATCAAATTAAAAATGTACAAAAATCACAAAATATCTCAGAGTGGGCAAAAGTAATGCTAAATAATTTTGCCCAAACGAAAGTTAAGCAAAAACAACGAAAATCATAATCATGTTGACAAAATACACGAAAAACGAGATCAAAGGAAAATGCGCTCTTCTCCGCTTTTCCTGACGGGCTTTTTTCCCCGCGCCACGACGCCCAGTGATGATAGATCATTCTCCTGACCAATTAGCTGTCGTGAAGGTGGAAATACAGAAATGACAGGCACAGAGAGAGAGAGAGAGAGAGAGAGAGAGAGATAGAGAGAGAGAGAGAGAGAGAGAGAGAGAGAGAGAGAGAGAGAGAGCGAACGGGAGGCTAAAATACAACCAGCTAGAACCGTAACATTAGTTTCAGACAAAACTGCAGTGTATTCTCTTTGCTTGCGCGCCGATTTCCTCTGTTCGTGCGCAAAACTTTTGCACGCCCTCAAATATACACGCTCAAGTGCAGATCTTTATGTGGGCTTTCAAATAACCGCTGCTGAAGTGCGATTTAGTGCGTTTTTGTGCGTTTTGCGACATTAACGCGTCCTGGGGTGGAGTGAGGCGGCTATAGACTCCAGCAAGATAAAGTCATTGTATGCAGAGCCATTGACATTTATCAGTTAAGTATAATTATGGAAACTGTGTTCATCTTAACTGAAATTAACTGAAGATTTCATATGTTCTTAGAGAGGACAAGCCTGTTTATCTTTCACTATAGTCAACACTGCAGTTATTTTATTTGAGTTTACTTTCTTAAGATGGCTGCACTAAAGAGAATTGTTTTTTCTGACTAGTCTATATTGGAGGTATTTATTTCATTTTTGTTGTTTACTCCGGTATCCTGACTGTACTAAAATGTGATGGCAAAGTTAATAAAGAAAAAGTTTAGTTGTTCTTGTTATTAAGTGAATCTACTGTTCCTTAGCATTGCTGTTAAGATGACATCAACCCTAACCCCACAGCAAACAGAAACCGAACCGAACCGAACCGTGGCTCCAAAACCGTGAACCGAACCGAACCGTGCCTTTGGTGTATCGTTACACCCCTAATGTACAATGATTCAAAACAAACTAATTTTAACAACCCTAATAATTAAAGAGTGAGCAATCACAAATGCCAAACAAACCAGCAAGCTATTTCTGCTTTGGCCTTCAGCAAAGCGATCTAAATTAAACAACAGACATGCTGTAAGTTTTTCTAGGCCATGAGGTTGTTCTGCAAAACAGAAATCTGACCTAATCAGCCTTCCAATCACTTACAGTCAAATTACATTTTAATAGCATTTTTCCCCATTGCCACTACTTGCAGATGTTAAATCAAGGATGTCCCATTTCCCACTCTTGCTGTACAATGGGATAATCCTAAAGGGAAACTCTCATCAGTTCCTGGCACTCCCATTATTTTTTTTGAGCAGTGCTAAAGGGATAGGTTACCTAAAAATGAAAATTGTCATCATTTACTTTCTCCATTTGTTTTAACCACTTTATATTTTTAACACTAATATATATACACATACATATATATATATATATATATATATATATATATATATATATATATATATATATATATATATATATATACACACACACACACAATTCCATGCAAATGTCAACCTTGCCATGAAGAAAATTAAGTTTTCACAAAAATACGGAGACCGTTTCAGGTTTTTTTCGGTAACCAAGTATTTTACAGTACTTTACCAATACTCATAAATGTATCTGTCAATGTTTCAAACTATTATATTTAACTTTACAAAAATCACACAGGTGGCAATTTCACAGCTGTCACATCCATAACGGAAAGATGTCACATCCATAACGACACTTTTTCCTCATAAATGCAAAAATGTCAAATAAAATAAAATCAATCATTTTTGTTCTATAGTGAGCCGACTCATATCTGTTTGATTAGCATTGTTTCTTTCGGGTTGTGCAGTTTAATTGACAGAATTTCTGCAAAGTATGTCGTTTACTGTAAACTCACAGACTTTTTTTGTCACATCCATAACGCATGTTTATTTTCCTCATTTAAAATATAAAAAATGTTTACAGATTGATATTTTTCTGCTTCCACAACTCTGTGGTCAGTTGTTTTGGAAAATATAAACAGATGTTTCAATATAATGTTAGCATATACTTTCTGTGTGAATTTATGTTTTGAGTTTTTACTGCAAATGTCACATCCATAACGCTGGAATTGCTCAATGTGTGTGTGTATATATATATATATATATACCTGGAAATCTGTAGCCATTGGCTTCCATAGTATTTGATACAAAGGATGTCAAGGTTTCTTCTTCTTTCGTGTTAAACTGAACAAAAAAAAAAAAACTCAAATTGGTTTGGAACAAGTCAAGAGGTAGTAAATGATGGCAGAATTTTCATTTTCTGGTGAAATATCCCTTTAAATGAGAGAATGAAAGCTTTTAAATACTGAAAGAAAGCCAGCAAGAAACCTTAGAATCAAGCAAACACTTGAAACAGAAAGAAATAAAGCAGCAAACAGCCTCCAGTGAGACCTCAGCACTCCTCATAAAAGCACATTCACGTGAGCATGTCTAACAGCCGGGGCATTTTATTTCCAATGTGCGCATGTAGGATGAGCAAATGGGGTCTGCGCGGCAGGACACTAAACACTTTATGTTTAATTCAGAGGAAAGTCAAGGCTGCAGGACGTTTACACACATCCTCCCCCTCTTGCTCTCCTTCCATCCGTCCCTTCTCTCCTGCCATACCACTCGGGACGAGAGGGGGTTGGATTTTACCATTCACCCTTTGAGCCAAGCTCCTCGCCTGTCACAGTAGATCACAATGAGAGACAGGTCTCATACTGTCTACAACGGGCCGCTCCTGGCCCACGCTGCAGGCAGACCACAGAGTAAGTCCCATTGCCATGATGGAACCAGACAGTATCGAGGACGGTCGCACATTCACTCGACTCTCACAGCATCCAGTCGCTAAATAAACGGCAACAAATCTCCGGTTTAGCTCCTTCCCCCCCCCTCATAGGACGGTTCCTGTAACCTTGAAACCTCAGCATACACAGTGGGAAAGGATAACACCTGGACGGCAAAGGCCATTTTTACAAGTGGTTTTCCCCCTAAAAACAGCCTTCAGGGTATAAACGAGGGCTTGTTCCCTTCCTGATTAAGGCAGCGCATGCATTTCTGGAGAAGTCATCAAAACGACCGTATAATGTATTGCTTATTAAATGGAAAAGGCTGTAATAACAAAAGTACCACAACAGGAATGTTCATGCTTAGCTCTGGATACCAGCAAGCTGCTGTAACAACAGGAAAATGCGAAGATAGTTTTTAAAAATAGAAAATATAGTTTCCAATTGGGGGTTTCGCTAAAAGAGGGTGCTCAAATGGAATCAATAAAACAAACCCCAAAATCTGGAGGGGAGTGAACCATGTGGAGGCAGTCATTTCTATCTTGAGGCCAAACACCAGGGTCTTCTATTAAAAACAGCTCATAAACCACCAGCAGGCCTACAACCCCAGGATCCTCTGATGCGCCATATGAAAATCGATCAATCGTACATTCCACAAGGCAGCGCGCTTCAAAGGCAGCGTATCAAGCGAAGATTTGCATTTTTCCCATGATGCCTTAGCAATTCAAAGTTTCACAGGAACCCTGTTAAACTGTGGAGTAGAACGCCATGTTTCTTGTTAGTCTAAACATTATCACTCCCCTATTAGTAAGGCCATTATTACAATTACTAATATAAGATGAGGACGTTAAAAAATAATAGATTGTTCAGCCTGAACAATAGACAAACACTGTCGCAAAAAGACAATGAGAATAGATAAGAAACAGCCATCAGAAAACGCAGGTCAAAAGGAACTTGGTGGTGAATCATTCTCTGATGTTCAGAAAGCCATATAATCCTTAGGTAGATAAATATCCTTAATCTCTGAATATATTCAGTCATTACCTAGAAATCAAGTTACACAAAAAAAGCTTGTTCTCCTTTTTCCTCATTTCCAGCAACAGATAAACCACATTAACAGAGCACTAGGATTTCTATGATACTGAAAACATTAACTGATTCATCAAATTTAGTAATAAAAGCCTAAATTAACTGTGTAACCGAATGAAAGCATTAATACAGTACAGCACTTGTGAGTTTAAATTCAAAACTGTCATTTAGTAAAATAAAAAACATAAGAATAAAGACAATACAGTTCGTTACCAAGTATTATTATTTTATTTTATTTCATTTTCTACTGAAATTCTCATTACCCTTAATGTGTCCGACTATGTCTGAATGAGTGTGTGTTATGTTCTAATTTAATCAAATTAATATGAAATTCTTTGAATAAAGACAAATCTTTCTAATAGATTATTTAACATGACTGAACAAATCATTTATTGAATAATAACAATAATGGAAAAAGAGCAAGAAAATTATGTGTCCATGACTAATGTTCTCATCCTCCGCAACAATTTTAAAGGACTTTTTATACACTCAAATAAATATAAATAAAATTTAATTTTGAGTGAAGCACATGGGCCAGTTATTTCAAGATGGCTGCTAGGTATTAAGATCTCTTAATACAGTGCTCAGCATATATGAGTACACCCCTCACAAATCTCTCTTTTAAATTCATATTTTAATAGGAAGCTATACAATAACATATTTGTGCATATGCATTAGATTAGTCAGCACTGAAGCCAAATCTGGAGCTTATACAAAATAACTTAAGATAACGGTCCAAAAACGAGTACAGCCAAATTTATGTTATAGAAAGATATCATATACAAAAAAAAGAGGAAAAATCAAGAGAAGCAAAAAAAATGGAAACATTTAGTTGAAATTTTGTAGGTTGTAATGTTTTTTGTTTTTTTTTTTTGCAAAATTTTGCATGAATTTAATTGTATTTTCTTTCAATTTCTAAATATGTTTGGAGACTAAAATGTTATTTTAATAAATATATCTGTTTAATAAATCTGTTTTGTTTAAATGCACCAAAATACATTGCCAATATTCACTGGGATAAAATGGATAAAAAAAATATTCATTTTCAAAATAGGGTATCCTCAATTATGCTGAGCACTGTAGATCTCCAGTTTAATATGAAATATTCTCCTGTCAGAAAGTTTACAAGATTTTGTTATAACAGAAATTAATTTACAAAATTTCTCACAGTACAGTATTTAAAACGAGTGACCATAGTCAAGTACACACAGTGTGCGTTTACAGCATTTGCCGTCTAACGGATTGTCGTACATGAAGACATTATGCACTAAAATAGTTGGAAACAACAGATTTCTCAAGTCAATAAGTATTATGAAACATGAATCCACCAATGCTTAACCAAGTATCATTTAATTTTTGCTTTATAAACCAAAGGAAATTCATATGTAATGTATAAATGTACTGTTATGCAATTCCTCTTTCAGTGGGACGCTCCGTGTTAAAAGTTAAGACAAGCATATGGGTAGGTTATACACTTAACACTCCTGGACTCATCTTCTCAAAGCACTTCTTTAAGCTCAACATCTGCTGGCATTTCCTACTAGACGCCAAAAATCTAAGCCCTTTGGCTGATGATTCATATGATTTCTGCTGTGTTTTCGGGTTTGTTTTCAATTGCTGCACTGTAAATATCAAGAGGTGCTCAAAACACATCTGAATCAGTTGATCCTTACAAGCAAATCAAATGAGTAGATAAATGCAATAAGTTCTAAATGGTACAAAATGAAAAAGCCAGCACTCAGACGAAACACACGTTGGCTAAGGAATAAAAATTGACATGAAACACAAGATTTAAATTTTAAGTGCATTTAAAACAATAAATAAACCTAAAAATGACACAAAATTACTCAAAAGGCAGACTGAAATATTAACTCTATTTTGAACACTGTGGATCTATTGCGAGTACTTAGTTCATAAAACAAGCCCTTGTCAGATTGCAGGAAAAAATGGTTCCCATTAAGATGAATTACAGCCCTGTGGAAAAAAAATATGTACTTCCTATAGAAATGGTCCGCAACCACATTTCAGTAAAAAGCTTTCCATAACAGTGATGTAAAGCATTAAAGTTGAGGGACAGAATGTTGTCACTTAGAAATCCAAGAATAACAGCCATCTGGTGGGTTGGATTCATGCGTGAAATTTTTGGAACGAGTGTTCAACGTTGTACATGTTTGCTTCACAAGCTGGTGCAGAAACTCCAAAAGGTACACCCACCCCTTTCCAAAAACAGAGCCGCACTTACACTTAATTTAGCTTGCTCAAGCATCTACTTTCCTCAAGTGTAAGAGACAAACAATATTACAAACTGAATTACTCATTTACAGGGTTACAACCTCTCCAAAACAACTGCTTTATTCCTTCGTCCTCACAATTGTACAAAGTCTTAGAGTTCAGTAAGTGAAGTACCAGCAAAATAGTTGTGAATCTGGTAGGAAAGCACACATATGGAACAAAATAACATTGCTTACTTTCCACCTAACATGTTCAAGGCCGTGTATATTTAGGACTCAAATTACACACTTTCATATAACCCACATGAAATTTCAGGCATGAAGTTTGCTTACATGCCCCTCAAGTCTTTACGCATGTGACTTGGTTTAGATCCAGCAAAGCAGAAGCCTCTCTGCCTCGTAACCTGGTACTAAAACTTGAGTTCAAACGCAGCTTTGCTTTACAACTTAAGCATGCATGTGTACAAAGTGCTTGAAAATATCATTTAGAAACCTCACATCCCAATATTGTGCACCTATACGGAACGGTGAACAAATTTGAGTTATAGCACGCTTAGATGACGCTCTTCCAAAAACCACAGACACAAAAACAACATATTCCATAGAATCTGGTGAGCTGACTGAACAAGAGTCTGAGATCTGTTTTCGCTTTCAAACAGAGGAAATTTGGCTATTGAACAGTTATTATTGGAAAGAATGGAATGTTCAGGCAGTTCCCAGGAAACTGAGTCATTCCATAAACATATGATGCATCCGCTACTTATTGCAACTACGCATGAAGACCATTTATAAAAAAAAGCCATAAAATTCAAACAAACATGTCAATAAGAAAGGCAATCTCAAAACCACTTTGGAAGGAGTACATTTAAGATAAACGCTCTTGTATCATGTTGTCAGAATCACAATTACTTCACTTTGTGGTGTGTTTGTGCCACAAACAATGTTTTAGCACTAACACTGACACTGATTTTTAAGAAAAAAAACAACAACACATATCTGAGCTCATGAGCAAACGCCCCACATGCCCTTTGAATTTCTTGGTTCTATTGATTGTGCACCAAAGAAATGGCAAGATAGAGATACGCATGTATGTGTGTGAGAGTGTGTGTCTGTGTGCATACACATGCACATTCAGAGCATTTTTTTTATTCTTCAAAGAACTAGATGACTCATCAAAGCTAAAGGCAATACAAATAAAACAATCATCTCTGAATGTTAATTATCCAATAAAGGTAAGGTACTGTCAGATGCAGTGACAATTTATTTATTATGCTAGTCAAATCTTATCAGTATAAAACATCCAACAACACGTTGTAAACATGTCATAATCGAAGGGCGGCAACTACTAATACAAAGCTCTCTCAGGCAGATAGAAAAATTAATGGCAAACTGCTGACATCTTAAACACTCCTAAACAAAATCAAATCTCCTTTTCACAGAGATCTAAAAGCTTTCTGTCCTGAGATCTGCAGTGTTGCATCTTGTTGGAGAGGATAAAAAAAAAAAGTCTGTGACTTCAAACCTCTATACATATCAACAATATATCATTAATGCCATTTGACTTTTAAAATTATTACATTGAAACATCATAGATTTTTATTATTTAACAAACAATTCAAGCATTATTGTCTTTCATGACAAACTGACATAGATTGTGGTTTGCTCTATGTTTGATTCAAATAATTTGCATTGTATCCAGCCCCAAGACACCAGACAGCTACTCTATATAGCATCATTAACACAGTTCGACAGTGGTTTGTTTAATGAGGACTTACAGTTTAGAATTTTAAACAACTATAACAATAAACATCAGTGACTACTGCATTATATTAACAGCAACACATTCATTTTAATTATGGCACATGACAGAAACCACCGTTTCACAATAATCGCCAGAGACAGTAACAGAAACTCCACTCTATTAGCTGCAGAAAGACATAACACTTTCTCTAAACTCATTTTTTGCCTTTTTGAAGAGAAATAACAACACAATGTTCTCATTAGCTTCCAGTTAAACAGTAAAGTATGGCCCAACGCCTATATGGAGTACAAATTAGTGGATTTTTTCCTGAAAAGGCTCATTAAGTATGACTTTTTCAACATAAATTGTGTAACACATTAGTCATCCTATAATGACCACAACATAAAGATCTGTTTCTTAAATTAGGTAACAAATACAAAATAAATGACTGAACCACATGACAATACAATTTATCAACACGTTACTGTAAAATCAACTATATGAATTCAGATTGAGTCACAACATTCGCAGATCTAAATGTACATTTAAAGCTGCATCTCTGCAATCATACTTTCCTTTAATACGCAGTCTGGACTTTGAAGAGCATTACTAAGCACAAGGGTCGGAGCTGAGGTGACAGGGAAAGCAATAGTTCACTCGAGAAGAGCAATAATTGTAGTGTTTGCCCCAGTCAGTGGATGGGGGGGGGGGGGGGGGGGGTGATGGAAAACAAATGGGGCAATTTCAGTCATGAATCCATGCTGTCGATTTTCAATGGTTGCTAGTTAAAACATTAGGTCTCTTGGCCAAAACACACCTCGTGTTTTACTCCAGCAGCTGAATTATTTAACATGTGCCAACACGCATTACTTTCCACGGTTTTAGCATTTTCCTTGAGAACTGTTCGCGGGCGAGTGAAGGATTGTACGGTGATCTGGGGTGAAACTACACTGCTTTTAAAAACAACTGTTCGCAGAAATGTTTGACTACAACTACACGCTTATAAGCGTTTGTAGCCGACCTGAAAATGAACGCGAGTTCTGCTTGTTGTGTATAAGGTGAATCAACATTACACGGAATTTATACACACCATTATCCGTATATAGTTAAATAAACTACGCATTACATCATTAGTAACATTATTAAACATTACAATTTCCTTCCCCGTGTTTACCCAAAGCCCTATCCAGCGATATGAAATAACGAGCAATGGAAAAAGTCTGAAACAAAAAAGCGCTTTGCTTTATGTGTTTCTCACTTCTTTAAAAACGCATTTTAAATGGGGGAAATTAAAACTGCACTTACTGTGGTGAGAATGTAGGTTCATTGCCGATGAAAGATATTTTCCAGTGTGTAGAGCCGCCGGGTGCCCCGCGCCCAGATGGCCGGGAGACGGTGGTATTCTGCCGGCCGCAGCGGCCGCGCCGAGTCGGTGTGACTCCATGGGCAGCCCCGAGAGAATGGGCGGCGGTACGTGAACAGATCTGGGGGGTCCGAAGTCTCGGCCATCCATCATCCACAATGACCCAACTTGATCAAAGAAACAGTCCGATCGGGTATATCCGAATGAGCCAGTCTTAAAGGCTATAATGTCCCTAGATTCCTAGGCAAATCAGTGTCCTGATCCGGCATTCTGCCGACCTACAAAAACAAAACAGAAAAATAAAATAGTCTTGGAGGATGCGGAGCACTACTGAAATAAATCCCAAATTACACGGAGATGAAGACAAGCAGTGCTGTCACATAATGACGCAGTTTTAATCTCAACTAGATCACTGGAAAAAGAGAGTAATCTCCTCAAGTGCGAGTGGTGAGGATGCAAACAGACATCAAAACCTTTAATATCACTCGCGAAAAGTCCGTTTTAGGATAAACACACGGTAATGCCTCTCCTAATCTGCTTGCAAGCAGTAAATTGGGCGAAAATCCAGCCTTTTGGTGGAGACTTGGCCGATCATTCGCGCAGTAAATGCCCTATAGGTTCATTCAAACGGATTACAGACATATGTATAATTGTGCGGGCACATATTTACACAACAACCTTTCAAGAATGTGTTTAAACGCGAGGAAATCGCAAAACCACAAATATATTTAGAAAACGGACGCGCGTAACAACCACCACGAGCGAATGTCGGATGTCGATTTTGGAGATGTAAACCGGTTAAGGATTGTAGAACAGTTTTATTAACATTTTTCTATCTTCGTAGGCTATTAGCGGACTGTGTTATTGACCTCTGCAGGAGCGGTTCAATGAAAACAAACCAGGTTTAAACACTGCAATCGGGCTCTTACGGCGTACGAACATACGCATATTTAACATCTAAAAACTTACATTATTACGGTATTGTAGCAGAAAAATGAAGTAGATTTGCATGGAGATAAAAGCAGTTTGGATCATGTAATGACCCGCTGAACAGTTCCTATCGTTATATAGTGCGTTATTACCTTTAAATAGATGCTTAATGATAGTGGACTAAGTTATCATTTGCGCATAAATCGCAGGCGCTTGCATTTCTTCCTTTCATACGAAGTTAACGCCTTACTTTATCAAGTTATTATTACAGTTATTTGAATTATGACTGGTTCGACTGACCTTTTCACATGGCAACTTTTAACGTCACTAGCTTGAATGTTACTGCAAATGTCAAGATTAAGTCACTGAGAACAGGAATGAAATAAATAATGACGAATCAAAGTTGAGACAGGCGCGCGTTATACAGCCGTGCTTCACGATGGCAACACCAACCCAAGCGACAGCCACGTTTCAAACTTTCCCGTTTCCATTTTCAGCAACGAAACTTTTCCGCCCAAACGTTAATCGGCCGAACGCCGTGTTTACATTCGTGAGTTGCAGATAAAGCAAGGCTAAAGCTCGTTGGTCAAACTATCCCCGCGTATACATCGCGAAAACACACTCTTTTTCAAAGTGTTTCCGATTTTGCTTCATAAACATCATGTTACTGTGTAACGGATCATGTGCGGAGTGATATCTGGCGATGGCTTACTTGAAATGGCGACTCAGTTTATAAAATCCAGTTTCTTCGCAAAATCCGTGAGACGTGTGGTGGAAAATTTCTTAGACTCCATTTACAAACCATCCGTAGTTACGCAGAGCGAAAGCACATACAGGGGGAAGGCCCTGTGTTCAAACCACTGTAGCTCTCGGTAAACTCTTCTGCAATGAAACAAGCATTGTTTAACAAGCTCCGCCTCCGCGAATCTCACCAGACACGTTCCACGGCGTAGCGTGTGATTGGTCGACGGAGGTGTCAATCAACTCCATGTAAACACTTTGGCTCGTCGCCAGCTCTATAAAACCAATTATGGAACAAGGAGGTTGAACTGTTTCAAGCTCCCCTTCCTTCAAGACTTCAATGATCAAAACAAGCGAAGAATTTTTGGAGGGCAGTTTCAAGGCCGCTCAAACTCGACTCATTAAAAGACGGATGCGGACTTGGTTATAACTCAATGAAGCAACACCCTACATGAGCCCAAAGCGTTTATAGGATGAGTTGTAGGACTACTAAAGGCAGCTATGACAAGAGTTTTTTTTAAATTGGGTCCGGGAACCGCAAGGGGGCGCTTGGGGTTTAAAGGTTTTGTTTTAGATGCTGTCAAGGGGGAAATTATAATATTAATTAGTGCTTGATCTTTTTTAGGTTATGTTTACACAACAGTTCTTAACAAAAAAAGGAAACTTTCTTGGACTGTTTCTTCAGGTGTGTAATATTTCTATAACACCTGTCCTGCGTAGATTCGTGTGGACAGTGAATTTTTTTTAAACTGTATGTGAAACTTTACAAAAGAAAAATTGGTTACAATAATTTTATGGTGTTCTTGTTACAGAGTATCTATACATGATTTCAATATGGAGGTATGTTGATAAACTATTTACTATATGGTTGGCAGGGGAGGATTTATCTAATAAGCGAGGTAAGCTGCCGCTAAGAGCCCCAGGAAGTCTGGTGGCCCACAATAAATACCTAGGAGTTTCTATCAATTATATACAATGTCATTTTCTATCATATTTTATAGGATAAGAGTCTAACAAATACAAATTTACCTTAATTAGTACATCTGTGCAATTGTTTCCCTCCACCCCAATTATGGATCAGTCCACCAGTCAAATCAGATGAAAATTTTTTTTAAAAACCAAATAGTTTATTCATTATTTTTAGTTGTGAACTCATTTTAAGCAAACAAATCTTTTTTAAATAGAGATTGAGTCAAAATAAAATCTAGAAAGCAAGACTGAGTGATATAAAAAAAAGACAGCTAAATAAATGCAAATATGAAGTGTGCTTATTACTGTAGGACTTCTGGGTCCCATGGCTTGAATTGCTTAGGGCCTCCAAATCACTAAATACAGCCCTGATGGTTGGTTAGAATGAGGATTAGATTATTTGTTTGTAATTATGCGTCATTGTTAGTTAAATCAAATACATGTAACATGCAGGAAAGGCCTCATAATGTAAAGCGTTAGCTTTTTCTAATGTTTTCATTTTGTAGTGCATTGTTGTCATGTAAACCTTAAAAACTGTAAATTTGTTTGATTTCATTCGTTTTTTTATTTAATTGACAGCCTTAACAGAATAAAATCTAAATTAGCCACATGCATTTAAAAATAGCTTGTGACTGTGGCATATCTTGATGTAGAGTATATTTGTGTGTGTATGTATGTATGTGTGTATATATAAAATGTGAAACAGGAAATATGTTGGGACCCATGTTTTTGTTTACGTCCCTCAAAATGGTCTATATAGACCATTTAAGGGATGTAAACAAAAACAATGGTCTCAAGGTATTTCCTGTTTCATATTTTTCAATTCGATAGCTTCTGAGAATCCAAAAAGAGACACATATTGATAAATAATGTTATGACAGCTGTTTTAACATTAAGTTATGATTGAATTTCCTCTTAATACAGTTATGAAATAGTTTGATAACAAGCAGGAAATGTTCATGGGCCAGTGACATGACCACATTGAAATGGTCTATATCAGAGATGCCCAATGTAGGGCCCGCAAGCCAAAGCTGGCTCATGGTAATCTTTCATTAGGCCCGCCATCCCATCTGAGAGAAAATAAAATAAAGTTTGGAGCAAATGCCTTTAACAGAGATCGTCAAGTCTGTTTAATGTAACCCTTTGCGTATGCTTGTTTGTTTAATTGTTGAGCTACAAAAAAAGTCAACAGACATTAAATGAAATGTTTCAATTAAATAATTCAATTAGATTTTTCTAAAGGTAAATACTCTCACTCAAAGATAGAGGACAATACACAAGACATCAATGAGCAAATCAAGGCAATGGCAGGTTCAGCCTGACTCGTGTATTTAGCATTAACACCATTGTGTTATGATAAATGTTTGTTTATGTTTTTATTGTAAGAAGTAGATTATAAAATGTAAAAAGGTGTATAATTATTAATATGATTGAAGTTTTTTTCTATTTATTTTTAAATATTAATAAAATGGGAAATTATTATGGCAGCTTGGTATATTTACCTTCAGCCCACACCTCTCAATCAAGTCAGATTTTTGGCCCTTCATAAGAAAAAGTTTTTGTACAGTATTGTACAGTGTGAATATAAAATTTGAATAATTTTTATACACAGAAATTTGTCCTATTAATAAAAAGGTCTCTACATGAATTCACTCTTGCTTAGAGACTTGTCAAAACTGTTTCAAATCCTTTCCTGTGATATACATGATCAAAATAATACACATACAAGCTTGTTTTCCCAGTTTTCTGAATCAACCATTCACAGTCAGTCACTGAAGCATGACATCACGAATTCATCTGAACTTGAACTACAAACTCGAGACGATCAATCGATCAGTTCACAAGACCTTTCCACATTGGGAGAGAAAAAAGATGATTAGAAAAAAAAAAACCTGGTGCGGTTTCTAACCACCCCTGTCGTGCGCCTCTACTGTGAGGCGGTTTCAAGGCGTCCTCGTGAAGGTAGTGGAAGCGGATCACACAGGCGAAAAAGACCTGTGTGAATTGTCAGATTTGAAGGAGCAGACCTCAACTGCAACTCATGCTAAAATGACAACACTTGCGGCTAAAACGCCGAGCTTCGGGACTGGGCCTTTTCCCCAAGGACTCGCGGGAACAATAGCGCTGATTTGCCGCGGAAAGCGAGGCGCGGCGCGGTCATCATGACTCTCCGAGCTCGTCTGTTATTAACGGCCAGCGGAGCGGCGGTAAATGGCAGACGCTTTCGGCTTTGATCACGTTGGCAATTTTAACTGTACTTTGATAAAATACTATTTTTCCTTTGGACGTTGGTTAACATTCAGCCGTGCGCCTTTTCCGGTGGCCAAAAATCAGTATGGATTGTTGCTTTATGGATCCTTTCTCTCTTCCTTTGTCACCGTCTGTCCTCTCGGTTGTTAAAGGTGGGTGTTGGTGTCGAATGACTGTCGTAGAAATAAACATTTTAGCGATACCAAAACTATTACTTTAATAGTTTTTAGTTTTATGATTATTATTGTTTAAATGTTTGTCGTCGCGTTCAATTTTGATTAGGCACGGTCGGACATATTTACTGAACATTAAAAAAATACAGAATTTACGACGGAAATGTAATTTTTTTTAATGTGGAGTTGTAATGTCTCATTTTTGATTTTGTTGATCAGTATATTGTTGTGCAATTTCTTAAAATATTAACCATATTTATATATATATTTTGATCAGGGATATATATATATATATATATATATATATATATATATATATATATATATATATATAATGTTTTAAGAAGTCAAGACATGTATAAACCCTTACATGATTTTCTTATTATATATATTACCTGTTATGCTGCATACATTTTTTTGTATTTGGTTATATAGATATGGATTTATGCTATAATGTGCCTTAAAGGCAATGTGCAGTGTATGCAAACAAAGCATTAAAACAAACATGAAAAGATAAATGTCTTGTGTTTCAGATGTACCACAAATGCACTCATTTAAGTACGTTCATGCTACAACATGCAGTGTTATGGATCCAAAAAATTTGCAACATGTTAGAATCTCATGAACATTTCACATCAGCAACAATCAAATGTAAGTTCATTTAAATAAAGTGCAAAAATCATGTGATTTTCTAAATCTGTTTTCTAAATTAGTGTGCATTAAAATAAAATCCTTTTACACAATGTACACATTTCTTTCTGTAATGTAGGACTATATATGAACAATGCAAATCTTGTTTTATTTGAACCAGAAAGGATCTAAATAAGTATTAAATTGGGCTGCATGAAAACCCCCCACACACATTTTGCATGCTTTGCGTAACAGGCCTTTTTTCCTGAAATGTGCAAATAAGCAAGCTAATGGCCATCAAGAATTTGCAAGTCACACACTGCTGTGAATACTTCCCTTGTAAAAGTGAAGGTGGATGTTTGTAATTATAATGCAAATGCACAGAAAATGTATAACGGGGGGTGAAACTCGGTTGTTACTGACACTAACTGTCATGCGGAACAGTTTTGTTGGCTTTTACGTCTCTTACTTTTTTCCCTTTACATGCATGCATACATAATTTACTTAATAATGTTAAACAAGCAAACCTATAACTTTAGTATCAGGCAGATGTTTTATTTTATTGTTTATTACTGATGTTTTATTTTACAGTTTGTGTCTGGTATCAGTGGTTTCATGAACTATCACAAACTATTTTAGATTATTGAAGTGTTTATCAAACTGAATAAAAAGTGTTGATTTAAAGAACCGTTTACTGACATTTTCTTTAATAACATATCACTGCCAAACTCTATTTTTGAACCTTTATATTTAGGAGTGTGCATCATACTTTAAAAATATAGTAGTCTCAGTTCCACAAAACTGATCGTTGCTCTAAAATTAGATTAGATTAGATTCAACTTTATCGTCATTACACATGTACAAGTACAAAGCAACGAAATGCAGTTTAGGTCTAACCAGGAGTGCAATAGCAGCAAGTGCATGATATAAGTATAAGTTATAAAGTGCAATTGTAGAAGAACTATGGGTAATATTTACAGATGCATGTACATGTAGAACATTATATACAGGTTGTATTAGCTATGAACAGATTTACAATAGATAAATATATGTACAGGTTGCCATTAATAATAAAGAAGTTTGCAGATAGATATGAACATACTAACATGCATACATAAAACTAACATGAACATACATAAAATAACCTAATGTCTAAGTAAAAACAGTACAGACAGAAAGTATAAATATCTTCTGATGATTATGAAAAGAATGGTTGATGATTGTTTTCAGTCTGTTAGGAACATACATGGTACATTATCAAGATTCTAAGAGCATGTTTGGTAAACATTTATTTTTGTCTTGAGCACACTGAGAAAATATGCTACAATCATGAGGGAATGCTAGCACAATAGACTATTTTTCAGGGCATGTGAACTTCTGACGTTTCTAAATGTTACAATTTTCAACATTACAGTTTTGTTCCTGGCAGACACATTGTTAACAAAAGAGTTTCCAAAAGTAACATAAGACTGTAGTTATTATAATCTCAGAAATGGTAGTATAAAGCTGCATATCTCTACCAGTTTAGCAAAAGGTCAATTCTATAAAATAAAGATATGATCTACCTCCCACAGACTCTGTTGTTTTTGAAAATCAGATGACTAGTGTTTGTGTGTGTGTGTGTGTGTGTGTGTGAGAGAGAGAGACAGAGAGAGCGAGAGAGAGATAAAAGAACCAAAAGATAAAAATGTAGATTGCTGTGGCTTCCATTTCCTAGCAATCTCAAACCCAAATCAGATTCAGCCCATGTTTTTTCTTAAATGCTCTTGTGTAGGTTTGAAAACAATAGGGTTTGTTTTAAAGGTTTATTTTTAGAACGGGAGTGTATATCTAACTGTGTGTATACAGCATCGTTAAAATAGCAAAACCTCAATGATTAGCAACATGAGCTTGTGGAAGTTGTAAACAACATCAGCTCGTGAAGATTTCATTAGGCTTGTTTATTGTGCAGCATATTTAATAAATTAAATTATAAATGTAGTCTCTTTATATTATTTTAGTAACATTGATTACAGTGAATGAAATGTGTAGTTTCATAAGAAAGCGTGATTAAAAGCAAACAAAATGTGTCATGAAAAACAGCGCCATCTTGAGGGATCTCAAGATTGATTAGGGCGGGAAAAACGCTGACCACAGCAAACTACGCAATTCAGCATACTCGTATCAAACCTTGATATTTTAACAGCTGGCCAGGCTCATTTTTATAATGTATTGCTCAATCTTGCATTCAATACATGCTAATAAATTTAAAAACGCACTGTTACAGACAGTTATGGTTGCTTCTCATAAAATCGTAATGACAAATACAACAGACATAAACCAAAGCACATACTTGTGCACTAAGCTCACGTTACTAACGCACACGAACAGAAAAGGTCAGTGTTGTGGATGTAAGCCAAAAGTGCAATCTTTCCTACTCCATCAGCAATAAAGATTACCGTTTATCAACAGATATAATTTACAGTCAAGGGCAAAGTAATGGCGTTGCGGTTGTAAGCATGGTAGAAGTATTGTGACAACCTTGAATCATTTATCTTGAATTAAAAAGGGCATTGTTCCTGAAGTTGATTGGTCAAGAGATGTGTTTTTTTATTTAAGATAAACCTGCGGTTGCTTAGATAAACACAACTGTGTATCACTATGCAACAACCTTAGCAACATAAACATTTAATACAGTTTCAAAACTCTTCTAAGTTGTGTAGATTTCTGAAAAAGAAAATAAAAAAGTGCATTTAGTGAAGTACAAGTGACCGCATAATTGATTATTCACACTTTTTTTTCTATATTTACATTCTAAAAAATAAATTGTGTTTTGTATAGTGTAGCTTTGATGATTCAAAATGTCCACCTTATATTTGAATGCATAAAATGTGCGAGACTTCTGATTCATTGGTAACTTTAGGTATGCCTCACAGTTAAGAAACGTTTCAGTATTAAATTAGTATATTTGATTTGATTTTTTATTTCGAACAACAACAAAAAAATCATACACTTAAAACAATTCTTTATACAAAATACATTTCATCATGGTCGAAATGGAGTGGGATAATGCGTATGAGCTAAATATGTTAAAATATTATGCAAGACAATGCTATTTTGTGATATCAATCAGTATAATGACCTGTTTTTATGGCTAACAAACAGTAATAGATTGACACGTTCAATTTACAAATTGCTGTCTTACGTGAAAAGTAAGCTGGATGGGATGATCAAGGATGTCATGTAAATTAATCTGTAACCCATATTTCTTAATTTGGAGATCAAAATACTTCTTACAATTAGACCATGATATTATTAATTATGCAAATTGCTAAAAACTTAAGAATAGCTATGACATTTTCTTCATAACATCCTGTCACCATCAAAAATGATTAACTGTTAAATATTCATTTTTGTCAGCTGATCCATATTGATCAAAAAACTTATTTGTATTTTTATTTTGTATAAGTTCCACTAAGATGTGTTAAATCAAAAGTAATCTAAAAGTAATCCAAAAGTAATCACTCACAATACTTCGCCTTAAATGAGTAATCTAGATTAAAATACTAACTAATTTTTTTTTCATGTAATTTGTAGAGTATAAGTTTACACATTTTGCACAATTTCTAAGTAATGAAGCAAGCACTGTATGTATATCAGTCACACCTTTCAGTTGTACACATACAGTATGAATGCAGCAGAGCGAAAAAGCAAAATTCATGTTCATAAAAAGTTCATAATCAATAAAGTTTAGCCTGTGAATTCACAGCATGTTAGTTGAGTGACCAATAAAAGATGAACATGTGATAGTGTGACCCCGTAGCTAAATAAAAAACCTCAATTTAAAACTGTAGTAAGGTGGAATGTATACTTTATGTTATCATATTTAAAATTTATTGTTGTTTGCTATAGTTTAATAATGTTTAATTTAGTTTAAAAAGACATTGCGGATCTTGAGGTTACGCATTTTGCATGTTCAAAGTCCAGTGTGAGAATAGCTTTACAAATCACACTCTAAAACCTGATACCCCATCTTTAATTCTTTAAAATCTCTCAAAACATTTTTTTAATTAAAAAAATTGACTCTTTGTTGAATTTAAGTTTTTTTTACTTTTCTAAATTAACCAAATATATCCATAATTTCAGAAGTATTATGAACTGAATTCATATCTTCAGATGCAGTTTATACTAGTGCGTTTTTGTGTTAAAATGTATTCGTTTTGTTACGGTTATGCTTGGCGTCACTACTCCATCTATGACCCGAAAAACGGTAAATTACGCCATTTTAGTTTGGAAATGCTGGTGTTTCCTTTCAGTATAGATGGACTGAAATAGAGACTTTTAAAAACAGAGGCATGGCAATCCACAACCATTCTCTTACTGGTCTCCTGTACTATTTCGCATCGTCCCCTGATTCGTCAACCTCCACACATATGACCATTACTCAAACGGCAGACTGCTAGTTTGGATTACAGAAAAATTTGCATATGCCCAGTAAGCTCACATATCATGCACTTTATGCTGTATAGTGTGGATAGAAGATTTTTTTTTTATTAAAAACAGCAATATGGATCAGTAGCATTTTCATTCTAAATGACATTTTAAAATGTACATGCAGCCTCAGAAATCAGGAACTGCACTTTAACCTCTTAAGGCCCAAGGTGTTTTTTTACATGCATTTTTTATTTCTCTTTGCGATTTAGGCTTTTTGTAACCTAATTAAAATAAAAATCAACTATCATCTTTTGATACGATGTACTTTTAGAGAAAAATAATGTCCATATATGTGGACTCGTGGTCGGAATTTATATAAACACTTTTTCCTGACTGTTTTTTAATGCATATATAACATATCCATTTTTTTTAACATGTTTTGACTATCAGAGAGTAAAAACAAATTTTTTTCTCTATTTTGGACAGTTAAAAATAGGGTTTGGGACATTTCATATGCTGCAAAACAGTTGCAGGATGACACTGTATGTCTGTAACAAAATGTAAAACATTCAAAGTATTTTAAATAGCCACTTAAGAGCTAAAATGTGCTGTCCACATATGTGGCCACTAAGCTCCAGGAGGTTAAAAAAATTTAATATTTCGGATACTATTTTTTTATGATGATGTCTGTGAGAGTTAAAAATGTACCATAATATAAACAGTATAGTTTAATTTAAATATTTCTATAATATTTGACAGATCTGACAATCTTGCTAAACTATAATTGTCTACACTGTTAACTATGTTTGTAAATTACACAGTATTTAACTGTAATATGAACTGTATTTTACTGTAGGACAGTTATGTATTTTAAAGTTGCACTGTGAAAACTACAGTATTTTTACAGTAAAGCTACAAAATACTGTAAATACATATACATCAAGATAAATGGTGCAGTAAATACAGTATTTTTGCTGTAATTGATGAACAGTAAGTTACGGTAGATTCTACAGGAAATCGTTAACGGTGAACTCTGTAAATTTCAGCACAGACAGACAGAGCAAGAAGAATGCTAGTCTGATATTTCCAGTGCATTTTTACTTATTCTATGGTGGTTTGACCACCTACAAACTGACATGCACAAGAAGAAAACCACCTCCTAACTTCAACGCTGCCTATTTTATTCCAATGCTTTTCCTATATCTGCGATTTCAGTCACACAAATGCCGTACATTGGTCCCCAGGGCCAGATGTAATCTACTTTACTGCTTTATCTGCAGTTTACTGAGAGACACAACTGCTTACTGGCAAAATACCTCGATGTATCAAAAACCGAATAACCAGCTTAAAGATCTCCACCCAAACTACACTTCCCTAAACAACAGAAAACCTCGCAGACATTTAAACAGTAATATTATATGTTTGGATACTGAGTTTATTGGGTTTTACAGACTCGTTTTTCTGAGGTATCCTAGAAATCCTCAGGGAATTTAGCTTTCTGCTTTCCTGTGCTTTCGGTCTTATAGGCAGTGACAACTCAGCGCTTGACAGGC
Organism: Danio kyathit; assembly: GCA_903798195.1. Lineage (NCBI taxonomy): Eukaryota > Metazoa > Chordata > Actinopteri > Cypriniformes > Danionidae > Danio > Danio kyathit. The sequence continues at coordinate 51,868,248 of LR812521.1, read as the reverse complement.
GAATGAGACAACCTGCCACGGAGCTCAGAGACCTTCCCAGGATGTCGAGGCCTTTCTGGGGCTTAATCTCAGTGTGGCGGGACGCTCTTATGACAGCTTTTAATTCTCTCTGGGCAACATTCATCATGCACTGTCTGCTATGGGCGCTGGATCAAATGTACCCCTGGATACTGGCATTCCAGCCGACGTGTCCCAGCCCACTTTACACCGTCACATATATTCATGGCTCTCTTTTTTATTCATGAGTTTGCTCGCCTTTTGTTAGACTGTCTGTGAGTGACAAGACAGCGGCCGTCTGGCCAGACTGATCATAGTAGATGTAAATGCAGGAGGAAAAGAGGAGTACACATCATGATTGTGTGAATTTATTAGAATGAAAACATAATTTAACATTTGAATATTTGTGAGTTTTTAGCTTTGTTTGTTATTTTATCTGTTATTTCAGTATGAAATTTAGTGTCATTGAGTTTTTTTTAATTAATAGTTTGAATAAATGTTGTAATTGCAATTGATTACAGTGTTAGCAAATTCAGTGAATGACAATGAAAGAAAATCATATATACAGTTGAAGTCAGAATTATTAGCCCCCCTGAATTATTCCCATCCCCCCCCCCCCCGTTTATTTTTTCCCCCAATTTCTGTTTAACGGAGAGAAGATTTTTTTCAACACATTTCTAAACATTAATTATTAAAACAATAGTTTTAATAACTCATTTATAATAACTGATTTCTTTTATCTTTGTCATGATGACAGTAAATAATATTTGACTAGATATTTTTAAGACACTTCTATACAGCTTAAAGTGACATTTTAAGGCTTAACTAAGTTAATTAGGTTAACTAGGCAGGTTAGGGTAATTAGGCAAGTTATTGTATAACGATGGTTTGTTCTGTAGACTATCGGGAAAATAATATAGCTTAACGGGGCTAATAATTTTGACCCTAAAATGGGTTTTAAAAAAAATTAAAACTGCCTTTATTCTAGCCGAAATAAAACAAATAAGACTTTCTCCAGAAGAAAAAATATTATCAGACATACTGTGAAAATTTCTTTGCTCTGTTAAACATCATCTGGGAAATATTTAAAAAAGAAAAAAAATCAAAGGGGGGCTAATAATTCTGACTTCAACTGTATATATACACATATAAAAATACATACATATATATATATATATATACAGTATAGGCCTGCGCAATATATCATTACAGCATCGATATCGCAATGTGTGCATTTGTGCATTTGCAATAGTCACATCACAGGATCTGCAATGCCAAATTGGGTTCATAGTTGAGCAGGAGTTGTTACCCATGATAGAGCATGGGATAATTTGAGAACATGTATAATTTGCATGTGTCTAAGGACTGTGAGAATTTCAGAAGAGCTTAAAGCATTAAGGCACAAGAGACTGTATCATTTGTAACTTTAATAAAGGCTAATTTTACATTTGCTGATTTAATTTCTGTACCTGAATACTAATAATAACAGCACTGTTTATTTAATTTGTTTAAGCTTTGCTCTGATTTATTTTATCATGTTATAGTATTTATCCTTTTCTTCATTTTAACAGATTTCAAATGGCAAAAACTAGAACTGTAGTATAAAGTCTGATTTATGAAATAAAGGCTGATTTATACTTCTGCATCAAGCGCACGAGTATGCTGCGGCGCAGCCTACGCGTGGACGCATAGCCCCTCGACGTGGCTGTCGGCGACGTTGACGCGCACCTCTCAAAAAATGTAACTACACGTCGCAACGACGCGTAGCGCAAGCTCTGTGATTGATCGGCTTGGTAGCGCTGACGAGTGTGGGATGAGGTAAGAGCTGCACGCCCGATGCAGCGAGTGTTTACAAGTGTGGAGTCCCGTGAAGGAGCTCTGGATGGAGACTGTTGTTTTTTGTTTACCTTATGATTAAAGTTGTTGCACGTCTGCCGGTTCCTGCCTCAAAATGAGCGAATTTGAGCCACTTGTACATTAAGGAAGTGTTCAGAAAAAACAAAACACCAGCGAAGAAACTCGACACAGAGGAACATAAACACCTACTGCCAGCTAGCGTTTCGAAAAGTGTATTGCAGAGAAACAGAAACAGCTCGCAAAAGTGTAAATGCACAACCACGCGCGAGGCTTGCGTCGTGGGTCACGCAGATGACTTGACGCAGAAGTATAAACCAGGCTTAGGGGCACATCATTGCTATAATAGTTTTTAATAGTTAGTTTTTAAAAATTAAACAGTAGTTTCCTGCTTCTATAATTTAATATTCCAGATATTTTAGGACTAATATATATTTAAATTTATATAGGGAGGGGCAGTATTTATAATACATGTATTTCAAATACGTATTTTAAATACAAAATAGTTGTAATTTTGATTTGATAGGGTTAATGTAATGGCTTAATATTTTGTATCAAAATACTTTAGTGTCTTGTATTTTGTATTTTTAAAATACTGTAAAATACTTTATAAGAAGTCAACATGGTGACATCATATAAATTGAAATTGAATAAAATGATTGGTGCTTTGAACATTGTTAACTCTTCTATTTAAAGAATAACTGTAAAAAATATAAAATATCTGGAGAAAGAGTTTATTGTACAAATAATAGTAGTTTTGGATGGATTGCTGATGCCAAATGTTTGTCTTTAAAACAAACAACATAAAAATAAGTCCTACAGTGGCGATTCAATACTTCATTGGCTGTTTTAAATGGCAGTATTGAACATCAGGTATAGTTGCAATGCATAGTAGATGAAGAGGAAAGATGTATGCCTTAAGATGTCAAAGTGACACAACATATGAAACACATATTTAATAATCTCCTAAAAATTGACAGGTTATATAGCAGGAGCAGGATATAATACACTGTAAACTGTAGTTAACTCAAAATGTACTGAAAGTTAATTCTACTCATTTGAAAAGAGTTTTGAACTCAGTGTTGAAGGTAATGAGTTAATTAAATACCTCATTACTTCAACCTAAATAGAGTAAGTTCACAGTACTCATATAGATTAGTTTTTTAACTCAAATTGTTGTGGCAATCGGTTTCCTCAAACGGTTTGAGTTCCCTTAACTTATTGAGTTTCACAATACTCAGTTGGTTTGAGTTCTCTTTATTTATTGGGTTTTACTGTGCTCAAATTGCTACATTTACTCAAATGGATTAAGTTCACAGAACTCATTAGGATTAAATTTTTAACTTAAATGGTTTGTTGCAATCGGTTTCCTCAAACGGTTTGAGTTACCTCAACTTTTTGGGTTTTACAGTGCAGTATATATATATATAATTTCTATTTAAAAATAGACAGTTTCTGTTTCTAAATTATTGTAGTTATTGTCAATAGCTATTATTATATTGACATCATACTGACGGTAAATGGTAAATCAATAAAAAGGCAAGTATATAATTAGAGAAGTCATCAGAAATTCATTCATTCATTCATTTTCTTGTCGGCTTAGTCCCTATATTAATCTGGGTCGCCACAGCGGAAATGAACCGCCAACTTATCCAGCACATTTTTACGCAGCGGATGCCTTTCCAGCCGCAACCCATCTCTGGGAAACATCCACACACTCATACACTCATACACTACGGACAATTTAGCCTACCCAATTCACCTGTACCGCATGTCTTTGGACTGTGGGGGAAACCGGAGAACATGCAAACTCCACACAGAAACGCCAACTGACCCAGCTGAGGTTCGAACCTGACCCAGCCGAGGTTTGAACCTGCGACGTTCTTGCTGTGAGGCGACAGCACTACCTACTGCGCCACTGTGTCACCGTCATCAGACAGCATTTTTTCAGAAAAATATAATTTCCTCTTTAATGCAAGAAAAATAAAATATTTCTCTGTATGTTAAATAAATGTCATCATTCACTTCTATGACTTTTCATGTCTTTAAACGACAGAATCACTTTTATAGAAAGAAGAAAGAAAAGCATACATAAGCTACTGTCTTTTAATAAAAAGATATTCATCCGCAGGTCAGAGTCATTCTTCAAAATATTTTCCATTTTTTTAATACAAAAACTACAGCAAATCCGTTGGTAAAACCTTAATCTTCCTCTGGAAAGAAACGTTGTGAATAAGAATGTTGTTGTGGCTTAAACATTTCCAGTGAAATCCAATCAGGGACTTAACACAAAGCGACTATCAGACTCTGAGGGGAGAGAGAAAGAGAGAGAGCGAGAGCTTTCAGGAAATTAAACTTATTTCAATGAAAAATTAAACGCAGTTCAAATCAGGCTCTCAATGCGGGTGGGAGAGCGTTTGACATTTTTAATTAACTCAGGCTTTGTAGTAGCCCAGGGTTCATCACAAACCAGCAGTGCACCTCAGTAGTGGAGAAATGCAGACTTTCCGAAGGACGAACGGACGCACATGCCGAGATATCATGAGCTCTTCCCCAATAACCCCTCCTGACCTTCCCGCTCTTTCTTTCTGCCAGCTTCTCCTGACTTCTGGTCCTCAAGTGTCAGTCTGAATACAATTTTGTTGCCAGAGCAGAATTTAAGTCCATCTTCTCCCCTTGAGCTTTGGCTGAGTTCGCGCACACATGACACTCCATCCTCAGCATGGGGAAATCAAGCCTTCATGCTGCACTACGGTCAAAATGTTCAACCCCCCTTGTTATTTTAAAAGGCTGAGACTTACATGACTATGTGTCAAGGCTGTACAGGGGGATACTGGTTGGTCTGTGAACAAATCTGCATATACAGTAGTAAACATGTATGGAATGAGTAAGAAGTAACTATATTGCGGCGGATGAGTGCTGATCTTTAATGGTAAATCTGAGCATGCTCCTAATGTAAACCGGCTCCTGATTGGTCTCTGCTCATTGTCCTGAAGCACTGTGACCCACCATGCCATGAGTTCAGATGACGTCGAAATCATCCTATAGATTTATAGCAAAGCAGTAAAAGGGTTTCTGCAGGTTTCACCAAGTCAAATTTAAAGTGAAATCAGAATGTACAATGTTTACTTGCTAGCTCACATTGTTATTCTTAAGGTGAATAATGAATTCATACAAGTTATCCACAAAAAAAATGTGCTTTTTGGTAATCATCAAGTCTGTTCATTTGCTTCTGTGTTTGAAGCGGTCCTTCTGTTAATGTCAACACGAGGGCTTCCATAGCAATGTATATTAATAATATCACCTCTTATACCGTTAGTTTGCTATAAGGGAATGATGCACAAAAGAAAGCCCTGCCCTCTACTCAATATTCTGTTTCAGTTGGAAGTACATCAACATACTGAAATAAAAGTCTCAGCAAATTATAGTTCACACAGACTTTAAGATTTTTTAAAGACCTTTTTAAGAGCATTATGAAATAAATCTCAGACTTATACAGGGCTAAACACTAAGGATTTTTTACCCACCCCATTTAAATCTAATTTGTTAATTTCTTATACATCTTTTTTAAAATTTAAATAATGCGTAAAAACAAGCAAACTCTAGTTCTTTACAGACACTTGTTTTCAACATAAACTTCCTTTAAAAACAAATTGACAAGTTTGAAAAACTATAATAAGCTAAATGTATTCACTACAGTCTGTAAAGGTCAGTGTCCTCACCAGGTAGCTTTTAACAAATGTTATTGTAAGAAAGATTATTAAACAATGCTGGCGAATAGAGTTAATGAATAAAAGTTTTGTTAAAAGTTTTACTGAGTTGGATTTGATTGGATGGGTGTTGGCCTGATTGGGTACACTGTAAAACCCAATAAGTTAAGGTAACTCAAACCATTTGAGGAAGTTCAAAAACTAATCCTAATGAGTACTGTGAACTTAATCCATTTAAGTAAATGAATCAAATTGAGCACAGTAAAACCCAATAAATGAACAGGATTTAAACCAACTAAGTACTGTAAAACCCAATAAGTTAAGGCAACTCAAATCATTTGAGGAAACCGATTGCCACAACAGTTTGAGTTAAAAAAAACTAATCTATACGAGTCCTGTGAACTTACTCCATTTAAGTTGAAGTAATGGGGTATTTAATGAACTCATTACCTTCAACACTGAGTTCAAAACTCTTTTCAAATGAGTAGAATTAACTTTCAGTACATTTTGAGTTTAGTACACATTTATTTCATTTGATAACGTTGACAATTGGGTTTTACAGTGTAGCTTTACATGGACATAGGAAAATAAAGACCTGTTTAAAATGATTAAAGACCTGCAACACAATATTTCAGTGAATTTAAGACTTTTTAAGGCCTAAGCTATTGTTTTTAAAATGTAAGACTTTTTAAGACCTCGTAGACACCCTGAGGTAATAATGCCACGTTGTATAAAAACGATTAGTTGATTTTAAAAAAAGTGAGTGAACCCCAAGTCAAGCCGAGTTTTATTGTCATTCCGCTACATTTGTGGACATACAGAGGAACGAAATGTTGTGTCTCGCAGGACAACAATACTACAATAATTAATCATAAATACAAACACAACACTGGACATAAGAGTTATGCATAACTAACATATACTATACACTCTCAGAAATAAAGGTACGCAAGCTGTCACTGGGGTGGTACCTTTTTAAAAGGAACAAATTTGTACCTTAAAGGTCCATATTAATACCTCATGGGTACATATTAGTACTTAAAAAGTACAAAAGTGTTCCTTTTAGGTACTAATATATGCTTTTGAGGTACCAATATGGACCCTTTAAGTACAAATGTATACCTTTTCAAAAGGTACCACTATACACATAAGACAGGCTATACAAGTACTTTTACATGAGTAAAAGTAAAGCCAACCCTTTGCTTTTATTTCAATTAGTTGACCTAATATTATGAAGTAAATGAAGCGTGTGCACAATTATAAAAATTAAGTCAACTTTACAGTTCCAACAGTTACATTTTGAAGTCAACTCGACGGTTTTAAAGCAATGGGTTTACTCCTTTTTTTAAGGTAATAACTTTTTACATTGAACTCTACAATCATCATCTCAAGGTCTATGTGTTCGATTATGAGAGCACCTGCTGCAAATAAATATATTTGACCTATGATTGATATATAAATATAATGATATATAAGTATATAATAATAAATATATTTGACCTATGGTTTACTAATGTTTGGTTAAGGTTTGCATCAAAATTTCTGGCTTCGTGACAAATATGACCACTCATATTTGGTTTTGAATACTGAAATGAATGCAGATTTCTGTATATTTCACTTTGGTATGTGATATACAGTCAAGCTGATGCTCTGAAATATGTAGGTATTGAACATGAAATGGAAATTCCATCTACCTCTCTGAACAAATACCTTACACACTTCAGGAATTCTCTCAACATGCATTTTCAATACAGTTTAGATATCGTTTAATAGGACAAGGGCATCTATTTGAGAAGATTTTAACAGTGATATTTTGAAGACTTCCTTTTTTGACTTCACGTTTTTTCCTGCAAATTGTTGAATTTTGAAGCTGGTTTTAGCATACCAAGAATACCAACTTCTTTGCTCCTACTAGTGCTGTTATTTTGCGTTACTTGTGGGTGGATTAGGTGAATTTGTTATGTTTTCTAAATGTAATTAATTTAATATCAAAATATATAACAAATAATGAAATAAGGTCATTCTTTAATGTAATTCACTTTTATTTTTTGGCTTTATAATCTATTATTTTATGCTACTAAAACAATCAGCTTTAGGCACTGTTAAGACATCGTTATAAACAGGTATTGATTTGGCACCAGTATTGTAAAACCTCCCCAAACAATCCCTAATACCCTATACACCAGGAGTGCCCAAACCTTTTCTTATGAAGGGCCAAAAACCAAACTTGATTGAGGGCTATGGGCCGAAGGTAAATACCAAACTGCACTGTGAAAAATGCAGGGTTCCACACAGTTCATTCAGGTTGTCCCAAACCAAATCAATTAACACATTTAAGTGGATTAAACATAAAACAATTAAGTTGTGCCAAAACAATCTCAAGAATTGTGTTGTTTAAGCTCATTTTGCATAAATAAGTTGAACAAGCAGCAAAATATTTTTTTGAGTGTTTATTACATTAAAGTTGGCATGGGTCATTTCTTAATTTTTTTCATATTATTAATATATAGATTTAATCATATTAAATAATGCTATAGATTTTTTTTTCTACATTTTATAATGAATTTATTACAATAAAAAACATAAATCCTTTTTTAACACAATGGAGATCAATGCCGAATACATTACAAAAATGTAAAGCTGCACCTGCTTCTGCTGGTCTTCTGCATTGTCTTCTATCCATCAGTAGCGGTATATTTTTAAAATCTGATTCATTTACAACATTTAGTTAAAACATGTAATTTCAGTTTGCTGTTTTGTTGTTCAACAATAAAACAAATTACCAAAAAAACTACCTCTCCTCTAAGATTGGATGGCGGGGCCAAGTTAAAGATTACTAAGCGCCAACTTTGGCCGGCGGGCTCTAGTTTGGGCATCTCTGCTATACACAGAATAAAGCATTCGTAGTCTCCTGACATGCTTTGTTTTAAGCTCTCTGATCACAAATATATCATGAAAGTTTGACATTTTAAGCCATTTTCCCCCAAGTGTGCTTGTGTTCTGATGTTTAATAGTCAGATTAAATGTACTGTTGCCTTAATGGCGTTGTTTACGCAAGATTGTGTTTTGTCATATGCAAATAACTCTCTGATCCGAGCTGCAATTAAACCTTAATATCAAATCAGTTCTTTAGGGCTTTCAGAGTTGAGAATAATATCATTTTAAAGTCATTTCTTTATTTATTTAACAAACTCCACAGAAAGACTGTCTGATTACACGCTTGCCTGTGTGGATTATAGATGAGATTGTAGAATATAATCAGCGCATATTTATGTTCCTAGTGCTTCTGATTTCAATCTCTTTCATGTTATTGGATCTTTGAACGCCTGGACCGCGTGTTTCCGTGATATGGGCAAATTATTTGCTTTATCTGTGGTGATGGGAGGGAAAAAAGTGTGCAGATCTTGTTGCTTTTAAACAGCTGCTGGGTACAAAGAGAATATGATGAAAAGTACACAGAATCAGAATGTACACGCATACTGTTACGCCCACCGTCTTTAAATAGCACAAAGCTGGCGCTGTGTTCAGAGGAGAGCGATGGATGAAAAGTTGCTATTAAAAAGTCATGGGAACAGTAAATAGACACACGCAGTTCTGAAGAAAAACATCACGGTTCATCTCAGCTGCTCATGGATGGTAGAGTTTTAGTCATGCAGATGGCTTCAAAATAAATATAATATCATCTCAGGGAAAAAAATCTGCAGTTTAATGTCATGAGAAATTTTGTATGTATCTCCAAATATCTCTTTATAGGTATTGAGTAGGGGAGAGCATGCTTAGTTGGTCATTTTAAGGTACAGTTGAAGTCAGAATTATTAACCCCCCTGAATTATTAGCCCCCTTTTTATTTCTTCCCCAATTTCTGTTTAACACATTTCTATACATAATAGTTTTAATAACTCATTTCTAATACCTGATTTATTTTATCTTTGCCATGATGACAGTAAATAATATTTCACTAGATATTTTTCAAGACACTTCTATACAGCTTAAATGACATTTAAAGGCGCAACTTACTTAGGGTAACTAGGCAGGTTAGGGTAATTTATTGGCTATATATATATATATATATATATATATATATATATATATATATATATATATATATATATATATATATATATATATATATATATATATATATATATATATTTATTTATTTATTTATTGGTATATATAGGCAAGTTATTGTATAACGATGGTTTGTTCTGTAGACTTACAAAAAAAAAAATGGCTTAAAGGGGCTAATAATTTTGACCTTAAAATGGTTTTTAAAAAATTTAAAACTGCTTTTATTCTTTTATTTTTTATTCCGAAATTAAACAAATAAGACTTTCTCCAGAAGAAAAAATATTATCTGAAGTACTGTGAAAATGTCCTTGCTCTGTTAAACATCATTTGGGAAATATTTAAAAAGAACAAAAAATTCAAAGGGGGGCTTCAACTGTATAAATTGCCAGTGAAAAAGAAAACTATTGACTAACAGTTATCACTATAGGGCTGCACAATATATCGTTTCAGCATCGAAATCGCAATATGTGCATCCGCAATAGTCACATCGCATAGATATGCAATGTTGAGTTGCAGTGTAATGTTTACATTTACATAAACAAAACCATAAAGCATGCACTGTTTATTTCATTTTTATTTTTGCTTTGTTGCATTTATATATGCTTGTAGTTTGTTTATTACATGTTATGGATGATCCAGAATCATCCCAGTCAATCAAAATTAATACATTCGGTAACACATCAGGGACTAATTCTCACTTTTAACTAGTTGCTTATTAGAATGCATGTTATTAAGATATTGGCTGCTTATTAGTACTTATAAAGGACATATTCTTTATGATCTTATTCTACATTCAACTAAACCTAAACTACCTTAATAACTAATAAAGAGCAAAATAGGAGTTTATTGAAGCAAAAGTCACAATGGTTTCCTAAGAGCGAGAACTGAACCTTAAAATAAAGTGTGACCACAAATTCTTTCCAAGTATAACAAAGTATATCGAGATATATATAGCAGAAAAACGAAATATCAAAATGTCAGATTTTTCCAATATTGTGCAGTCCTAGTTTCACCATACTTCCCCATTTAATTGCAGTATACATTGCAGATATATTCAATACGTTTTTTTAAATCTTATGTTTAAATGTGTAAAAATGCTGCTATAAAAATGCGTAGTTTGAAATTGAAATCTACAAACACTCATTGATAAAGTGCTATGAAATAGAAGAATAGAAAAAAACTTTCTGAAAAGCCAAAAATGACAGATGGATGCAGTATTTTACTTTAACTATCAAATTATTTAATTTACAATTTATATAGACAATTTTTGTAAAAATCACTACACTGCAAAAAAAAAATGTAAGTAATTAATTAACATATTAACAATTAACTATTTAATGAATTAACATTATCATAACTTCAGATTTCATGGTTTACTGCTTTTTTCTGTTTTTACAATTGCATTATTTGACCTTGATCTCTGATGTTGAAAATTCAACTGTGCAGTTTAATAAGGTGACTTAAATTGTGATTTTATTATAGTTTAGAACAATATAATGTATAAGAAATAATAGGATTAAGTCTGTAAAATAACAGAAAAAGTACTGCCAGTTTATGTTTTTTTTTTTGTTTTTAGTGTGCCATATTTACAACACACACACAGGAAATATATCACTTCAAAGTATTAAAAATGTAAATAAAAGCTTTCAAAATTTCCAAGTTCCATAATGCAATTTAACAGCATAAACATAATACAAATCACAAAATACCTAATAGTTAATTAAAAATTGATATTGTTTTACAGTGTATTAAAGCCCATACATTCAAAGCATTTTATTGCAAAATAGTTTATTTTTTTGTTGTCATTGTACTGGCTGAAAGTTTCTTTACATCCTTACAGCAAACATTTATACCTCCGTGAACAACGTGTGGAAGCTTCTAAATCATATCAGAGAAAGACTTAAGCACGAAATTGTACAATATTTTGACAAACACAATTTAATACGTGCTAAAAGATATGAGCAGTATTCATTAAAAATATTAGCCTAATATTTCACTTAATTGACCGGAAGTAAGAACAAACATGAATGTTATCAAGATTCTTGGCCGGAAAATCTTGGTTCAGTTTGGCCAACTTCATTTTATCTTTGGCAGTCTATAATAGTCTAAATGTTTTTTTTCAGGTTCTGCCAAATTGTACATGCCAAAACATAACAAAATGTATCATTTTCAGCAGCAATGATCAGAAAACTATGCAAGATTTGTTCAGTTTAGTGGCATTGTTTACATTCTGTGCCTCTATGGCTGACTGGTAATGTTTACATTCTGTGCCTCCATTATGGCTGACTGGTAATGTTTACATTCTGTGCCTCCAATATGGCCAGCTGATGATGTGTAAAACACTAGTAAATGTTAATGCTCTTAGTAACAAATTTCTAATGTTTCCCATTGACTTCTCTGGCTATCTGTCATCTGTTTAGTTTTGACTAGTACAGTGATTAATCCTTTTTTTGTTCATTGTAGGTACATACTGTTTCTTATTTATTATATACTAGTATGTATTCATTAGATACTACTTCTTAATATTAGATACTAGTACTTATTCATTAAGGTACTTGCACCTATATTAAATAGATACTTGTGGTAATCTGATACGTGTTAGTACTTAATAGTTAACTATTTTCTATTCAACACACACATGTACACATTCATTAGATGATGATGATACTATGATGACGACGACAACTACTACAACTAGGAAAATAAAAAAAATTACTAGTAACATTTAAAATATTCAATATATCCTTTAAATCAGGGGTGACCAACCCTGTTCCTGGAGATCTTCCTTCCTGCATATTTCAGCTCCAACCCATATCAAACACACCTGCCTGTAATTATCAAGTGCTGTTCAGGTCCTAATTAATTGGTTCAGGTGTGCTTGATCAGGGAGGGAGCTAAACTCTGCATGAAGGTAGATCTTCAGGAACAGGGTTTAGCAACCCTGTTTTAAATACTACATTGAATATAGATATTTATCTATAATACTAAATCCTAATAATCTATGGAAATGTATAGAACCTAAACAGATATGTACTAACAGAATAAAAATACTTATTAGTATGTTTTATGGATTAAATATTAAAGTTTGTGTGAACCAAAATTTGCTGAGACTTTTATTTTAGTATGTTTATACTGAATATTGAGTAGGGGCGGGGCTTTCTTTTATGCACAACATTCCCTCATAGCAAACTAATGGTAAGAGGGGCATGATTTAGAATAGTGTGGCTGAAGCCATCAAACTGAAATCATCAGAGAAGGACAGCCACTACAAACAAAGTCCCTTTAAGGCAAGTCATTTCACTCGGCGGCCATCTTTGAAACGGCTCTCAGGCAGTATGTTCGGGCATTCTGTCTGAATGGGGAAACATCAAATTCTCCAAAACTACCTAACAGGCTTACAATTGAATTTCATATTAGGAATCACCAATAAAATTAACCAACAACTGTCGCTTTAGTTTCATTTCTAAACGTCCAAATCACACAAAATCTGCAGAAACTCATGTCTGCTCCGAGCCCCTGGAGTATTGTCAGTCTGTAGCAATCGATGATTGGCTTCTTTACTAGAAGGTGGGCTTTATTTGCAATATAGCGATCGATGATTGGCTCCTGTACTAGTAGGCAGGGCTTTATTACCCATATTGATCGTTATAGTTTTCCCTATTCAAAAAGATACGAGTGACATGTCTTGTGTATTCTAGAGTCTTTGCTACAAATGCAGAAGCAAACGGTCACACTTTAATTGAAGAATTTTACCAAAACAATCATTATTTTCTTCAGTAGATTAATTTGCAGAGATTTAATCACATAAAATAGACAATGCAGGCTAACAAAAAAAAAGCACTGTAAATTCTGATTTCACACAGACTTTAAAACAGTTCATCGTATATGGTGGTGACTGGGGAAAAAGTTAGATACCAACATTAGAGAATCCTCCAAAAAATGCATGAGAAGCAATAAAAGTGTTCATTGTCTGCAAGCAGTCAAAAAAAGATTTACTTGCATTACAAAAGCCGTGACAAACAAACAGTGGAACAAAACCCTCCTTATGACATTTTCAGAATTCATTGTGTGCCTATTGATCCATAGAAGAGGGACAAATGACAGTAATTTTCTGCTTTGTTACTGGACCCCATCAGTCTTGCTCATTTGCTCTCATTTTCCTTCATGTCATCAATCACGCACAATAGAAATCATTTAGTTTGATGGGTTTGCTTTCTGTATCAGTACATAGAAAATTAAAACTGCAGTAGAATACAGCCCGGTGTCGTAAATAAACCATTTATGCAAACCTAGTCACATTAAATGACTAATTATAAATGCCGATGGTTATGAAAGAATGGCAGTAATGAAAGTTGCAGTACGTAAATCTAAACGAACAGATGTGGACCTTTTTCTTAAAGGGATAGTTCACCCAAAAATGAAAATGTACTTACTATTTATTCAAGTGGTTTCAAACATTTATAAGTTTATAAGTATATATATATATATATATATATATATATATATATATATATATATATATATATATATATATATATATATATATAGAAGAAAGCTGAAAACCGGTAACCGTTGACTTCCAAGGTAGGAAAAACAAATATTATAAATCAATGGTTACAGGTTTTCAGAGTTTCTTCAGATTATCTTCTTTTGTTTGTTAAAGTCCCCATAAACCAGAAGCTGCGACAGTTATTTATTTATTTATTTTTGTATTGTGACTCAGTTCATAAAAAAACTGAATATTAAATGAGAAACAGTGGGTGTGGCTTGTTTTTTTACAGCGAGCTGATTGGATGTAGTAAGGCATTTCATTCAGAAACATGGAGAAAAGGGTTTTAGAAGAGTGATTACAACCTAACAGACACCTCTTTCTCACCATTTCTGTTTGTTGTCAAAACTGACAGTTGGAGGGGCGGGGTTAAATATGTTAGCCACGCCCAATTCCTAAAATATACGTTATCTGACAACTGAAAAAAAAAACAGGAAGTGCTTTTTTCAGATTTCTATTAAAGATTAGAAAAGCAAACAATTTTTTTCTTAATGACATGCACAGATGAATTGTTCACCACAAAACTAGCAATGTGAGTTAAATCATATGGTTAGTTTTAATTTATTGGGGACTTTAACAGAAGATATAAACTCAAACAGGTTTGTGACAAGTGAAGGGTGAATAAATGATGACAGAACTTTCAGTTTTGGGTGAACTATCCCTTTAAGTTCACCCTCGAGGTAAATTCTATGGTAAAAAAAGACTCTCAGCACAATCATTATGATGTTTTTAAGTGTTGTAATCAAAGTTAGTGCCACAAAGAAGGAAGAAAACCAACAAAAATGTGCATGACGGTGACAGCCTGCATGAAAAAATACTATAGTTTTTTATAGTAATGCTATGGTGCTATTCTGTTGTGGTAATTCTATAGTTGTTCTATAGTAATAGTACAATAATATAAACACACACGATATATATATATATATATATATATATATATATATATATATATATATATATATATATATATATATATATATATATATATATATATATATATATATATATATATATATATACATATTTATTTTTTAATTTTATTTATTTATTTATTTTTTCTACAAATACTGTATTTATCCTACAATAAACCACAATTTACTGTAGTAAAAACTAAAGCATACTACAGTTTTTAAATACCTATTTAAAGTCCCCAAGAAATCAAACTAACCATATGGTTTTGTTAGCTCACATTGCTAATTCTGTGTGCATGTCATTCATCTGTGCAAGTCATTAAGACAAATAAATAGTTTGCCTCTGTAATCTTTAATGGAAATCTGAAAATGCACTTCCTGTTCGTTTTCAGGTAAATTATCAGATTACTTGATTTTGAGGTAATGGGCGTGGCTAACATACTTAACCACGCTGCTCCAACTGTCAGTTTTGACAACAAACAGAAATGGTGAGGAGGAGGATTCGTCTGTTAGGTTGTAATAACTCTTCTAAAACCCCTTTTCCTGATCTTTCTGTTTGAAATGCTTACTTTACTACACCCATTCAGCCCATAGTAGAAAAAACAAGCCACGCCCACTGTTTGCTCATTTAAAATTCTGTTTCTCTTAGAACTATGTCATATTACGAAAAAAAAAAAATGATTGTAGCTTCCGGTTCATTAGGACTTTAAAGTACCTACATGAAAATATTATATATAGTAATAGTAATGGAATAGTAAACGCTGCAGTGTTTTTGAACCACACTAGTAATGTACTTGAATGATTCTGTTGCAATAATTCTACAGTTGCTGTGGTAACACAACAACTATACTAATATAAACAAATGATAAAATACTGCATTTTTCTACAATTATTGACCTCATTCTTCAATGCAGAAGTGCGCTCGTTTTTGTGATTGTTTTAGAACTTCCGATTCAGCTGCCTATGGGAGAAATGACTAGGAATAATTAATGGCAGAAAACAGTCAAACGACTTGCTCTACAAATAAGTGTGTCCATGACTATACAGACAAAGCAGAATAATATAATAAGAAAATATCAGTTTGCAACATCAAGAAGCATAACGAGCTGTTTTTAATGTCTAAAAATGAATGGAAGTGAATGAGATCGGAAGTCTCGAGCCAAAAAGATTCAAATGGCTGCGCCCGCACGTACATGGAGAATAAGGTGAATAGGGTATATCATACTACAATACAACACAGTTTACTGTCGTAAAAATTTAAGTACATTACAGTATCTTGTTCTTTAGTTCTAACTGTGGTAGTTAATACCACTGTATGCTGTGTAGAATTCATTATTATCATTATTATCAGTATTGTTAGTTTGTAGGATATCTATAAGCTAGTGTGCTCCAAAACAGTGACAAAACTCGCGTTTAGAAGATATAAACCTGATATGTCATTTCCGCCTAAATAGATCAACGGTTTTATTCTCATCACCTCATACTTCCGTTTCTCATCAAGTCTTGACCAATCAAATTCTCTCTAGTATCTGACATGCCCCGCCTCCTTCAAGATGCTTCTCATTTGGTGAAGTTTATTCATAAACTAATTTCGAGAGGATCATGTGCTTATGATTTACCACAGCTGGTCTCGCATTAACTAATCATGATCTCCCAATCATATGATTCCCCATTTACTATAAATAACCACAGTTTCAGTACACAGTTATCTTCGTATGGAAGAAACCCCCCCTTTCCTCCCCCTTCTCCTCCTTTTCATAGATCGGGCGGCACGGCGGCCCAGTGGTTAGCACTGTTGCCCCACAGCAAGAACACTGCTGGCCCTGGTCCTCGCCGGGATGGTGGGTGTTTCTGTGCGGAGTTTGTATGTTCTCCCCGTGTCCGCGTGGGTTTCCCCCGGGTCCTCCGGTTTCCTCCCACCCGCAAAGATATACTTAATTCACAACAGACTAAGCAATGGATACAACTGTCTAAACTCCCTTCCTCCTCAAGTGTTTCCTTAGCTACCGCAGCTGGGGAGTTTGAGATCTACCTAAGCTTAAGCTCCCCTCTCGCTCTACGAACGGAAGGGAGCCCTGGGCTCGAGGATCCCTTAAGCTCAGGGCTCTCTCCCGGGACAGCATGCCAAACAAGCTTATATTAAATCATCAGCTACGTGTGAACTCTTAAAATGTGCTTGAGCTCAACCACTCTCACTGGCAGAGCTGTGGTACAAAACGCTATACGCTTATTTCACGCGGCCGCCATTTTAAAATATGGAAGCGAGGCTGCAGTGGGAAGAAACCCAGAAGTATAGCATTAACACTGTAAACATTGCAACAACATGCTGTGGACTACAAACCTCCAGCTGTTGTCGCGATTTCAAAATGCAGAAATGGTGTACACATCACTTTAATAATATTCAGTTAAGTTTTATTTAAACAATTAAAAGCATATTACGCATCAAACAAAATCACAATCTCTTTAAGAGTGTCCTCCTAGGCTTCAGTTCATGGCACCAGGTAAACAGCGTGGGGGAGCTTCCCTGCTTCAGCTTAACCCAGTGAGCGATAAAACAATGCAGTCATCTGTAGCACACCCTCGTGTAGTCTGGTTGTCCAGGTACCAAAAACATCCATTTCCCGCTAACATTTATGCGCCGCTGAGTGCTCTCTTAAACACTGCTGATTTGCCATAGTATTTACCAGTGCTCAACAGAAATGACTGTGATTGGCCGTGAAGGTCATCAGTTCAGAGTGCAAACACAGATACACGGACACTGGAGCGTTTTAAAGCCTCGAAGATCAGTCGATTGCTCATCTGTGTTGGCACTCTGTAAACATTGGTGAAGTACGATGAACTGATGACCTCCACTGCCAACCACAGTCATTTCTGTTGAGCGCGTGAACACAATGGCGAATCAGCGGTGTTGCGTTCAACAGTGCTTAAATGTTAGCAGGAAATTGACCGTGTTTATAAATTTCAGTACTGAAATTCAGTATTGTGACAGGTTTAATATAGTAAAAGATTAAGTTCATTAACTTGAGTTTGATAACTGGTGTCAGGGTTGGTGTAGGGAAAATAAGCGAGGACTCAAGTGCAGAAATAATAGGCATTTATTAATAATAAAATAAAATAAAATAAAATAAAATAAAATAAAATAAAAGGCAAAACAAACAACCCAAAGGGGGAAAACATTAATAAAACAAACAAACAATCAAAACAAACTAGGATGGGCTGGCTGGCAGGGAACAGGACTGGAACACTCAGGACTAGAACACTCAGGACAAGGCACAGACGAACTGGCACAGGACAGCAGACATGAGGAGATTATAAGCAGAAGTAAATTAACACACAAACAGGGGAACCTAATAAACTAATAATGGGTTAGCAAGGAGAGTGGGACTAGACAATAGACGGGAGAGCACATGACACAAAGAGACAACACAAGCCATGTGCTCACATAAAACGAGACTAGAACACGCAGCCAATGAGAGAACTCATTAACTGCATGTTCACAAGACACACAGAAGCACACCACAAAAAGCACGCGGCCACAATGTAAACATCCAGCCACGTGCTTAGACAACACCAACAGACGCAAGACACGAGCACACGATAGATGAAAACACCTTACCGTGCACTCACACATATGCAACGCGCATGTTTTATCTCAGCGTCAACCGTAACCAAAAACAACCAGACTGAGACGCTGAGAATTAAACAGCGCAATGCTGACAGAACAAAACACAAAAACGTCCAAAGCACGGTCTGCGCGCAGTCACAAAACACACAGTAGCTATGTTTCCATCCAAAAATGCGAATGAACTTTATGCGCAAAACTGGATTATCGCATAAAAGACGTGCGACTAAAGCAGCGTTTCCATCCCAAGGAGTCAAAGCGAACAAAACCGTCACTTCCTGATTAACTGGTGCCAAATATCAAGAGTAAAAACTGAATTTGCTGCAGTAGGAGAAGCTGCGTCAATCTTTTCTTCATCTAATACATGACTTGCGCCTCAGAAGGCAATCCTGACACGCAGTTAACGCGCGGTGGCGTTTGAAGGTGTCAGACGCAGAGCACAGACGCTCTTGATTCTGGAGGTCATTAATAATATAATAACATTAATCCTTAAACGGTAAGGCGTTTTGGATTGACAAAAACAACATTTCAGATGTTTTACAGTCTTCTCAGCCTGCTGGTTTGTTCATTTCTCACATTTTTATCATCACATGATCTCTTATAACAAAATCCCATGACCTTTTTTAATGCGCACACTGGAATAAAAGTGTTTCCATCGTAGTTTATGCGCATCTTTTCTTATCGAATAAAAAGTTTATCCTACTCAGTTATGCGCATATGTTTTTTATGCGCATTTTCAAAATTTATGCGCATCATGGCATTTCCATCAACCCGTTTTTTATGCGCATATCCAAAATACGCATAAAATTAGGTGGATGGAAACATAGCTAATGACAGAAAACAAGTGCTCGACCTGAGAAAACTCGAGCCGAGCACAACAGGACAGGACAAGACAGAGCTAGTGTCGGACTCTGCCACCAAAACAAGAATTTACAAGACCAAAGTGGCAGAACCCTGACAAAATGGCATCTAAAATGTGTGTTTGGGAAAGAAAACGTTAGCTAACTAGTGCAATTTCCCTTAACTTAGCTGAAAATGAGGTCTGATATCCCTTTTTATTTTCACTTTCCATTCAGAACGGACCTCTGGGTCACTCGGAAGACGGTGAAATTATACATTTGTGTCGCTTTCTCTTCACTGATAAGATATACAGCCAGGTACACAACATTCCTCTGTGACTCAAGTGATACTTCCGGGTTTGTTCCCACTGCAGCCTCGATTTCACTTTTTAAATGGCGGCCGCATAAAATCAGTCTATTGGCTGTTTTTTAAAAAGGGGAGGAGCTACACTATGTCCCTCTGTTCGTTTTTCATTTGAGATTACGTATCAAACAAATAACATCAAATAAAAATGCAGATTTCAAAGCACTTCACGGGATCTTTAATGAAAAAAAATCAGCTTTAGTGCTGAATATTTACAATATAATACACTTTACTATATAGTATGGTTGAAAAACACTATAGTATGCACTATAAACAACTATAGTATTTTTATTTCAAATGGGACAGCTGGATGGTAAGTGTAGCTGGCCATGAATTCTGGGAAATACAATGCGATGTGCTTCAGCTGTTTGCCATTAACCCAAGCGCACCTACACTGGAAGGTCACCTGACCTCTCCCGTGTTAAATAAAGGCCTGATGCTTTGAATAAATTGGTCAGATGAAGAGCAGGATTGCTGTGAGCGTCACTGCATTGTGATACAATGACCCCACGATGCCTGCGATTTATAGCTCAGCTTTTTATTTAGTGATAAAAGCAGCGGTGATGGAAGGTGACAGCTTCGAGCGCAGGAATAAATCACACAGAAAATGGAAGGCTTTCGCTTTGAGCCTGCATATAAAAAGTGTCATTTTGCATTATTGATCTCCTGGAAACTATGACCG
Organism: Danio kyathit; assembly: GCA_903798195.1. Lineage (NCBI taxonomy): Eukaryota > Metazoa > Chordata > Actinopteri > Cypriniformes > Danionidae > Danio > Danio kyathit. Next base: position 51,847,649 of record LR812521.1, on the reverse strand, counting down.
GGATGATGGATGCCTGAGTTTCTGTAAACCTGCATGGATTTCGAAAAACATATCAAGTGCATGCATTGGGAATCCAGTTCAATATCTCATTGCTTTTGACCACAATCAAGGTTATTGTTTTTTTTTTTTTGTTGTGGCCTGGCAAATGTGTTGTGAAATATTGACATGATGTACATAAGGAAGCAATAAGCTTGACCGAAAAATGATTACGACTTAATATACAAGCAGGCAATATAGCCAATACAAACCTTTTAAAGAAACTACAACAGAAACCTTTTGCACACACAACTATTCAAGCAAATATCAGCCTTTTACTTGAGTAGTTATATATTACTTTTGCACTTTAATTATACTTCAATTTAGGTATTCATTTTTATACTCAAAGATACTTTTGACTATTTTTAAAATCCAGTGAAATTAAAATTGAGTTTTTTAGATGTTAGTATCATTACGTTAAGTAAAGCTACAGTTAAAGTCAGAATTATTAGCTTCCACCTGAATTATTAGCCCCCCTGTTTATATTTTTCCCCAATTTCTGTTTAACAGAGAGCAGATTTTTTCAACACATTTCTAAACATAATAGTTTTAATAACTCCTTTCTAATAACTCTTTATTTTATCTTTGCCATGATGACAGTAAATAATATTTTACTAGATATTTTCAAGACACTTCTATACAGCTTAAAGTGACATTTAAAGGCTTAACTAGGTTAATTAGGTTAACTAGGCAGGTTAGGGTAATTAGGCAAGTTATTGTAATAATTTTGACCTTAAAATGGTTTTTAAAAATTTTTAAAACTGCTTTTATTTTAGCTGAAATAAAACAAATAAGACTTTCTCCAGAAGAAAAAATATTATCAGACATACTGTGAAAATTTCCTTGCTCTGTTAAACATTATTTGGAAAATATTGTAAAAAAGAAAAGAAATTAAAAAGGGGGCTAATAATTCTGACTTCAACTGTATATGTGCTCCAAAACAGTGACAACATTTGCATTTAGAAGATAGAAACATTAAAAGCTTTCGGTTTGTCACCTCCACCACATTTTTCTGTTACCTCATACTTCAGTTTTTCATCAAATCTTGACCAGTCAAATGCTCTGTAGTATCTGACATGTCCGGACCTGCGCCTTCTCATTTGCTTTCCTTTGATGCTCTTGAACTCATCCACTCTCACTGGCAGAGCTGTGATAAAACAAAACAGTTTATTTAAAGGGGAAGAGCTACTCTGTTCCACCCTCTCTTCATGTTGAGATTACATCAAACATCAAATAAAAATGCACATTTCAAAGAGACCTTTAAGACATATACAGTTGAAGTCAGAATTATTAGCCCCCCTTTGAATTTTCTTTCTTTTTAAATATTTCCCAAATGATGTTTAACAGAACAAGGAAATTTTCACAGTATATCTGATAGTATTTGTTCTTCTGGAGAAAATCGTATTTGTTTTAATTCGGCTACAATAAAAGCCATTATTAATTTTTTAAACACCATTTTAAGGTCAAAATTATTACCCCCTTTAAACTACTGTATATAGTTTTTTGATAGTCTACAGAAAAAAAAATATCGTTATACAATAACTTGCCTAATTACCCTAACCTGTTTAGTTAACCTAATTAACCTAGTTAAGCCTTTAAATGTCACTTTAAGCTGTATAGAAGTGTCTTGAATAATATCTAGTCAAATATTATTTACTGTCATCATGGCAAAGATAAAATAAATCAGTTATTAGAAATGAGTTATTAAAACTATTTTGTTTAGAAATGTGTTGAAAAAATTGAAATAAATTCCTATGTACTCTACAGGAAAGACCATTTTAGTTTTCTACATGCTTTGTTGTTAAAAAAAATTTTAATTAAATATAAACAAAATACTTTAAATATTTAAAAAAAAACTTCTGTCATCATGTACTTTACCTTTTACTTGTTTCAAACCTTTATGAGTTTATTTCTGTTGAATACAAAAGAAGATGTTTTTGAAGAAAACCTTTAACCACTGACCATAGTGTTTCCATAGTATTTGTTTTTCCTATAGAAGTCAATGGTTACAGGTTTTCAGCATTCTTAAAAAATATCTTTTTTGTGTTTTTAACAACAAAAAAAAAAACTCATAAAGGTTTGGAACAACTTGAAGGCAAGAAAAAAGTGAGCAAATTATAAAACTCATAAGTTTACCCAAAAATAAAAATTAGCTTATCATTGAATCCCTCATGTGGTTTTAAACCTTTTAGATGAGACATTAAACCGAGGTCCCGACTCTCTGTGGTCGTTAAAAATCTCAGGATGTCCTTTGAAAAGAGTAGGGGTTTAACTCTGGCATCCTGGCCAAATTTGCCCACTTGCCTCTGTCCATTATGGCCTCCTAACCATCCCCATATCATAATTGGCTTCATTACTCTGTCTCCTCTCCACCAATCAGCTGGTGTGTGGTCTGGCGCAATATGGCTGCCGTCACATCATCCAGGTGGAGGCTGCACACTGGTGGAGGATGAGGAGATCTCCCAAAACATGTGTAAAGCCCTTTGAGTGTCCACTGGCTTGCATGGTTCGGGATCTGTAGAGCTGCGCATCGATGGAATTGCTCTGCAGTGTTTGGACTCTCAGTAGTGAATTTTACCCCACACTGAACTGAGCTAAACTGAACTGAACTTAATCTCTGAAAACTGAAGTGACACTGTTTCAATTCACTATAATCTTCTATGCGAAGCTGCTTTGACACAATCTACATTGTATAAGCGCTATACAAATAAAGATGAATTGAATTGAATTGTCCAGAAAAGCTCTATATAACATGTAAGGCATTATTATTTCTTCTGTTGTCCACAAAATATATTTTGTAAAATCGACTCCTTGGAATTATAAGGTTCTATCTGCGTTCTAAATGATTTTGAGATATTGAGCTTCAAAGTTTTTGCATTCCATAGAGCAAACAATATGTGTGTAACAGTTCTCTTTCATACAGTAACATGACAGATACCCTAAATGTACTCTAAATGTAAATTATCAAAGTTCTCTTACATTTGCAAATAGGAGTAAAAAACCATGGTAAATGCAGATAAAACCTTCCAATTCTGAAAAGTCCTTTTCCGCTTGGAATTATAGGGTTCTATCTGGCAGATCATTTATTGTAGCATTACTTTTCAAGAAATACAATCAAAAAATATATAATTTAGTGTTGTAAAAATATGTTGATGCTTGAGAAAGTAAAATTTTTGCTTTCTATAACATTTATTTCATGTTTTAGGATGAATATTTTTTTCTTGTTTAAATTACGCATACAAGGCTGTGTTAAATATTTTGTCCAGTGCAGATGTTTATTTTATCTAATTAATATGTTAATATTTATAACATTTTATGCTTTATATGAATTATTGAATTATATTCCCCATGAATTAAATGAAGTATTTGCCCTTCAAAGCTTAATGTTAAATTTAAAGACTTTAAAAGAAAACAGACAATAAGCAAATGAGTTTAATAAACCCTGAAAAATGTTTCACTTACCATAAATACACAAATAAAAATATTTCACATTTAATATAAATTTTTTAATATTTGTTTCTTTTTTAACAATGCAAAATTTAACATTTAATTTCAATGTCAAAAAGGGCTTCTAAATCATCACATTTACACATATAATTTTGTGTGGTGTGGCAGCATTATTTAGTCGACTCTGATTTTGTGTGATTTTGTCTTTCTGGTCTTTCCCGCTGTCAATGGAGCAGTCTGGCGAAACGGCAAAGAAAGCTGATCCTGATTGGTCCTCGTGCATGCATTTAAAATGCTGATTGGCTCACAGAAAGAACCTTACAGAGCTAAGCTAGAGTTCAACTTTGTAGAGAAACCGTTTTTGTTTTTTTTTTTAAATAAAAAGTCTCAAAATGTAAACAACTTAAAAAAAAAATCACATAATGTAAATAAGTTGTCATTTAATAAGAATATGTGAAAAAATGCAAAAATGTCAGATAGAACCTTATAATTCTAAGGTGACGAAATGTTGTTTGCTGGCATCCATCGACTTCCATTGAAGGAAAAAATATGCAACTCGATGGGTGCCAGCAACCAGCATTTTTTTCAAAGTATCTTCTTTTGTGTTCAACAGAAGAAAGAAACCCAAATACTGTAGGTTTGGAACAAATGAAGAAGAGTAAGGAGACTATGGCAGATTTTTTTTTTTTTTTTTTTTGGGGGGGGGGGGGGGGGTGAACTATCTCTTTAAATAAACTAGTAAACCACAGCAACTCAGCAGCTGCTGGAATTAAACAATCTAATCTTTATTTTTACATAAGAAATGAGCTTTTATGCAACAAACCAGATCATACGACAACATGAACAAACCACTGTTTGCAAAAACAGCGCACAGGGGCTTTTGAAGTTTGCTAGCGATTGTGCAAAAATAGCGTAGCGTGACAAAAACAAACCCGTTAATATGCACTGTCTCATTGTGAATGCACCCACACATCATTTTCATCTACCCGTATGCGGTTTGCGTAGTCGGTGAATCTGAGGCCTCTGGAGCGCTGGTGTGTCAGCCTCTATCAGCCACAACATGCACGCCATTTCTGTGCATAAAAAAAAAACAGAAAAAAGAAAAAAAAAAAGACACCACAGCTCACCCCGAGAGCCAAACAATACCTTACAGTTACACTCGCTCTGTTCAGCATTCTTTTAATCATGACATCATGAGGATCGGCTTCCTCCTCTGAAAAGGCGCCCAGATGCAGCTGCTCGTGCCACTCCACAAAGCAGACAAGTGCACGCAGATGAGAGAGAAGCTTCGGCGCTTTGGCACAAAAGCAACTTCGTATTACAAGAATGAGAGACAAATGTTTGAAAGACTTTAATGAAACTGTCACTGTTGATGATCTATATCCAGCTGACGGTGTCGGGCTAATGCTCAGGAAATGCGCGCATGTTGCTAACAACGCTTTCAGATGGTTTGTTGGCGTTGCTTTGTGCTGAAATCGTGTTGGCTTTTATGAAGACTCTTGGGTCGTGTTTCTTGTGATAGTTTCCATTTGATTAAGGTGGATAATCTTACGTTTTTATTCCTCCAAGAGCTGATACATACAGATTTAAAGGTGCTGTATGTAAGTTTTTGACTCTTCTAAAGCATAAAAATACCATAATATGTGTGCAGATATTTAAGAAACATCCCAAGTGAACATACTTGTTTAACTGAAAAACAATGCTAAAGTCAGATATTCTGCTTTGAAAATGGGTTTTCCGTGCCGGAACGCTGTGTTTGTTTAGATAAATTTCATATGCACGATGCCAGTTTAACCAATTATATGTCAGCACCCTGGGTTGCCTTGTTGGAAAACAGCGTATTTCATTCATTCATTCAGAAAGACTCTGAAAGCATGCGTCCGTGACCAAAAAGAACAGTATGGGAGACAGATGCAGTTCCACATGAGGTTATTAATTAGCAAATTACATAAATATTACGAACGTAAACATTAGGTGAGCAGGTTACATTGTAACCGCGTGTCCTAACAACACGCTGTGACGAGAGAGGCAGTGATCAGCTATTTGGCTGTTTGCACCAGACGAGACACGGCAGAAATGTAAATACAGCCTTTCAGAAGCACAGAATATGCACTCGCTCACCAAACGGTAAGGTTTAGAATCTATTTAATACATGTTAACCCACTTTAACATCAATGTAGATGCTGAATCACTCATATGTGTTTAGTTCTAAAGTTCAATTTTAGACGGTTTATTGTATTTTCAAGATCTGAGGTGAACTTTCTGCTTTCAGTATATGGCAACAAATGCCATGTAAAATGCATTCAAACTCGCATTGTTAGCATTTAGCACAGAATAAAGCACACAAGGCTTACCTGAGGTGATCTAGCTGTCATAGGTTTCTGTTGTTCAGCTGTGAGAAATAGAAGCCATTTCTAATATATCAATTCGAGGTGTTGGTTAGGACAAAAACTCCTTTTAATATGGAAAATATTCCCTCTATCGCGTGTCGTTGCTTTTATTTAGAACACAGTTTAAATCGCTCCTGTACACAATCTGGCATCCTAGCGTACTTTTATTATGATCCAGGAGTGCAATACCTAGTTCAACCACTGGGTGTCAAACTTACATACTGCACCTTTAAAGCACTGAGATTTTTTTTCACAGTATTTTTTACTGTGTTGATGGTATAGTCCACATGAAAAAAATACTGTATTTATGGTAAATGCTTTAGTGTTTTAAATAATACTATAGTAAAGTATTTTAATTAATTGCTTAATTTAACTTACATAATTTTTTTTTTTACTTCAATTAATCTGTTGCTGTAGTATTACGGTTATTACAAATTAGCCAATATTTAGATGTGTACACTGACACAGGCTTCTCCAAAAATAAATAAGACAATAACTAAATAAATAATTAACTAACTAAATAAATAAATAAATAAATAAATAAGACAACTTTCATTGTTGTACATCAAGAGGCATCACTGTGGAAATTTCTCAGATTTTATTTACATTTGAACAAAATTGGCATGTCCAAAATTATCCATAACATCCTCAAAAAAAAAAAAAAAAAAGTCCAGGTTGGAGGGTCTCCTTGCCATCACCCTGATTTTTAGCTCCCTCCACAGATTCTCAACTGGATTTAAGTCAGGACTCTGGGTAGTCCACTGCATGCAAAACTTTAATGTTCTTTTCGGCTAATCATTTCACTATTTGTGCTGTGTGTTTTGATTCGTTGTCATGCTGAAATGTCCACTGGCGCCCAAGGCCAAGTTTCTCTGCAGATTGCCTGACGATGTTGAGAATTTTGATGAACAGTGGTGCCTCGTTATTCGCAGGACTTATGTTCTAAAAATAGCCCGCAATAGGTGAAATCCACAAAGTAGTCTGCTTTATTTTTTACAATTATTATAGTAACATATTTAATATATTATTATATTACAATTATATTATATATTTTGTTTTAAGCCCCTCACTACACTCTTTATACACTTCTCAGACAGGCATTAACATTTTTACACTTTTCTCTCTTGTTTAAACACTCGCGTAACTTCTACCTTTCTTTACCATGTCTAGAAGTCCAACTTTTTGTGCGAGGGTTAGCATCTTCCTCTACCTTTTGGGTGCTACTGCAGGTGCCTTTGGTGGTGCAGAAAGTTTCGTCGACATTATGGGGTTTGTGGGGGGAGAAATCTTCCAAACATACATTCCAACATTTCAGAGTCACACTGCTTGCCATTGAAGATTTATGTAAATTTGGCAAGCTAAACGCATTCTGTACTGTACAGGAGACACGGCATGGAGGAGATTAAATGACAATGGTCTACAGCCAATCAGGCCGCAGAACACAATGAACTGTAAAAAAAATAAAAAGCATGTCTGTGAAAGGTGAACCGCCTTATAGTGAGGGACCACTGTACTGCTCCTTTTTTGTAGGGCCATTTTCTGTGACTAGTTTCCCTGGTCCACCGGCTGAAAAACACTCCAAATGATTAAGTTCCCACATGGTGTTCTTAGGGTTGAAGGCTTTTCCTTTTTTAATGCCAAATGAAGGCTACATAATTGTAGCCAAACAATTAAATTTTCATTTCATCTGACCATAAAACAGAAGACCAGAAGTCTCCTTCGTCCACATAAGCATTTGCAAAGGCTAAGCGGGATTTTGTGTTCCTTTTCTGAAGAAGTGGTGTCCTCCTTGGTCTGCATCCATGGAATCCAGCACTATGCAGTGTCCGTTGGACTGTCATCAGGATGGTCTTCGTGGTGATTCTTGGATTCTTTTTTTTTTTTACCTCTCACAATCCTCCAGGCCAGCACAGGTGTCATTTTTGCCTTCTGACCATGTCTGCTGAGATATTTCAAAGTGCAGAGCAGCTTGTATTTTTTAATTATACCTTCCATTGTAGTCACTGGAACTTCAAAACATTTAGATGTGGTCTCATAGCCCTTTCCTGAGCAGACACAATGTGTAGCTGCAGGTCCTCACTGAGCTCCTTCATCTTAGCCATGACTGTCCACAAACCAACAGCAGAGAGCTTCTGTTTTTCACCTGTTGAGTTGATTAAAAATTACCCTCGGTCCCAATGAACGAGGGTAATTAGGATGCTTTAGAACAGTTTGGACTTTTTGGAATAGAATAGCACATTAGATTTTCCTATTGACCTTATTCTTCGTGTAATGCTGCGTTCACACCAGACGCGGAACGCGCGGATAAATTGCGCTATTCACGTGTAAATAGACGCATGAACATTTGAGTTTACCCGCTTCATTCGCACGTCAAACTCTGCTTCATTCGCGCGTCAAATTCACTTCAGAACAGACGGGGATTCGCGTGATGGGCAGGGCTTCTGTCTGCCCGGTGGCTGTAGCTTTGTTGCTAAATGGTTAACATGGATTTTGTTGACAAAATAACTGTGTTTATGTGCTTTATGAAGGCTGTAAGACTGCATTGATTCGTTTGGACCAGTGTCTGAGTCCACTAGATACTTTCAGAGGTGCACCCAGCTCTGTGAGCTCATAAACTCCTTTAGAAACTTAACCTGGATGACTGAGGCTTCCAGCGGTGCTTCTGACTGAGCCAAGCCCAGTTTGATGAACGGTTGTCAGTGTCGGCTGGAGGATTTCCCCCGGGACACCAACAACAGGTGCTACGTCACAATCACGCCCCCACAAGGGAAAGCTCCTGATTGGTTAACGCGGTGCGAATGTCTGCAGAAGTTCAGATTTTTAAACTCGAGCATTTCGTGCGATTTGCGCGTTAAGCACGTCAAACGTGCAAAACGCTCAATTCGCGGCATCCCGCAGCGCCATTCGAACAATTCGCGCCGGAGGATGCCTATTTGCACGTTTGCATTGACTTAACATGTAAATCACTCGTGCTTGATGCTTCTTCCGCGTCTGGTGTGAACGCAGCATAAGAGCGGGTGCAGCTATTTGAATCTTTTTGGCTCGAGACTTTCGGTGGCTCGAGACTTCCGGTCCCGGTCTGGGCTGGGATCGAAACAGCGATTCTTTGCATGGGAGTCGGTTGCTCTAACAAGGAGGCTAAAGGCCATGGCTCCAGCATCTGTTACAAGAGCACCTTTTGAGGTCAGAGGAGAGAGGTTTACCTGCTTAGCACTTCACTAGCTGGCCTCTGTTACACTCATCCCCCTACACCTCACTCCCATCCCGGACGAGCCCCCATGTGAAACCAACCAGTCCTACTGCACCCTTCCTGTCCTGGGCCCGGATCGAAGCTGCAATTCTTTGTATGGGAGTCGGTTGCTCTAACAAGGAGGCTAAAGACCATGGCCTCTAGCGTCTGTTACTAGAGCACCTTTAGAGGTCAGAGGAGTGAGGTTTACCTGCGTAGCATTTCGCTAGCTGGCCTCCGTTACATATATATATATATATATATTTATACATTTGCAGTTTACTGTTATATAAACTGGTCGTAGTATATATATAGATGTATAAATTCCACACTTTAAAGAAAAAGAAATCTACTTCAGCTTCTCGTTGGCTAGTTTAAAGAACTTGTACAAAAACAATTTACCACTTGCAATTGTTTAGTTGGGCTGCAGTGGTAAATTTGTCAGCCACACAATAATGTTCTCGCTAAAAATGTGGTGCATGTGGTGAATTTAAACCACAGATTTCAGCGACCTTCAGCATTGTGCAGTTCTAAACTCGAGCCACACATTATCTAATTGCAGCTCATGTCTGCAGGGACCGACTGTCAAACACATTTACCACAGCGGCGTGAAGCAGCCCTTGCCATCTCTGAATGCTACATGCAAGCAGTTTTTTTTTCTTATGAGGATGTAATGTCTCTAAAATGTTAGTCATACTGCATGGGTGGAAACCTTCATTACTCATTTTGCCTTACGAGCTTTCTGGCTCAGCCCCAGTGAGCTGTTAGCAGCACCCCTTCTCCAAAACGAGATACCCAGCTGTGTGGGGAACATAAAATTATAAAAGCTGAATAAAGCACTGGTAGGAAGGAGTTGTAAAACTTATATTCTATTTCAAGCGCTGCAAGGCTGATAACACTTTGTTTCCTTTTAATTTCCAATGGCTCCATCTCCTGTGCTCTCCGCGGTGCGTCCAATGCGTATAAACAGCTGTCTGCAAATCTGGGTCAGCTTTCATGGCCTTTAAAGGGACAGTTCACCCAAAAGAATTAACATTTACTTACCATTTACTCACCCTCAAGTGGTTGTAAACCTTTATGATTTTATTAGTTAAACACCCATAAACACCCAAAAAGATATCCATTGACTTCCATATAAGAAAAAACATAATGAGTCAATGGCCAACATTCTTCAAAATATCTTCTTTTTTGTTTAACAGAAGAAAGAACCATTTTTGGGAGTGAACTATCCCCTTAACAGCTGAACCCTGATAGATAAGTCAACAGAAGCCCTCTAAATGCTTTTAATAATTTTGCGCAGATTCAATCAACATGTTTTATTACAAAAACCCCGCACCCATGTCCTTGCTGTCAAACCGTTTTTCCCGGATTTGTGATTGCTTGAGTGGAGCATTGACGGATGCAATTTTTTACAGGCTTCCCAGACATCCTTGGGGGTGCTTTATAGTGACAGTAAATGTGGCTTGGATATTGAAACGCACCCTGCAATTCGCATGACAAGATCCGATGCTCTCTGAATTGCTGTGCCTTACAGCTGTATTCAGTAAAACAGCATTATGTAAACACTCCTATGACTCGGCTGTCGTCTTTTAAACTGGTCTCTGCAGTGCATTTGTCAAGGTTCTTCTTAAAATAAATGCTTGTAGAATCCATAGGCTTTTTTATTTCAAAATCTAATGTCAAATGAAATGTTAGGCCTATTGGTCGATTAGATATTTGCAATAGAACTTCTAAATAAGTATCTAATGAAGTGACTGGTTTAGTTTAGTTTCATTACTTTTTTTTATATGAACAATACATTTACCAATTATTATTATTATTATTATCATAATTTTTTAAACATTTATTTAAAGATTTAGAATGACAGAACAGTGGTTTAGGTGTCTCCTGTCTTCATTTACAATAATATAGCCATCTATTATATAATCGTCCATCAGCTAGTAATTGAACTGTTGAACTGTCTTTTGTGAAGGGTAAAATAAACAATAAATAAATAAATAAAAAATGTAATTCAATTAAAATTGTCTTTTAAAATACATTCTCCTAAAAACCTCATAGAGGATTCCAGATATGCCAGAAATAATCAGATTTCTGACGCAAGTCATACGTTTTTCTAAGGTTAAGAAAATGGCAATCTGATTTATCCACATATTGACCAAAGGAATGTTAGGAGAAGACCACAACAAAAGAATACATTTTCTTGCTAGTAAGTACAAAGGTGTAACACAGATTCTAGTCCATGTGTAGTCCATGTGAAGGTGTAAAGCAGTTTTACAATTAGAAGATAAATAGCTGGAGAAAGGGCAAAAGGTCTACCAATAATCTTCTGAACTAATTTGTGGATCATGTCACAGTCCCAGAATACACGTATAACAGTATAACATTGGATTACATTTACCTATTTCAATCATAGGCAAGATGCATGGTGTCAAGTTATAGCAGAACGCTAATTTGTAGTGACAGGTTGATGTTAATGGAGTTATTTTTTGGTGTGTGTGTGTGTGTGTGTGTGTGTGTGTGTGTGTGTGTAAATGGATTAAAATTAATCTATATTATTAGAAAAGTAACTAACTAGTAATGTTACACTCAAAAATAATTTTGCTGCTTGTTCAATCTACTTATTTAAAATGAGTTGAAACAACACAATTCTTCAAGTTTTTTGAGGGGGACAACTAAATGGTTTTATGTTCAATCCACTTAAATTTGTAAAAATAATTAACTTAATCGATTTGTGTTGGGACAACATGAAGGAATTGTGTGGATTTTTATTTATTTATTTTTTTTACAGTGTACACTACTATACATACACAAACTACATATACACACAGTGTTCCATCAATCAAACGACTCAATTCCAAGAGTGATTTTAGAAGGTGAATTAAGGCCAACATTACTCATACCCCAGACTAATTCTGACTTAAAGGTTTTGTTCACATGTAAAAAAAAAAAAAAAGCACATATTTGTGTGTATATCAGTGTGTATACTCACACTGAGATATTTTGTTTTTCTGCGATAAATATTGCAATATATACAATTTTACAATTTCACCACATAATACAATATATATATATATATATATATATATATATATATATATAGTGTGTGTGTGTTCTTCTGTTAAACATAATTTGGAAAATATTTAAAACAAGAAAAAAAATTCTAAGAGGGGCTAACTTCAACTGTATATAGGTAGGTAGGTAGGTAGGTAGGTAGGTAGGTAGATAGATATCACAATTGTAATATTTGTTCTAAGAATTGTCTTTAAATTGGGCAGTTCTGACATTTATCACATTTATTATAAAGATTTATGTTTTCATCTTGCAATTCTCATGTTTTTCAGTAAATTCTGAGTTTACAGTGAAGAGGTGAGAAGTCAGAATTTTTAAAATGTAAATGTTCTGACTACAATTATTTAAATTTACTTTCCACACCAAAACAGCATTAATACTTTTATTTTTGCACTGTAAATAAATTATAAAGTGGACTATATATAGACTATATTTATTCTAATGTAAAATACTGCATAGGAGCTGCTTACATGTATGAATGTTTCAGTATAGCCCTTTTCTTTTGTACAGAGAATGGTTTCTAACAATAAAACCTCCAATTGTTACCTCAGCACTGCAGCAAATGGTATTCATGCACACAATACCCTTCAATTCAATAGAAATTAAATACGAGTTTTCCTACAGTGCGTTTCAAAGCATTAGCTTTGTGAAAGACGTTAGTGCAAGAGGAGAGCAGTGGTTGTCCCGGCAAACCAGCTTTATAGAACAATAAAACACACTTGTAGTCAACTGTGAAGCCTGACTGGAGAAGAGTTACAGCACAGCTTCAATTCATAAAACCACTTTCACTCAATCCAAGCTTACACCAAAAGTGACGTCACAAGGTTTATATGCTGTCCTTTTTTTCGACACAATGCAGTAATCTATCCAGCAGCCATTTCACTGGACTCACGCTGGGTTGCTGTAAAATGGAGAACAACCATTTATTGAGAGCTGATGGGAAACCAATTTTCTTTTTCTCCGGGGAACATATTTCTTACGGTTCTGGTTCTACAAAATGCTTTGGAAATTGCCTTGAAAATAATAAGGATGGAAAAAGTTGGCCTGGCGAACTTGAGGGATCTTAGAAATACAACAGACACTAGCGTTTTCATTCAACGCCGTCGGTTTAACACCTGATCTGAAATTCAATCCCATATTGAGTGCATGTGTGAGTGAAAATTGAGGTCATACTAATCTGTACCTCTGTCTCTTCCTGTCAAATCATAATCCAATCCATAACCTGCCACTGAAGCTCTACACAACTAAAATGCATAATCCCATATAAGCCTGGGTTTTTTTTCCCCCACCAAAACTAGAGCTAATGCCTTGCGTGTTATGAAAAAGGTTCATAAATGATATCCCAAATCAAGGTTGTACCACTTTTTGAGCTGTAAAAGAGGTTTAGCATGCAGATGCATGAATGGGAACTGAATTATAATCATGACACTTGATTTGTATTCAGGACCGCACAACACAATCATAATCCTGATTGCATTTGCTCTCAAAGTGGATCTTCTGACCGCGCTTATCTCCTAATCCAGAAGTAAAAAAAGGCAGGATGTGACGCTTTCAGAGAAAAAAAAATGAGGAAAGAAAAGAGCCAGCATGTGGTCTCTGGTGTGATTCCTCTTTACTTTTGTCACTGTAAAAGCACAAGGCAAAAAAGCAATGTCAATCATTTTCAGGAATATCTCTGAAGCAACTAATTAATTTGTTTTCGCAGTCTTGGAAATGATTGCTTTCATAATTTCGTTTTTTGATATCATGTTCGTTGTCTTTTTTAATATGATATTTTTTTAACAAATCAATAAAAGCAGCATTTCATAAAAATCCGACATGTGGGACAAAGATGAGACGTTCAATTTTTGTGTCGACATCAAATTGAATTTAGGATTTAATATGTGTAATGAAAGTAAAGAATCCATTTCAATGTTTCAAATAACTTTTATGAAAATAAATATAATAATAGTGAAACAGATATAACCAAAAATTATTTTAAAAATTAAACTACATACTTTTTCTTATTCAAATTTATTTAATAATAATACATAAGTAATGACAACTTTTGCTTTAATTTAAATGATTAAAAACAAAAACAAAAATTGTATAGTTATATGGTTTAATCTCACGTAAATTAAACACAGAATAGTTTTTAATTAATTAAAAAATAATTAGTTCGTTTTTTGGGGGGTTTGCATTGTAATTCTTAAAGGGCACCTATGATGAAAATCATCTTTTCTAAGGTGTTTGGACAGAACTGTGTGTAGGTGTGTCTACAGTCATATTAGAGTGATATAAACCCAACAAGTCTCTTTTTTTAAATTTCTTGACATTACAATAGGATCCAAATCCCTCCCATTTTTAGGCTCAGTGCAACGTGATGTAGGATTGCGATTTTCCTCTCCCACCAAATTAATTGACAGACGAGTATTAACATGTCTTGGTAGTAACGCATATAATCATATCCATAAGACAGGATGTGCGCAAAGCAACTGGGATTAAAAGATCTGTTCAGCTTGCTGTGATCATCTGCACCTCAAATTTAGAACATTTTTAAAACAGTGCATGTTTGTAACAAAGACAGTAAACTCACCACAGCCGCATGTCAGTACAAAAAGATGCTTCAATCCCAGTTTGTGGATTTAAATCAGGTTTTTTTTGTACATTAACATAACAGATATCCATACAGCAGTGTATATTAATGTGTATCCTGTCACATTTACCGTGCAAGAACAGTGCAAAGCTAAACGTGTGTGTGCAAACTTTTTAATGACATTGTGTGTGACTCATCATTGCAGAAAGGCTTGAATTAACTCCACAACAAATACATCAAATAACAGTTGGGAAAGTTCTTACTGCAGTAAGAGAGATGCTTCATTCTTGTCTGTCACTGTGCTGTTTATCTATGTGAAGGCTACGGCTCTGACACACATGTGGGAACGGTAGGCGAGAACTATCTCATTTGCATTTAAGGCACAGGCAACAAAAACAGCTACAATGTCCTAACATCTCAAATTTCCCAGATTTACAAAGCTTTAATAAATAATCTGGTGGGTATTTTGAGCTGAAACTTTACAGACATATTCTGGAGACACAAAAGACTTGTATTAAATCATGAAAAAGGGGTAAAATAGTGCCCTTTAATCAGTGGTTGAAAGAGTACTGAAAAATCATACTCAAGTGAAAGTACCATTACTTGCCTAAAAATGTAGAGTATAAAGTATTTGCTGTAAATATTACTCAAAGTATGAGTAAAAAGTAACCCTTTCAAAAGTACTCAAGAGTAGTGAGTAGTGAGTATTATGCTGTCAAAAGCTGATATGTTTACATGCAATATGTGCATGTGTGTGTAAACGTAACATTCTGTAGTGCATTTAGTTATTGCCCAGCAGGCACACAACACCATGAGACGTTAATATTAGGTTAGATTTAGGTTGTAATGTCAGGTGACCAAAATTAATTGTCAAGCCAGCAGCTAAGGACAACGTTATTTTGATGTCCAATAATGACATCAAATGACGTCGATATCTGGTTTTGATTTTAGGTTGTTAGAAAGTAAACAAAATGAACGTTGAACCAACATCTTAAACCAACGTCATATATGACGTCAAATACTGACATTTATTCATCAGGTACGGTGTAACAGAATGAAATGTCTGTCACTTGTTTTTTTTTTGTTATCCATGGAATAATGAAAATAAAAATGCTGTTCTAATGGAACTACGTGGCACTAGAGGGCGCTAGTCAGACAACTTGAATGTATAATAGGTGAAGAGAGGAATGAAGAAGAGATTCAGTTGTGGTAGAGGGAACACATGGTCCCTTGCAGCTACTTAAAACTGTTTGTTTGTGAAGTCCTAGTTGGGAAACCTTGTGTTTTAAGCTCAGCCTGACTTCCTTATTGTCTTGGTAATTGAATGTTGGGAAATTGTATTGGTATGCTGTCTGAATAAGATTGGGTGTTTTTGGATATCATCATGAAGTTTCATTCATCCATTATCTGCAAGTCTGCAAAAGTAGACCACCATATTTCAACGCACTCAATGTTTTTTAACTCCGAATAATTGACCAGTTTCTTTCTGATGCTTGACTTAAGGAAAGGACCATCATCCAACAGATAAGACATTTTTTTGTTGTTGTTTGTTTTGTTTAGAGAGAAGTTTCAAGGGTATTGGGGGTTTCTTAACTTTATTTTGGGTACAATATCAAGAAATATCTAAGAAATAAAATACATATGCATAGAACAAATAATTGCTGGTATTGGTATTTCACTTTAAATCCTAGTGGGTAACCCTTTTAACATGTATACTTTAAATAAAATTATGAAAAGTTACAACGGCAACCAAAATCCAACGTCTGATAGATGTCATAGTGGTAACGTTCACACAATGCCAAGCTGTAACTCCTTAGACGTTGATATTTGGTTGGTTTTAGGTTAGACATTGGACATTGACATTGGCCCGACGTTGAGTTCTGACGTCAACCCAATTTTCATTTCCAAACAAAATCAACGTCAATCAGACATCATGTTGATGTCCTGTGCCTGCTGGGTGTTTAAAGCCATTTCGGTCATCATACAGTAACACCCCATTCACACGAGGCTTCAGCTTCAACGCTTGACAGAGGGCGTGTATGAAGTTGGGGCTGACGCGATCGTCATAGCAGCGTCATCCAATGAAATTAGTCAGCAATAGGCCACGGTTGGAGCTGGTGTATTTGCATACAGCGATCTGATTGGCTGACGCTTCAGTCGGCGCTTGAAAAGTTGAGCATGTCCCAACTTCTGCTGCGAGCAACGCCTCTGAAGCGGCGCCGACGGATCCACAATGCAGTTCGGCAACACCTGACGTCACCCATTCAAAGTGAATGGGAAGTGTTGAAGCTGACGCCCCGTGTGAAACATCTGTCATCTTCTCATCAGTGACATGCATCTAAACCAGGGATGGGCAAACTTGATCCTGGAGTGCCGGTGTCCCTGCAGACTTTTGCTCCAACACTAGTCAAACACACCTGAACACACTAATCAGTGTTTTCAAAATCACTAGAAAGCTGCAGGCAGGTGTGTTTGATTAGGGTTGGAGCAAAAGTCTGCAGGGACACCGGCACTCCAGGATCAAGTTTGCCCATCCCTGATCTAAACAGTCTCTGGGTCAACGCGCGGAAAGATTTTGAACATCTTCAAGGGCACTTTTAATACTTCCAATCAGTTTGCTGCAATTATAAAGTGCACACGTCTTAAGGTAGTTCATTATGATGCGATTTACCTTCTACAGTATGTGCGATTTGATTGGACAGGAATCACAGGACTGATTTTTCTAATCCCCATGGACAAGAAAAATAAAGTAGTTACTGCATGTTGAAAAAGTAGTGGAGTAAAAGTACAGATACTCTCTCATACTGAAAAACATTTTAGTGGGACCTCTGCACTGTTAGACTTGTTATTAACTGCAAAAATGGCCAGTAAAATACCACATACATTCTTTACAGTTTACTATGGTAATATCCACTGCATTGTGGGTCATTTAAAAACTTTAATAGTAACTTACTGTATATTATGAATTTGTGGTATTCTACTGTAATCAAAGTAATCAAGTACTGCTAATGTAGTTGAAGACAAAAGTGAGAAAATTAATGCAAATGTTAGTCACTTGCTTGGAATTTCAGTAGTAAATACTAAAAATAAAGGTTTTGTTCTAGTGTAAAAGTAAATAAATTACAGTAAAAGTACTGTAAAATAGTCATACTGTAAAATTAAAATGTGTTAAAAAGCATTTTACCGTAAAAACAATTTGCAGTCAGGCTACATGCTACATACATGCATACATACATACATACATACATACCTGTTCATACATAGAGAGATACCATAAACAAACAAAGTCCCCATTATGTTATTTAAATCCTTCTCATACAATGCCATTTTCTGAAAATAAGGAATGGACGGCATAAACTAGCCTGAACCAGCATGAAAATCCGCGCTTATCAGGTCTTTTCAGCAGGAAAATCTTAGCTTGCTAACATGATAGCTTAAGCTTGTGTAGAACAGACTGATGTTACAGTAAGTGATACATGTAGTTCTTCAACAATGTGTTTTTGTCTTCAGTTTCAGCTGCATCTGTCCCGTGTTTCTCCTTCATTGTGAGTCATGTAGTGTAGCCGCATTAGCGCCTTCACAGTAAAGTCAGACTCTTAGCACCGTCTAGAGCAGCTGTGTCAAATGTAGCCTCTCCAGTCTGCTCATTACAGTCCCTGTATCCCTGCCATTAACTGGGTTATGGTAATTCAGACACCCGCAAGTGGCTATTACAAGACCCTTGACTGTAGGATAACTTAAAACCAGCCAACATGGAAATTAACGCACTAAGACTGACGCAAACACTGAAGTGCTCCATCTGTTGGGTGAGTCGATAATGACCATTACACCTGTTACTGCATACCAGTTTGAGTGATGAAACATGTTAAATATACAGTCACTGTTTTAAACTCTACTATTTTATGCACTATTTTATCATTTTTTATACTTTAAAGGACCCCAATTTACTCCTTTTACAAGATGTAAGATAAGTCTTTGGTGTCTCCAGAATGTGTACATCTTAAAATACCTATCAGATTATTTATTATACAATGCAGAATATGCCCATTTTGAGCTCAAAGCAAAGTGTAGCTGTTTTTGTAGCCTGTGTCTTTAAATGCAAATGAGCTGGTTCTCCCCTCCCACCGTTCCCACATTTGTACAAGTGTATCTGTCTGTGGACTGCAAGACGGGGGCGTAAAATGAAGGGGCGTAACTTGTAGTAAGCAACTCCACTCACTGACTTCTTTGTCCGCTTTGTCATGACAGCTAGCCCACTCGGTGTCAAATCCTGTGGTTGTAATTACCAGTACAATGGCGAGCATGTCAAGTATGAAAGCCTCCGCAATTCGCAGCTGTACGTTAAAACTGTGATGGTTGGGTTTAGGGTTGGGGAAGATATAGACATTCATAACTGTGATGGTTGGGTTTAGGGTTGGGGTATTCGTAGACATTAATAACTATGATGGGTAGGTTTAGGTTTGGGGAAGGTGTAGACGTTAATAATGATGATGGTTGGGTTTAGTGTTGTGGTATAGACGTTAATAACTATGATGGTTGGGTTTAGGTTTGGGCAAGGTGTAGACGTTAATAATTATGATGGTCAGGTTTAGGGATGTAGTATAGACGTTAATAACTGTGATGGTTGGATTTAGGTGTCGAGTAGGTGTAGACATTAATAGTTAATGTACAGCGCCATCTTGTCGACAACATAGTTTTGACATGCCTCCATAACTTCAAGTTACTCCTCTAACGTACCACAAGTTACACCCTTAAGGCCCATTCATGTTTCGCCCCTGTCTTGTAGTTCGCAGATAGAAGCTACTCCAGTTGTATCTGCTCCTGCGTAACATTAGATAAACAGCAGTCAGTGATAAAACACTTAATTCGTGTCTCTAAAACTTTTTCAATTTGTAAAACACGCTGAGGCGCAGCTGATCACAGACAATTGAACAGATTTTTAAATTCCAGTTTCTGCATATCCGGTTCAGTGGACATGTTTGTTAATGTTTATTATTAAGTTAATACGCGCCTATCAATCAGTTCAGTGGGCAGGAAAAACCACACTCCTATGCCACGTTGTGGTGGGCTTTAAAATCAATGGGATTGGATCCTATTTAAAAAAAAAAAAGCGACTTATTGTGTATATATCACTCCAATATGACTGTGGACTAGGCATGGGACCATAACCATTTTCAAGGTATATGCAGTTTGGAAAAGTCAAAGTTTTAAAATCGCCGAAATTTTCTGCAATACCATTCCTAAGGTATGTGTAAGATTTTTTTTTTACATTTTTTTTTTTAGAACAACATTATCTTTAACAGAAAAGATATCCAAATATGCCATTTTTTAATTGTAAAGAAATCAAGAGTTTTTGAAACTAATGAAGACAGCAGAAGTCAATGACTCATTTGAATTATTTAACCTGACGTGTTTACTGCTCCAAAATATTATAAATCTTTCTCAAAATAAAATATATTGTTTTCAAAGGGGAAAAAAGTTTTTGTTTCTTACCCAGACATTTAAAAAGAATATATTTTAGAGCAGTAATCACAATACCGTGCTACTGTGATATTTTTATCCAAGGTTATCATACCGTCAGAATCTTATACCGGCCCATGCCTACTGTGGACACAATATGCCTACACACAGTTCTGTCAAAACAGCTTACAAAATATGCACATTCATAAATATGAAGTCATAAATATGCACATTTGTTCCTGTCTCCATTCAGCTGCACGAGCTGTTCTACCTACTACCAACTGCACCACCAGCTGCACTTTCATTCCCTTAATTGAAAGAGTGAGTGATACACAATGGCAAGTGGCAATATTAGACTCATTTATCCCTATATGTTCGAACAAGAAATTGTTTACAAAGAACAAGAGCCACATTTACAGGATCGTCTACAAACGACTGTAGCTGATAGCATTTTATGTATTGTTGTTTCTTTAATGTTAGACCACTGACTGTAAAAAAGGATTTCACTTTCTTCCACTGAAACTAAAATGTCCCAGTCTGGATGGTGTCCACTTTTATATTAAGAGCCTGAGTGTGCACAGTAGTGGTGAGCGAGGGGAATTATATTAAAATTCTGCCCAATCATCGGCGCAACCACAAGACACAATCATGACCCCACCATTTTATAGCATCAGTTGATGTGGCTTGATGAAGGCAAGACATCTCATCATAGCAGATGGACGAAGAAATAATATTTTTATGAGCACTATATCATCTAAGGTTTGCTGTCGGATTATTTTAAACCAATTTCAAGTGGAGACTCTTGACACTGGAGATGTTATTCCTGTGTATAAACGTGTCATGGCACGTGAATGAAGTGTGTATGCAGTTTGCTGAAATAACTTTCACAACTTCAAAACGCTCAAGTTGAAGATTATTTCGTTGATTTAGCTTTAAATGTGTGATCTCAGGTGTCAAAAAGTGTATTTTTATTATTTCCAGCAATGTAATGTGAAAGCATTTATTTTCAATGTTAAAAGTAAAAATCCCAAATGAAAATTAGGTTTGTTTCCATCAAGCTGTTAGAGCAGCTAACTGTATTGGTAACCTAGTAACCAACAATAAACAAGACAAGCATAACGGAGGCTGTGTCCCTATCAGCGTTTCTGTTGAAAAAATCATTGTTTATATAAAAAATTAAGTGTTGATATTAAGAATGCTGATTGTTTATATCAAGAATTAAACTGTTGATATAAACAATTCATATCATAAGAATGAATAAAAGTCTTTGCGTAAGAGCACTGATTAAAATCACAAAAAAACTTCAGATCCTCCCTGTTAATGGTGTGAATCCACACTTGGTGGTCATTTCCAAACCTCTTATTTCCAAATGATCAGACAAACTCTATTTAACTGGCAGCTGAACTTTCCAGTTTTCACTGAGTCATACTAAAGTGACAGAAACCCTTCGACAGCAGGTTGACCAGATGAACATTTCAGCCACAGCAAGGGACGCTGATCATTTCAGTGATTTCTGGAATTATGCATCTTTAGGAAGTCCTCCAAAAAGACTAGTATATAGAATAATGTGCAAAATGTCAATAGTACAAAGTATAAAGATCTCTCTCACACAGTGTCTCTGCTTAGACATTTTTGACTGAATGCAAACTTTCATCGGCAGAAATAATCAGCCATTTCTGAGAGAAAACTGCACTTTAAAAAACGCAAGGATCCTCACAATTCATGTTGTCCCAACAAACATTAGCGGCTGTGGTGATTCCAGTGGTTATGAATTATGTAGCGATTTTACTGTCTTTACTTTGTTACTATGCCGGCAGTTCTCTCTGCAACTCTCACATGGTCCTAAGCAGGGGTTGCGCCCGGTCAGTACCTGGATGGGAGATCACATGGGAAACTAGGTTTCTGTTGTTAGTGAGACCAGCAGGGGGCGCTCAACCTGCAATCTGTGTGGGTTCTAACGCCCCAGTATATTGATAGGGACTCTATACTGCTCAGTGAGCGCTGTCTTTCGGATAAGATGTTAAACCGAGGTCTCGACTCTCTGTAGTTGCTAAAAATCCCAGGATGTCCTTCGAAAAAGAGTAGGGGTTTAACCCCGGCATCCTGGCCAAATTTGCCCACTGGCCTCTGTCCATCATGGTCTCCTAACCATTCCAATATCATAATTGGTTTCATCACTGTCTCCTCTCCACCAATCAGATAGTGTGTGTTGTGCGGTCTGGCGCAATATGGCTGCCGTCATGTCATCCAGGTAGATGCTGCACACTGGTGGCGGATGAGGGTATTTCCCCCAAAAAATGTGTAAAGCGCTTTGAGTGTCCAGAAAAGCGCTATATAAAATGCAATGAATTATTATTATTATTGTTATTATTATTACAAACATGTTTTATTTTTATTTCAATGTTTTAAACTTGTAAAACACACTGAGGTGCAGCTGATCAGAGAGTTGAACAGATTTTTTAATCCCAGTTTCTTTGCAAATCCTGTCCTCTGGCCATGTTAATGCACGTTACTACGGAAACATGTTAATACTCTTCTGTCAATCAGTTCAGTGGG
This sequence comes from Danio kyathit, assembly GCA_903798195.1. Classification (NCBI taxonomy): domain Eukaryota; kingdom Metazoa; phylum Chordata; class Actinopteri; order Cypriniformes; family Danionidae; genus Danio; species Danio kyathit. The sequence goes on along the minus strand of LR812521.1, from coordinate 51,824,887 downwards.
CAGGAACAATTTCTAGAATTAAACATCTTTATAAAGTCCCCAAAAAAGACTAGTTGCCCATGAAAGACAAGAAGACAAAATAATGTGGAGAAGTGGTGCATCGAATCAACACTTCAGAAACAAAACTGTAAAGATCTGTATCTCTCACACAGTGTCTCTGCTTAGACATTTTTGACTGAATGCAAACTTTCATCGGCAGAAATAATCAGCCATTTCTGAGAGAAAACTGCACTGTAAAAAATGCAGGGATCCACACAATTCATGTTGTCCCAACAAAAATGTTTGAAAAAAAATCGATTAAGCTAATGTAACGAATTTAAGTGGATTGAACTTAAAACAACTATGCTGTCCAAAAAAAATTCAATAATCAATAATTGTGTTGTTTCAGCTCATTTTAAATAAGTAGTTTGAACAATCACCAAAAAGATTACTTTGATTGCCTTTCCAAGCTAAATCGTACTTATTTTAGTGTAGCTTCGAATTCTAAACATCACTCTAAAGTATGCAACAAAAGTGTAAATACAAGCACAAGTCAAGGACTGAGCAATTTGTTGTTGAATTAGTCCATTACACGACAGTCATTAGAAATTATCAATAATAAAACGGCATTCTCAGTACACTCGCTGGCTAAGACACCATAAGTCATACGACTGGGGCCACAGTGTCTGGCATGTCATTAAACATTGAACACAGTCTCGATTAGAGGCCTCACAGCAGGAAAAAAATTGTAGTACGGTGGAATGACGTTCGCGATCTGCTCCGTCCCTTGAGAGAACACCTCCTTGTAATCAGTATGTCTGTCACGCTTGAGGCTCTCGCTCTGACATACTCACAATTTAAACCATTCACATGTCTTTTTCATGAGTTTAACCTTCAAACAAAATAACTCCATTGCCTGGGTACATTTTATTAGATCGTCCCTGGCGGAAAGCCACACACACACATTCAGTATTTGCTTGAGTGTGATGACACTTGTACTTGATGAAACAGCTACTAGATACTGTGTAGCTTTGAGAATGTAAGTGTCGGTGAAAGAGCATGAATGCAACCTTGGCAGTGTCCTTGAGATGCTCGTGACAAAGAACCAGAATATTCTCCCACTGCCTGAGAAGACAAATGAAAATCTGCTACTTTCCCAAGAGAAGAAATCTTATCAAGCATATTTACGGTGAGATATACCGATGAGGTTTTCTTTTAGCTTTGAGACATAGTAAACAAGATTGTTGCTAAGAAAACACTGATAACGAAACTATAAGGGGTCTTATTGGCCATTTGTGGCTTTCAGGAGTATGAGATTTCATTATATTCGCCATCGTCTGAAACAAACGCTACTTTTGTGTCTTTTATTTTACATTAATAATGTTACAAAAGGTTTCAATTCCATATTAGTTTTGTTCTTCTGACCTTATTCATGCAAGAATTCTTAACAAAATGTGACATCGAAGACTGGAGTAATAATGCTGACTATCAGAATAAATTTTTGGTTTGCTATTATGTGTTTTAAGTAAAATGACAATTTGTAAACTACTAATGACTAATTTTAAATAAGAATATGATCATTTTTACAGCATTTATTTGCAGAAAATAATCCAAAATAATTGCTTGATTTTAAACCTTAAATAATGATGGAGAATTATATATTCCTTTGCAAAAAAAAAAAACCCACCTTTTTAGAATTTTTCTAAAATCAACTTTTCTTTTGCAAATGAACTCTTCAATACTCAATATAAAAAATTATTTCAGAAAACTACTAAAATGCTCCAGTTTTAGTAATTTTCATAAAAACATATTTGAACAAAATCTGAACTAAAATGGAGTTATCTGTTTTTGCAAATTAATTTACGCACTCTCTTTATCTATCTATCTATCTATCTATCTATCTATCTATCTATCTATCTATCTATCTATCTATCTATCTATCTATCTATCTATCTATCTATCTATCTATCTATCTATCTATCTATCTATCTACACACACATATGTAAATGTAATAATGAAATAATTTTGTTAAAAATATTGATCTCTTTGAATTTATGTTCAAATAAAACAGACTTTTCTGTAAATTCCTTATGATATTTCTTCCCAATTTAATTTTTTTTTTCATTTACACTTTTTGTTTTTACATGATTTTGTTTATTTTTAGACAACATAACAAATTAAAACACTGTTTATTTATTCCAGCCTGATCTCATGAGGAAACATAACTATTTTACAGTTTATTTGACCGTTTTTACAGTTTTTTTTTTTTCCATTTAGTGGCTAATCCGTACGAGTTCATTCATACGAAAATATCCACTTCTTAAGTTGTGATGTATGGAATACGGTTTCCAGGTCCAAGCCGCTACTCATTTGAATTTAGACTCACTTAAATTAATACTTGTTTATGACCACTTTTTAGTCATATCATTAAAGTGAATTTTATATAAAATCATGGAGTACACAACAGTCTTGCTGCATCACAGACAAATAATAAGCAATAAGCATTAATTACAGCTGGCTTAATGTTTTCCTTTTCGTTCCCCCTTGACCATTAAAAAGTAGCGGAAGGGATGTAACACCAATATATGAACAACTTATAAAAAATTAATCACTTTGTGGCCATCGGATATTAGACATGGACATATATATTGCAAACCAGATTTTCGAAAGTATTACATCGCTTAGTAAATGTTTATTATTACTATTTGTTGAGTCTTCCCATACAGTATGATAGAGCGCTTGGACCCGCAAGCCGCTTCGCGTGATATCACAATTAACAAGCGGACACAATTTTAAAAGGAGGCATGGCATCCAACCATCATTGGGGGATAAGCAAATCGTACTAAAATGTACAAATGAGATCGTACAAATTCATACGAATTAGCCACTAAATCAAAAAGCTCTTCTGAATCTGCTGTGAGATTGTCGTTTATTCTGATCAACAGTCTTTTTACACAAAAACACATTCCCACTAATTGCAAATCCATATAACTGACAATGACTTTAAAATGGTTTCTTAATTTTTTTTCAAGAGCTTTGTGTTAATTATATAATTTAAGTGTGTACATTTTTTATGAAAACGAATGCAGTTTTGGTGAGCATGAGAAACTTTTCAATTTTTCTGACCCTATCAAATACACTACTAAAACATTAAAATCAATTTCTAGTTCAATAAATACTCATTGTAACATTTTTTATGTATTTACTTTGAGTCATGGAGTCTCCATTCAAGGTCAGTCCCAAAGAGCCATAAAGTTACCTGTCTGACATTGTTTTGTTGGTGTATATTCAGTTTAGAGGACAGTGAGCAATGTGGGATTAAAACAAAGTATAAGAGATGATTCTCCGTGATGAATTGGACGTCAGTTGGCACATCCTGGCCCTTTTAACTTTCACCGAGTTGATCCATCTCCTCTCGAGTTTGGGAGGCTGCTTAAAATACAGCGCCACAAAACTAGAGCAGAGTGAAAAATGTTCAGGAACTGTACTATTAGACACCAGAAACCCTCCAGCGGTTAAACCAAAATTAGACAGCTCGTTGTAACCGAGACTACACCCTATTTTAATTCTCTATGGAGTTAATTAGGCCAGCGTTTTAAAGCCCTACTATACATAATGTTTCCTTGGCACTTTGCTCAGGTGGGTTTGCGAGAAAAGAATGTGTGGGGAAATATTAGTGGGTAAATCCTTGCACGTGAGAAATTCCTGTTATTTTATACTTGAGGGAAAGTCAGATTGTGGTGTAAAATGGTAATGTTACTCAATGCAACATGGCCTTTAAATCCTGTAAAGTGTGTAAAGAAATGTACAGTGTTCATTTTAGTGGACATTGTTACTCTTTAGGTGAACAATTAATCTGTGCAAGAAAAAAAATGCTTGTTTTGCTAATCTTCAAAGAAAGTCTGACCTTTTGCTTTTGCATTTGGAGTGTCAGGCCTTCTCTGTTGATGTCAGTTTGATGCCACAATATTCTTAGCCACTCCTCTCGGTTAGTTTGCTACAAGAGAATGATCCCAAAAAGAAAGCCCCACCCCCTACTCAATACTCATTTTCAGTTAGGAGTACATCAATATACTGAAATAAACATCTCCGCAACTATCAGATCACGTAAACTTTAAATATATACAGTTGAAGCCAGAAGTTTACATACACTGTATAAAAAGGCACATAACCATTTAAAAAAAAGTGAGAAATTGTTATAACTTTTCTTGAAAGTCAAGTTTACATACAATAGGATTATTATGCCTCTGAAAAAGCTCAGATGATGGTGTCAAGGTTTTGGATGTTTCTGATTGGCTAATTGACAACATTTGAGTTAATTGGAGGCACAACTGTAGAATAGTATTAAAGGAAAACCTCAAACACACTGCTTCCTTGTGTGACAACATGGGAAAATCAACAAGCCAGAATCAACAACTAAGCCAGATTACAATTTGCTAAATTACACTGGAATAAAGAATAATGTTTGGAGACATGTCCTGTGGTCTGAAGGAACTAAGATTGAACTGTTTGGCCATAATGACCAGTGTTACATTTGGAGGACAAAGGGAAAGCTTACAAGCCTAGGAACACCATCCCAACTGTGAAGTATGGAGGCAGCAGCATCATGTTGTGGGGCTGTTTTGCTGCAGGAGGGACTGGTCCACTTCACAGCAAAGATGGCATCATGACGAAAGAACAGTATGTAGAAATACTGAAGCAACATCTCAAGACATCAGCCAGGAAATTAAAACTTGGCCACAAATGGGTCTTCCAAACAGACCATGACCCTAAGCATACTGCCAAATTAGTTAAAATGTGCTTTAAGGACAACAGAGTGAATGTTTTGGAGTGGCCATCACAAAGCCCTGAACTCAATCCTATGGAAAATTTGTGGGCAGAGTTGAAAAAGCTTGTGCGAGCAACAAATCTGACTCAGTTACACCAGTTCTGTCAGGAGGAATGGGCCAAAATTCCTGCAAACTATTGTGAGAAGCTTGTGGAACCAAAATTATACAGTGTAAAACCAAAGCTAAAAAATACCAAGGAAATGTATGTAAACTTTTGACTGTCTGGAAATTAATAAAAAAATTGTCAAAAAAAAAAAACTAATTCTCTCATTTTTCTGGCATTTAGCAAATGCAAATCTTTTAGGTAATCCTAACGGACCTAAAATAGTAAACGTTTAGTATGATTTTGCTATCAGACATTTTTTTTAAATGGTTATGTTCCTTTTTTTAAGGGTGTATGTAAACTTCTGGTTTCAACTGTATGTATAGACCAGAGATGCCCAAACTAGGGCCCGCGGGCCAAAGTTGGCCCTTTGTATCCTTTAATTTAGCCTGCCAGAAAGAAAATGATTGGGAAAAGTCGGGAATGCCTTTAACAGAGATTCTCATTTCTATTTTAATGTAACATTTTATTTGTTTGTTTTATCGTTGAGCTACCATAAAGAATTGAAATGTTCCAATTGAATGTTGTACATGAATCAGATTTTTAAAAAATGTTCATACTGTCACTTAACGCATAGCAGACAAAGCAGAAGACATCAGCGTGCAAATCAAGGCAAAGGCAGGTTCAGCATGACAAGGGTGTTCTGCATTGAACTCAAAGAGTGTAGAATTAGTATGGACGGAGGGGATGAGTCTCCACCAATATCCACAGATTATTAAATGTCCCCACCAATAATTTAATCGCTTCCAAATTAAAATAATGCTTTGTCGCAATTTTCCAGTCAGGCTTAGTGTGCAAGACATGGACATAAGCAGCTATATTTCAAAGAAAAGTGTCAGTCACTTGAAGTCAAGTTCGCTACAAGTCCACCATAATAGTAACCATATGGATGTGCAATTAATAAAAAAAATATTGTTTCAATTTTGGCCTCTACGACAATTAAGAAAAAACAACAATCGAGATAAAATGGTTATTGTGTCATATGCCTCCCCCTTTCTGCATTCATTCCTTGTTAAAGTAAAATCATGTAAATGTACTTTTGCACCTTGATTTACTGTTGTTTTTATTACTAATTATATTTGATTGATCTATTTATTTATTACAGTTTTTTTTAAATGCGACCTAGGTCAAATTAGGTCCCCATCAATATCAAAAGCAAATCTTCGCACTTGATTGAACTCCATTGTTTGGATTTTCTAAATACTTTTTTAATGGTTTTATTGCAATATGTTTGTTAAAATAATATGCATTTTCAAAATTTAGAATGCATTAGAAAATACGTTCTTTATTTAAAGATATTATGAAATAAATTTGGAAATTACCCATTGCAACTTTAATGTTATACAGTTTGCTATATTTCTTTCAGCCCACAGCTCTCAATCAAGCTTGGACTTTGGCCCTTCATAAGAAAACGTTTGGGCACCCCTGATATAGCCATATGGTTTGTTTCTGCAGTAGTAGTTTGGTCTCTGTTACAGCTTCTTCAACTTCATGCGTGTCTCTCCTTTCATCCATTTATCACTGAATCAGCCAGCACTTTTCATGCAGGACAACGAGCCTCCGTTATTTAACAAAACAGGTAAGAAGCAGTTCCTTTAAGCTGAAAAGATTAAAATAATGAAATGGCAGCCCAGACTCCTGATATAAACCTGATTGAAAATCCTTTACAGCTGAAAAAAGACCTGACCAAGATTGATGAATTTAAATGACAACTTAAATTTAATTTTACACTATCTAAGCACATTTATGCAATATGCTAGGAAAATATAATTTATATAACATAAACGCAAAGATAAATATTTTCCTAGGCATTTTGCCCACTAAAGTTCAAAGTTAATGTACAATTTAAATAAAAAGCATCCAATACATTATGTTAATATAGACCATTTCAATGTGGCAATGTCATTGGCCCATTAACATTTCCTGCTTGTTGTCAAACTATTTCAAAACTGTAACAAGAGGAAATTCAATCATAACTTAATGTTAAAACAGCCATCATAACATTATTTATTAATATGTAGACCTTTTTGGATTCTCGGAAGCTATCGAAATTAAAAATGTAAAACAGGAAATACGTTGGGACCATTGTTATTGTTTACATCCCTCAAAATGGTCACGTTTTTTGTTGTTGTTTCACGGAGGATACTGATGTTTGTTAAAGCACAGGATAAAGATTATTGCGCATGTTTTCATACTACATGGATGACAGTTTGAATCTGGTTCATTTTATGTGACATTTCTCCACTACTCCATATTATATCTAATCCATTCTCTACAATCCCGTGTCAATAAAACATTGAGGGCTGCAATCTGAAACCCCAGTAGTGTGATTTGATGAAGTGGAGAGAGACTGGGATCTCCCATCGCCATCCTGCCTCAGGTTCCCCCTGAGGTTCCCCCTGACTGACTGACTGACTGTCCTCTAAAATACTGCAAATCTACTGACTAGAATATTTTAAAAGTATGGAAATAAGATTCTCCTCCTGCATGCAATTAAATCCTGATAACGTGACTACTGTTATCCAGTAAAAATAATAATTGGGTGATGGCTAATCCCAACCCAGCAGGTTGTATGTTTATGTATTAAGTAAAAATACGTCTAATAAATTAGGAGAAAATCTGTATCGTTCCTGCTTTCCAGACGGGCAAGAATCAACTATACTGACTAGAATTTGATTGCCTGTTGCATTTCTATTCCCACAGAGAGCTGTAAATTGCATGGTGCTTTAATGGGTTTGGGTGTTTGCTTGATTAGCCCGTATTTTACCTCCTCGTTGCTGCATATCACCGCAGTACAGCCGTGTGAATCATCTGCTCCCTGCATTAGTCCGAGGATTTGGCCTGTATTTTGCATCCATAAACTGTGGATTGAGTGGTTTATATAAAATTTATCTCTCTTACTCGCTCTGTACTTCAAAATAAAATACACTGTTTAAGGATGCCAGCTTGAAAACGTTATACGGCAGCGCCATCTGCTGTCATTAACGTGCCACTTTTTCATTTACTACACATAAAATGAGCTTAGAATGTCAATTATTGACATACATCTGAAGGAATCCTATAAGTTATGTGTTTCTGACAGCGCTGGACTGTGTGGATAAATAATAATAGTAAAATAATTTAAATACGCGCTTAGCCAATCATATATCTTGCAAACGGTTGGCAGCCTGCGGCGTGTGCTTTGGGCGGGTCCATCTCTCAGTTTTATGGGAGATACTGTCTGCAGGTGAAAAAAGTGAGGGAAAAACTAATCGTCTTCAGTGGTGGGGAAAGTTACTTTTGAAAATAATGCATTACAATATTGAGTTACTCCCTAAAATCTATCTGCAAGCTGCGTTACTTAGTTACTTTTTATGGTAAGTAATGTGTTACTTTTGAATTACTATTGGTTTACTTTTTATCACCTGGCTGAGACTCTGATCTCTTTCAGAACTTGTTTGTTTGTTTCTTTTTTTTTTAAAGCTCTGCAATTTACAAAGCACTGTGTAACTTACTTAAAAATAGTTTAGGATAATGTTTTCTGGGAACTTCCTAACTCTGGGGAGTTATACATGCTGTATATACAGATCACTGAAAGTTTAAAGTGATGTGTTTGCTATGGATTTGCTAAAATCCCTGTTCAGTGAGACACTAATCCCCTTTTCCTTTTCTTCGATGCATTTAAAATAATAAACAAAAGTAACTTGTGTTGTTTTGTTATGTTGTTTAAATATGCAAATACATTCATTCATTTTCTTGTCGGCTTAGTCCCTTTATTAATCTGGGATCGCCACAGCGGAATGAACCGCCAACTTATCCAGCACATTTTTATGCAGCGAATGCCCTTCCAGCCGCAACCCATCTCTGGGAAACATCCACACACTCATACACTACGGACAATTTAGCCTACCCAATTCACCTGTACCGCATGTCTTTGGACTGTGGGGGAAACCGGAGCACCCGGAGGAAACCCACGCGAACGCAGGGAGAACATGCAAACTCCACACAGAAACGCCAACTAACCCAGCCGAGGTTTGAACCTGACCCAGCCAAGGTTTGAACCTGCAACCCAGCGACGTTCTTGCTGTGAGGCGACAGCACTATGCAAATACATTATTTAATATAATATAGTCTAAATTACATAATTTCTAGCTAAAAAATCTGAACATTGGAAGAAATCAGGCTCAAAGTTGTTCAGATATGTAATTAAAATCGACAAAAGCAAATTGCTAAAGTTAACTAAAGCAAACACTTAAAACTTTGTCTTGAATGTTTTCTTTGCATAAGACTGAAAATACACTTTATGAAAAAGCCTAAAATCTCAAAATCTGTCTGCAGTGTCTCACGTATTGGCAGGATGTAATACTCTACAGCATTTACAACTACTCTATTTAGGATATTAAACATTGAGAATGACTGCATTCAAACAAATCAAAAAATAAGGTCAAAATTGTTTACTCAAATCCTGAAAAAGTGAAACTTAAATACAGTTGCTACTATTAATAAAACTATTGTTCACACAAAAATAAAAGTTTGCTGTTTATTTACTCCCTCTTGAGCAGTGGTGGAAAGAGTACTGAAAAATCATGCTCAAGTAAAAGTACCATTACTTAGGCCTACCTAAAAATGTAGTGCAAGTAGAGTAAAAGTATCTGTTGTAAATATTACACAAAGTATGAGTAAAAAGTAGACCTTTTAAAAGTACTCAAGAGTAGTGAGTAGTGAATATTATGTTGTGAAAAGCTGATGCGTTTACATGCAATTTGTGCAGGGATGTGTAAACGTAACATTATACATATAGTTTAAGGCTATTTGGTGATTTCAGTCATTATACAGTAAACATCCTTTATCTTCTCATCAGTGACACACAATCTAAACAGACTCTGGGTCATTGTGTGCAAAGATTTTGGACATCTTCTTGAACACTTCTAATGCTTTCAAATGCTTTGCTGCATTTATAAAGCGCCCATGTCTTCAGGTAGTTCAATTTGATGCTATTTACTTTCTATCTGTGATTTGATTGGACAGAAATCACAGGACGGATTTTTCTACTTAGCCAATCCACAGAGACAAGAAAAAATAAAGTAGTGACTGCAGGTTAAAGGAAAATAGTGGAGTAAAAGTACTGATACAGCACTAAATATGTACTCAAGGGAAGGTAAAAGTACACATTTTTAAAACTACCAAGTAAATTACAATTCCCTACAATTTCATTTGAGTATTTGTAACTTGTAAACCACTGATCTCGAGCAATCTTTTTTCTTTTTTAGTACAACATAAATTAAGATTTTTAGCTTAAACTGTGGTCCTCCTCGGTGATTCATATAAAGTCAAGAATATCGGCAGTTTGTGAGTCAAAAACAAATACAGGCAAAATAATACCCATGCCTCCTGACAATAAGATGAGGTCTTATGAACCAAAACAACCTGTCTGTTCACATTTCTTACAACTTTATAACCATTTTTACAAAAAAAGCCTTTATTTAGAGTCATTAACATTCAGCTTTAGCAAAAAACGGTCCAGTATCCATATTGCACTCAAAAGGTTTTCTTTTCGGCAGTTCCCTTAAAAGTACATGCAACCTGGCATAAACGACCCTCATTTAATACGTTTCATCATCAGTCCAGTCAGAACGTCCTCATAAACATTCACGTTTTTCCACACAGCACCACAGAATGTGGCATCAGACATTAAACCAAGAGAAACTCAGAAGATTTTCACAGTGCTACCAGCTTCATCACCACACAGCGTTTGGCATTTTCATAACAGTGCTGTTAAAAAACAATTGACAGCATAAAAAAAACACTCTCAGAGAACAAGAAGAGGCAACACAACGAAGCACACGAATAGAACTCTTTACAGCTTGTTTCTTCATCCATTTGTCTACATTCAGAGGCACACAGCATTGCAGGTGGGCCGAAATAAGCCTGCAGCAGAGGTCTGATTTATGGGGACTGCGGAGTTGCTACACAGAGTGGCAAAAGTGCCACCTGATGAGATTGATGACGGGAACAGGGATGGTTTTTTGGCTTGGACTAGGCAGCGTACTAGTACCCCTGGGTGAAGTTGTAGCCAGTCTCTGAGTGGAAGCTGGAGCCTGAAGCAGTGAAACTGTAGGCGGCGTAGGCGACCACAGAGCCCAACATCAGTCCAGACATGTAGGACACGGTCATTATGTTCCCTGTGGGGGAAAACAATCACATGAACTAAATGAACAGAGTGTAAATGCATCCTTCCGACTTACATACAAACACCTGTTCATCTGCATACATTTACGTATTTATACTCAGTAAACATGGCAAGCCGTTTTAGCATCAAATCTAAAACATGTACTAGTATACTTTTTCATGCTACTTCTTAATCTTTACCATTTAGCACAAGCACTTATTAACTGGCTTCTAGTGCTTATTTTTTAGGTACTAGTGCTTATTCTTTAATATTAAAGGAAATTTATGTCATTTCACCACTAGAGGGCATGTATTCACAACAAACAAAAGCGTAGTTTGATGACGCAGTGATTAAGCGTGAAATCATGGGAGTTGTTGTCTTCATTACATCCTATGGGACTGCAGAAATCGAGTTCATGGATAAGTTAAAGTATTCAAATCTGATTTAATAATCTTTGGTGTTGTTTCCCTGTTTTCTATAAAACCAAACTGGAAATTGAGCTTGTATGTTGTCATTAGCATGGAGATAAAGAACATGGTCCATATCACTTGTTAAAATTGGTAAGATTTCTCTGGATTTGAACACTCGTCGCAACATTTGAGATCATGTAAGAACAGTCAGCCAAAGTATTTTTGGGATATTTTATTTGACATATTGTGCCTAGTTAAATACTAGTTCATATTTATTAGAAACTAGGGGCCCTATCATACACCCTGCGCAATTAAGCGCAAGACGTGTTTGGCGTGATTTGTTGCTATTTTTTAGACCAGCATAACCCTAATTTTCCAGTTTTGCTCCACGTTGTTTAAAGGTGCAGTATGTAAGTTCGTGCAGTATGTAAGTTCGACACGCAGTGGTTGAACTAGGTATTGCACTCCTGGATCAAAACAAATGGAAGTGTAGGCTGCCAGATTGAGGACAGGAGAGAGTGATTTAATAATAAACGTCAGGCGATAGAAGGAATATTTTCCATATTAAAAGGAGTTTTTGTTCTAACCAACACCTCGAATTGATATATTAGAAACAGATTCTATTTCTCATAGCTGAACAACAGAAAACTACGACAATAATCACCTCAGGTAAACCTCATGTGCTTTATTCAGTGTTAAATGCTAACAATGATTGGTTCTAATTTTTTTCATGTTCACGTGTAAAAGAAAAAGCAACAGCGTGACTAAACACTGTTATGCCACTCTCTTGTATAGGGATGCTAAATATAGCAATAGAATTCACAACACCCGTATTTATTTAGAGGTCATATGTTGCGTGGCTTTGGGCAAATTTTATTTGGAGGGAAAATGACCAAAATGTAACGTGATGATTGAAAATGATTGGAGGGGAAATATATATTTTAAAGCTCTGTACATAACAGAAAAATAAACAATGATAATGCAACAATAGTTTATCTGTATTAGTGGCATGGCAGAAAAATATATTTGGACAGGCCTTCTCAAAGTGAGTGGGCACTTTCACTAATAAAAAATATAGCACTTACATTATTTCATAACAATCAATTAAATTACACAGCGGTTTAATATCAAAAGTTGATAATGATTTAAAATATACTACATTTTGATGGTAAAATATAACCATTTAAACGATTGCAGTATTCAAACACTAAATAACGAATGCATCAAGTTGAATAAAAAAATGAATGAGACAACACATATCTTATCAGGTTATAAAGGACTATATTTAGCAAAATGCTGCTCTTTTTATCTTTGTAGTTTTATAGTTTTATTTTTGTTATTTTATTTATTTTTTGTCTTCATAATTAACTAACGAGCTGTAGACAAATTCCTGCTTGATGTTTTAGAAAATATTTTTGGTAGCTACACCACCCAGTAGGGTGAATTAGGTGCATATATTTCCTCGTTGTTCATAGAGTCTGCAAGTTCGTGTTCCATGTCTTGTTGTGGATTGTGGACATCGATGATCTTAAGAGTGTCTTTATTCGATGCGCAGCAGAAAGAAAGTCTTTAAGCAGTGCTATAGTCATTGGTAAGATTCTCACCCGGATCAGAGCGTGTTTTTGTGCTGCCAAATACAGCGCTGCATGCAATAAACTCACGCTTAGTCAGGCGAAGTAAAGGTCTCATTGTCTAGTCAATCAAATTAATCAAGCTCTAGCCACGAATGATTCCCTTCTCTGCCAGAGACTGCTCTATGGTTTTAACATTTTTTTCAAACTGTATCGTTTAGACCTGTATCATTTTTTTATGCTAAATGTAGTGTTGTTTACTTGTGGATGTCTAATGACTAGCTTGCTTCCGCTGAGCCAGCTGTGGTAACTTGACAACAGAGGCACGACGTCAACACACAGAATCTGTCGGCCCAGTTCAGCACGGTTGTGTTTTATTAAAAAAATCACGATACCTCGATTTAATAAGAAATAAAATCGTCTTAAAACATAAATTTGAATTAATCGAAAAAAATCTAAAGAATCGCCCAGCCCTACTCGCTAGTGAAGTGTTCAGTTTTTCCACTTACAAAGTATGTAAACAGCAAATGCACCATGGCGTGATGCAACTGACTCTTAAAGGGAATGTACGTTGAGACTCTGATTGGTTTAATGCACATTATGCTCAAAACACACCCATAACTCATTAAGAGAATAAGCACAACCCTGTTAGACTATGGGCGGGGTGCAGAGCGTATTTTTTTTCATCCTTAAAATAGCAAAAGTGGATTCGGACACGTCCCTAATGCTTTTGTGCAATGCGCTTTAGACTTTGAGCCTAGATCGTAAAAATAGTGTCCCGAGTGTGGAATCATGGGAGTTGTGGTCTTCATTACATCCTCATGCAGAAATCATGTTCATGGATGAGCTAAAGTATTCAAATCTGATTAAAGCATCTTTGGTGTTTCCCTGTTTCTATATAAAGCAAACTGCAAATTGAGTGCATATGATGTCATTAGCATGCAGACACATGTCACTAGTTAAAATGGCTTATTTTTCTGGATTTCATCATTCTTCAGACCATTTAAAGGGCCACGAAACCCCCTGTCTCAGCAGGGTGTTTTCACACCTCTGTTTTGAAAAAAGTCAGGAAAGTTGGGCGTGTCCAGCTCTGGGAGTGTGGGAGTGTCGGGGGAGGGAAAGAGGGTAAGATTTTGCATAGAAGGGAGTTAACATTTGGGCACGCGCTAAGTTTGACAGGAAAAACAAACACACAGAGGCTGATTTGATACGGCGAATAAGAGAAAAAAATCCTCCGTATTTCTCTGTAACTTATGTACTCGGTAGGTAGCGTCAGAAAGCCGTGTGTGTATAGACTATCCTGTCACAAATTGCAGCGAAAATCCTGCACGACGGGAATAGTTTGTGTTTACACTCGGAGAGCAGCATTTAAACAAAGGGCAGTCCACTGCAAACACTTACCAAATCTGTAGACAGACAATCAAACTGGAGCTGTGTCTTTTTATTAAAAGTAGACGAGCGGCATCGATCCGGATTTCACCATTTCCAGATGAGAAAAGCTCTCGGGTAAAAATGTTCCTTACAAACGCGTTTCTGTCGCGTGTCGCGTGCACTGTAATACACACGTGAGTCCAGCTGCTCTCTCATAGAGGGAAAATGAAAACAAAACCTTCGTTGCAACACACTAATAACATCTACGAATTTTGTCTTGAAATTCTTGTACTTTCACTTGTTTTGGAAACACAACGTGGCGTCTCTCTGCCGTCTGAACAGTGTAAACAGGTAAACAGTCTCCGGAGCTATCATGCATATTAATGAAGTTTCACGTCATACACAATAGAGCGCGCTGATTAGTTTGAAGCACGTCTTTCTCATGAATTAATACTGCACACTCAGATACGTCAGAACGTCCTCGAAAAGACAGACAGCCACTCTCCAGCTGGATTTACACCCAAGTATCTCATGGCCGTGACGCAGCTTCAAAAATTCGTTTCAAACCGGAAGAACGAATTTGCTCAAAATAACCAATTTTCACTTTTTAGTGCAATATATGTGTCCTAATAGTGTTTATAGCAGCGTGGGACACATATATGACTGTTAACAGCTCAAAAATGTAAACACAAATGTAAAATGTGTTTTGGTGTTTCGTGACCCTTTAAGGTAATATAAGTACATAAGTCAGCAAAATGTAGAACACCGTTCTAGTGGTTTTTGGATCATTTATTTTACATATTGTGCCTTTAAATACTAGTTCACACTTATTAGAATAGTATTCTAGAACTAGTAATAGTACTAGCACTCAATCATTAAATACTTGTTAACTACTATTATTGGTACATATTTATATGATACAAGTACTTTTACAAATGTTACAAGTAAATAAATTTTTTTTGAATATACTGTGCATGGCAAGCCGTTTTATCTTAAAACATTTTATCTTAAAAACATACTAGTACTTAATTCTTTAGAGCCTACTAGTGCTCCAGTTCCCCCACAGTCCAAAGACATGCGCTATAGGTGAATTGGGTAAACAAAATTGACATAGTGTACGAGTACGAGTGTACGATTTGAAAGTGTATGGGTGTTTCCCAGTACTGGGTTGCAGCTGGAAGGGCATTTGCTGTGTAAAAAATATGCCGGAGTAGTTGGCGGTTCATTCCGCTGTGGCAAACCCAATCGGGGACTAAGCTGAAGGAAAATTAATGAATGAATACTAAAATAAAAGTTTCAGCAACTCCCAGTTCATGCATACTTTAAATGTTAAAATGGCATGCCATACTCCGCATCTACGTAAATGCAGTGATAGATTTACCTGCCAGCTCCCTCTGCTCAGGTGCCACCTTGCCCGCAGCGTGAATCATAGGAACGCTGCCAAAGTAGCCATTAGTGATGCCCATAAAGAGAGAGAAGATGCAAGACCATGCCGGGTGGCTGAACATAGGCATTTGTGCAGGATACACACACATGATGAACAGTGGGATGAAAACCACTCGCACACAGGAGAAGAAGAGAAGACGCGTCCCGTTCCACTCGTATGGCACAGCTGCCAAAATCTGTATCCAAAAATAAAAGTTTTCATAAGAGAATAAAAAAGAATAGTAATGATAACATTTGGTTTTGTAGATAGTCAAACAATAAGATTGTGATCATACTTTGCCCACAAAGTCTGATATGTTGAAGATGGCCATGATGAGGATGGGCAGCCATTCGCCGAGGGTGGCGTTTTTGATTTCAGATTCCAGTCCGGGGAAAAGACACAGCGTGATGAAGTAAGTGACGGCAATGGACAGCATGTAGGTCCAGATCACCCTCGCGACCACGTAACGGTGCAGGATCATGTCTGAGACAGAAGGGGTCACTGCTCCATTAGACAATGGCATGGAAATTGGGTGCTTTTGAGAGCATCGAGTCAAGTCAAGTCAAGTTGGGGTTTATTTTCATTTTACTACGTGTGGACATGCAGTGGAACAAAATGTTGTGTCTCGCAGAACCATGATGCTACATAAACAAACATAGTCATAAATATGAACACTAGATGTAAGAGCTATTTTAAACATATACATAACTAACATACCAGAGCTGTAATCTAACTATACTACATATACAACCTCAAATCAGAAAAAGTTGGACAGTATGGAAAACTTGTATTTTGACTTGTATTCCATTGCAGACAATACAACAAACATTATTGAATGTGTTCCTTGTGATTTCTATTGTTTTTGTCAAAATAAACACGTATGCCAATTTAGGTTCTTGCAACAGTGAAGCAATTACTACTTAGTAATTTTGTAATTCCTTTTTACAACACTTAAAAGACGTTTAGGGACTGTCCCATTCTTCCTGCAAACAAGTCTTAAGGTGGGCAACAGTATGGGGGCTTCGTTGTTGCATTTTGCGCTTCAAAATGTGCCACACATTCTCTATTGGAGACAGGTCAGGACTTCAGGCAGGCCAATCAAGCACCTGTAGACTATCTTTTTTTATTTGAGTTTTCCACACTGTCCAAACTTTTTCTAATTTGGGGTTGTGCTATAAATACTTAACTATACACATAACCTAAGACAAGATACAAGTACTTTTACATGAGACAGAACAATATTGTGCAAGATATTGTGCAAAGGAGGTATTTAAGGTTGATGAAAACAAGTAGTGCAACATGATTTGTGGTACATTCACAACTTTCCTTATTGAGTCCTTGTAAGATGAAGTTGCAGTAAAGTGTTCCGTGCATGTGGAGAGAACGTGTTTTTACAGGTGGTATACATTGCCTGCTGTTTAAAAGTTTGGACTCAGGAAGGTCAGACAGATATCAATGCTTTGATTTAGCATTGCGCCACTTCACGCTAAATAATGTTATTTCAAAAATAGTATTTCAAATGAAACCAAATCAGATCTAATTTAGCGTCTTAGAATGATTTTTGAAGGATGTGGGACACTGAAGGAATAAATTATATTTGGAAATATATTTATTTAAAGAAAACATCTGAATTCATAGTATTTCATAATAGCTATATATTAATAATAATGAAATGTTTTAATTAAATAATTGCAGACATCATAACTACTTAGGAATGCACAATGGTGTTTGTTTCTTTTGTTGTTGTTTTTTGTTGTTGTTGTTTTCTTACCTGCATTTTGAATTCTGCACTGCATATCATTGTGTTTTAAGGTCAAAGGCATAGGATCACCGATACAAATACATTTTTAAATGTATTTTTACATATTAATTAAGTTTTAATGGTGCTTATTTCTATATTTTTATATTTATGTCAATCTTTAAAAACAAATAGCTTACTAACATACTTTATATAATCTTAAGCAGATTTCATAATAAATATTCTTTGTACTGTAAATTACAAGACTGATGCCTTTATTCATTTGTAAAGTACAGTACAAATGACCATTTTTAATTCAATGTATTATTACGATAATGACCTTAACATCTATAAACTTATTTAAAATTGAAAATGTTTCATTTATTGATTTAAAATTCGAAAAAAATATCTAAAAATGCAGATATTTTAATTGTGTTATTTTGTGTCATATATTTAAATTTAAATGCTTCAACAAAATTAAGCATTTAAAAGCTTCGTAATATAACAGAAGGACTGTACAGCTAAAACTGTAATACTGAAAATAACCCTTATTTTATATTTTCTCTGGCAATAATAAAGGCATTGGCCACAAAAGGCAGTATTAGAAATCTAGACTTTATTACCAATTTTTAATGCCTAGTTACTTTTCACTTACCCAATAGTGCTGCACAGTGTATTGTTTTCGCCTCGATATAGCAATGTGCGCATCTCCAATAGTCACATCATAACATCTGCAATGTTGAGTGAGAATTATAGTTGACTGTGCTTCACAGTTTGTGTTCTGAATGGCATTTATGGACTAATTGCTAAGTTAGGGTTAGGTTAGGGTTAGGTTAAGGACATAATGTAAAGAAAGTTTATCATTTGCATGTGTTTCAGGGCCTGTGACTGTAAGCATTTCAAGCAAATTTGTGGCTTACACAAAGATTAATTGTATTTATTTATTTAATAAATCATACGATTAAGACTATACAGCATCATTATACAGTACATTTAATTATTCAATCTAGAAAACTATTAGATTTCCCTTAAATGACTATTTATTTACCTTTGCTCCATCTTATTAATCTGTGATTTGTTTATTAAATTGTATGTGGATGCACTATCTAACAGAATCAATCTAAAATGATGGATTCTTTCCAAATGGAGCTGTTTAATTTATCTGGTGAAATTGTACTCTTATCAAAACATATAAATCGCAAAAGACTAAAAAACTAGACAAAAAAAATTAAATATCGCAATCCAAAATATAGCACCCATCATAAAATAAAGTGTTAGAAATGAGATCACACCTTTAACGCCTGGCCAGCTCCGTTTCATCTTTGGTTTGGGCACATCAAACCTGACGTAAGTGTTTCCTCCAGCAAAATCTGTGCATCCATCCTCAGCTGGAGAACAGCCCACTGCACCATTACCCTTCAACACAGACAGGACATTCAACAGTTCATACGCATTACAGTACTGTATCTATATACGCAAGACACTGGACTGATGATCCTTTTCTCCAATTCAATAATGTAAAAAAATCATTGTATTCACTTAAAGATTGAAAATAAGGAATCAGAAGCAATGACTGTATCAAGCAGGTCACTGTAAGTGCGCACTGCATTCAGAGATTGTAATGTTTCTTGATGAAGCAGCGTTTCTGCAGGCTGACGTGAGGAGGGCCATTACTTGATTAAGTGTCTGGCTGAGCCGGGAAAACCACTTTCCTTAATTTGCTGAGAATAAAACAAGAGCACCGGGGGTCTCACAGACAGGAGAAATGACCCCTCAGAGGATCATAAGCTTCACCTCAGCGGCAGGATTTACATAATCATTACATAAATCAAAGATAAAAATGTACAAAAATGAACTGTGAGGATTTTTAAGATGCAAAAATAGACTTATGTATTGTGTTTTTGCTACATTCATGATCAGTCACGATTTCTGGACATTGTTATATTTAGTGCTTAGCATAATTGAGTAAACCCCATTTTGAAAATGAATAGTTGTATCTATTTCTCAGTGAATATAGGCAATGTATTTTGGTGCATTTAAACAAAACAGATTTATTAAACAGATATATTTATTACAATAATATTTTAGTCACCAAACATATTCAGAAATTGAAAGAAAATACAAATATATTCAAGCAAAATATTGCAAAACAAAATTACAACCTACAAAATTTCCACAAATTGTTTTTTTTTTTAGCTTCTCTTGATTTTTCCTCTTTTTTAAATTTGTATTTAATATTTTTCTATAACATATACATTTGGCTGTACTAGTTTTTGGACCGTTATCGTAAGTTATTTTGTTAGATAAGCTCCAGATTTGGCCTCAGTACTGACTAATCTAATGTATATGCACATATATAATATTGTATAGCTTCCTATTAAAAATATGAATTTAAAAGATAGATTTGTGAGGGGTTTACTTATATATGCTGAGCACTGTATGTAACAATTTTCAATAAGGTTCCATTAGTTAATGTATATATTAACATGAACAAACAATGAACAATATATTAATTATATAGCAAACAATATGTGTGTAACATTCATTTTTTAAATAAAAAGTCTTAAAATGTAAACAACTTGTAAAAAAACATCTCAAAATGTAAATAAGTTGTCATTTAATAAGAATATGTCAATAACTCAATTTTGACAAAAATGTCAGATAGAACCTTATAATTCTAAGGTGATATATCCCTATTTTTAATTATATTTGTAATGTTTTTAAAATTTAAATAATTTAATCAGTAGAAATTTCACTGGCAATCCTTTCTACACTTTAAAACTATAGGTATTAAAGCTGTCGCTGGAGCAGTTCTTTTTCAAAGCATACACTGTGTATATTATAGGTAATCATATGGGCACTTCAGGTGCTAATATTTACCTTTGAGGGGTGTCAAACTCTATGCAGCCCTGCATAGTTTAGTTGCAACCCTGCTTCAACTGATTCTTAAGCCGCGGTCACACTGGACTTTACTCCCCATAGACTTCCATTCATACGCACGCGAATGCGTCAGACCGGAAACGCAAGGTCAAGCGTCAGATTTCGCAGGTTGCTGCGGTGCAAAGTTCAAACTTGGTGAACTCTGACCTGCGAAATAGCATCACTTGACTGCGTGAGACCAATCCAGGGTCAAAACATGACCTCTCTGAACAGAAATTTAAAACATGGAGCAATTGCTCGCTTTGTTTAATGTCTAATCATCTTGTTTAATCTCGCCCCTTTTCGCAGCGCCGTACGACAGAATTTCGCAAGCTCAAACTTTTGTGTGACTGCAGCTTCACCTGTAAGTTTCATTTTCATAGTTTCATAGTTTATTAAACTATTAGAATTACCATATTTTATCAATAACCTACAGAAAAAAATGTGGGTAATAGTTACATAAAAGAACAACATGCAAATAAAAAGCCATCAGCCTTTGGATTTTTTTTGTGACTCCTAGGGTGATTCCCTATTAAACACACATCAATAGCGCCAAATCCAGCACATTGTTTTATGGCACCAGGTTAAACTTTCTGATACCTTTACGGCACTCATGTTTAAACGATGAATAGACTTAAGCTTATTGTGTGCGCCATTGTGTGCAAGATTTATATATTTACAACCACCTCAGAGGATATTGGGGGTTGCGAGTCACTGGCATTGTTATTTTGGGGGTCGCAGGCTGAAAAGTTTGGGAACCACTGCTTTAACCTCCTAGGGCTTAGTGGCCACATACGTAGACAGCACATTTTAGCTCATATGTCTTATGTTTTATATTTTGTTACAGACATACAGTGACATCCTGCAACTGTTTTGCAGCATATGAAATGTCTCAAACACTATTTTAACTGTCTAAAATTTACTGATAGGCAAAACATGTTCAAAAAATAAGTGTGTATGTGTTATTAATGTACTAAAACAGTCAGGAAAAAACTGCTGTGTTCAAGGCAGAAACAAAGAGTTTTTCATTCTATTACACAAAGGTGAATTTATTGTGTTTTATGGAAATTCGGACCACGAGTCCACATATATGGACATCATTTTTCTCTAAAAGTACATCATATCAAAAGATGATACTACGGTTTTATTCTAATTAGGTTCCAATAAGCCCAAATAGCAAAGAGAAATAAAAAACACATGTAAAAAAACACCTTGGGCCTTTAGAGGTTAAGGTAACAATATGGATTCTTTATGTACAATCATATGTATCTTTTGTAAATGTTCCACCCCAGTGACAGTTTTAGTATCTATATTTCTGAGTGCAGAGATCTAAAGAGTGACAATGTGGACGATGATGAAGAAGTCTTGAGAGGAAGAATGGCTGAGTGGTCAGACTGTCGGCTACAGTAAAACATGCGGTTTGCTCTGAAGTGCTTTCTTATTTTCTTTCAGCCGAACTGTTTGTGTGTGAGTGAGCTCTTAAATCATGGTCTCTCTCTTTCTTTCTCTGTGTGTGTGTGTGTGTGTGTGTGTGTGTGTGTGTGTGTGTGTGTGTGTGTGTGTGTGTGTGTGTGTGTGTGTGTGTGTGTGTGTGTGTGTGTGTGTGTGTGTGTGCACTGACCGGCACAAATCAAACACTGAAGAGATTTTACAGAAAACACAGCTGAGAATGCGGAACTAAAACAAGCTTTTCACAGTTCAGCTAAATTAAAAGCTCTAAGATTCTACATTCCAATGATCTCCGTCACACATTAACAACAGCGCAAGATAACACCGCTGATTTATTTAACTCCAAATGGTTTCAATAAACCATACAGCTAGGACACAAAGAGTATCTTTTCACTAGAGATGTTCGGATTGTAGATCATATGAAATGTTGCTCTTGAGCTGTTTACGTGATTAAGATGCAAAACATAATGCCAGTCAAAATGATTCATTCATTCTTTCGTTCATTTTTTTCAACTTAGTCCCTTTATTCATCAGGGGACACCACAGCGGAATGAACCGCCAACTTATCCAGCATCTGTTTTTACGCAGCAGATGCCCTTCCAGCCACAATCGAGTACTGGGAATCACCCATACACTCTCACATTCACATACATACACTATGGTCAGTTTTGTTTACCCAATTCACCTATGTTGCATGTCTTTGGACTGTGGGGAAAACTGGAGCACGCGGAGGAAACCCACGCGAACACGAGGAGAACATGCAAACTCCACACAGAAATGCCAACTGACCCAGCCAGGGCTCGAACCAGCAAACTTCTTGCTGTGAGGTGGCAGTGCTAACCACTGAGCCACCCAGTCAAAACTACTTTCCATCAAAACTTTAATTTTTCTTTGGGTGAATAAAGTAAGTTATACACTGTATTGGATTACCTGGGAGTAAATAAATAATAAGGTTATTTTCGAGTATTTCTTTTTTTTTTTAAGTATTTATCATCTAAAAATTCCTAATATGACTATAAGTTGCCTATAAGGATTTTTAAAATGTATTGCAACAGATTCAGATACATTTAATGTTTTACCCTTGTGTGTATTAGCATTATTTATTTGTATTTAACATATTATGATATATTTTATTTATGTATATACACTCACCGGTCACTTTATTAGGTACACCTGTCCAACTGCTTTGTTAATGCAAATGTAGACATGTAGACATGTTCAAGATGATCTGCTGCAGTTCGAACCAAGCATCAGACTGGGGAAGAAAGGTGATTTAAGGGACTTTGAACGTGGCATGGTTGTTGGTGCCAGATGGGCTGGTCTGAGTATTTCAGAAACTGCTGATCTACTGGGATTTTCCCACACAACCGTCTCTAGGGTTTACAGAGAATGGTCCGAAAAAGAGAAAATATCCAGTGAGTGGCAGTTCTGTGGGCATAAATGCCTTGTTGATGCCACAGGTGAGAGGGGAATGGCCAGACTGGTTTGAGCTGATAGAAAGGCAACAGTAACTCAAATAACCACTCGTTACAACCGAGGTATGCAAAAGAGCATCTCTGAACGCACAACACGTCCAACCTGGGAATAAGCTATAAGCAGCAGAAGACCACACCGGGTGCCATGTCCATCCTTTATGACCACAGTTTACCCATCTTCTGATGGCTACTTTCAGCAGGATAAAGCGCCATCGCATAAAGCGCGAATCATCTCAGACTAGTTTCTTGAACATGACAATGAGTGTACTTAAATGGCCTCCACAGTCACCAGATCTCAATCCAATAGAGCACCTTTGGGATGTGGTGGAACGGGAGATTCGCATCATGGATCTAAAGCTGACAAATCTGCAGCAACTGCGTGATGCTATCAACATGGACCAAAAACTCTGAGCAATGTTTCCAGTACCGTGTTGAATCTATGCCACGAAGGATTAAGGCAGTTCTGAGGGCAAAAGGGGTCCAACCTGGTACTAGTGAGGTGTACCTAACAAAGTGGCCGGTGAGTGTATACTTGCATATTATTTTTTGAATTATTTTATTTAATACCAATTTATGCTACTACTATTAATAATAATAATAATTTATTATTTTATTTTATTGCTACATATGAATAGAAAAAGTCTCTTAACTTTTACTATAAAATAACAATAACATAAAGATTATACTATTACCTATCAGGCAGTAATTTTGTCAAATAATGCAAAAACAGAGAAATTGCTATTTAATTCTCTCTGTAGAATAATCAGAATTCATAAACTTGATTTATATTTAATTATAAGCTATGTAATTAGCCTCAAGGTGTGCAAGGCAACTGTCATTTTTTTTCCAGAAAATTATTTAAATGTTCACAAAAAAAAACTTTTGTACAAACATGACATTAGTTAGTTCAGAATCACCACTGTAAAAGGTTTATAAATGAGCTGATATTAATATGCACTTCTCACATTTGACATGCAAGACTTACAAATCTTACTTCTTCTGTAATGACATCGTGGTGGACCTGGTACTGGGTGGCGTGCTGTGAGTGGTCTTTGGCATGAGAAAGGCCCCTTCTGGCCAGGCTCGTGTAGTACTGGACAAAACGCGTCCGTCGCACCAGCAGATGCAGAATAAAGCACACCAGCACCATACAGATGGAAATGACGAAGAAGATGATGGTGTTCTTTCTCTCGTCTTTGATCAGCAGTTTGGTGAAAATGCGACTGAGTGAAATGATTACTCCTGCAGTGCCTGTACAGACAAAACAGACTAATCAGAAGCTTGCTTTTACAGTTTGAGTACACATTTGTTTGTACATGTACAGTTTTATGCATACAGTGTGTGTGACTTTCGGGATCAGCACGACTGATCCCGAAAGACTTTTCTGTACAATGCTAATGAAGCTTGCTCATGTTCTTTAAAAGGTTCGTTCATTCAAAAACATTATTCTGCCATAATTTCCAAAAAAAATGTAAATTCCAAAAATAGGGAACTGAGTGTTTTTACTGTTTTTGTACAGGTTAGATATTTTCATATACAGTGGTCCCTCGTTAATCGCAGGAGTTACGTTCTAGAAATAACCCGCAATAGGAGAAATCCGAAAAGTAGTCAGCGTTATTTATTACAATTATTATAGATGTTGTAAGGCTGTAAAACCCCTCACTACACACTTTATACACTTTTCTTAAACAGGCATTAACATTTTCTCTCGTTTAAACACTCTCAAAGTTCAAACCTTCATAGAAAAATAAGTCCAGTATTATAGAATGAAACCAAAGTTCAAAACCATTTGATCCTCATTTATGTAGTTCATACAATATTCAATATCAATAGATCAATATATCAATATTCAGCATCAATGGCACCCTACAGCCGCGTAACTTCTGCCTTCCTTTAGCATGTTCAAAAGTTCAAATTTTTGTGCGATGGTGAGCATCTTCCTTTGCCTTTTGGGTGTTACCACAGGTATCTTTGACGGTGCAGAACCTTTCATCAACATTGTGGGGAGAAAACTTGCAAACATACAGTCTAGCACTCGAGTCACACTGCTAGCGATCAAATATTTATGTTAATCTGGCAAGCTGAACACATTCTGTACTGTACAAGACAATGGTCTACAGCCAATCAGGACGCAGAACCTAATGCGTTAATCAGGACGCAGAACGAAAAGCGCTGTAGAAAAAAAGCATGTCAAACTGCACACAAAAAAATCAGCGAAACTGCAAGGTTGCGAAAAGTGAACCACGTTATAGCGAGGGATCACTGTAATACGTTTATTCAAACTAACTAAACATATCAATAAAATTCTTTTTGGTAAATTGGAGAGTTAAAAAATGATCAACATCACAAGTTGACAGAGCAGAGATCAAGGTCCCATGAGGCAATTTGGAAACACAGATAAAAAAAAAAAAAAACACTCATTAACCGTGAGCTACGGCCACAGCTGCACAATATATCATTTCAGCATCAATATTACAATGTGTGAATCAGCAACAGGCACATTGAAGGATCTACAATGTTGAAATGGGATTATGATAATAAACCCGAGACCACAAAACATTTGCGGAGTCACTAAGGGGCGTAGAATTGGCATGGATGGAGGAGACGTGTCCTACTAGTGCACAAAGGTTTAAAGTCATATGAGTTCACTATAATGCTATTAACCAAGGCTGTGCAATTAATCAAAATTAAGTTTCAGGATAAAACAGTTAAATTGCGTCACACACCTCTCTAAATTTCTCTACATTTACACCTCCTCAAAGCCAGATTGCAGTAAAATCATGTAAATTGATTTTTGCAGCATGGGACGGGATTCATTAATTGTTATTTGTATTATTAAGTGTTTATTTTATATTATTAAGTACTTTATTCATGCTTTTAAAAGCGCAAAAACAATCTAAGTGCTCTAGGGATGCATGTCCTCACCAATGTCAAGAGCGAATCTATGCCCTTGGTTTGAGAGATTTTCATTGGGATGTGTTTTAAAGGCCTGTGACTGTGTGAGCATTTCAAACCATTTGGGCTCAAGAAATCCTAAAGTTTGTAGCCAAGATTAATTTATTCAATTATTTATGTGACTATACAGTACAGTGTTATTTTACATTTGATTTTTGAATTTCTGCGTCTGAATACTGTTAGACTCCCCAGAAAACCATAAAGACTTGTGTATTTGATTTGAGTCTTTGTACTCATCAATGCTTACATTTTGTTTATTATATTTTATGCACATTCGCTCCCTACAAATTCATCCCAATCTATCTAATGATGAATTCTTTGCAAACAGAGTTATTTAAGTCATCTTTTTTAATCATCGAAATTATAATTACATTGCATATAGGATAAAAACAAATTATCACAATGTCAGTTTATTTCTAATGTCATGCAGACATAGCTTCGCCCCGGGCAACTTTTAATTAGTTACAGTTAATTACAGTCACGGTAATTAGCTGTAAACTGTTTATTAATTTGAAGAGCCTGTGTGAACATTTCCAGCTGAAATGAAATATAAATATAGAGTTTTATTTTAGCACTTCTCCTTGTCATTTCTACCTCACAGCACTACTAAGTAACTGTAGGAGAGGAGTGTTTAAAGATCCCATAAAATTAAAATAAATCTTTTAGACATTAGTATCAGTATGATAATCTAAATCACTGGTCCCAAAAGTGCAATAAATTTTATTAAACTATTAGAATTACCATTTTTTATCGATAATCTATAGAAGATAAAAATAGTATTTAATAGTTACATAAAAAACCAACAACATGCAAATGAAAAGCCATCAGCCTTTCAATATATATATATATATTTACAGGATTGGTGTGTTTACTTTAGATTAACAACACACAGATTAAAAAACTTTCTGACACTTTTATAGCAATCAAATACATTCAAAACAAATACAGGCCACAACTGAACATTGAGAATGACCTCTGATTAGCAGTCTCCAAAATTAAACCAAGAATAGACTTGTGCTGAAAATGATGTGCCCACCAGTCTCTTTAGGTGAGGTTAATATTAAATTAGACAAATTAATAAATGACTATAAAAATTATATGATTGTTAGACTGTTGCATTTTTTTGTGGTCAATATGCTTGAGTTTATATAGTCCTATTGTTATGTGCGCAACGTTTGTATATTTATAACCACCTCCAAGAAAGAAATGTGGGGGTCGCGAGTCACTGGTTTTGTTATTTTGGGCGTCGCGGGCTGAAAAGTTTGGGAAACCCTGGTCTAAAGGATATCTATAAGCTAGTGTGCTCCGAAACAGTGACAAAATCAGCATTTAGAAGATATAAACATCCAAAAATTGCAGTTTGTCACTTCCGCCTAAATTGATCAATGGTTTTTTTTGACATCACCTCGTACTTCAGTTTCTCATTAATCTTCTGACCAATCAAATGCGCTGTAGTATCCGGCATGCCCCGCCCCCTTCGAGACGCTTCTCATTTGCTTTTCATATGATGCGATTGAGCTCAATCACTCCCACTGATAAAACAAAACACTATTGGCTTTTAAAAATAGGAGGAGCTACTATATCTCCCACCCTTTCTTCATGTTTCTGATGACATTACATCAAACATCGAATAAACATGCACATTTCAAAGCACTTCATGGGACCTTGAGGTATAATCTGCTCAAGCCATCAACTGAAGTCATCAGAGAAAGAACACTAGGAGCACATTTTCAGATTTTGATTAAAGGTAACTGCGACAAAATGATTAATTCACCATAAAACTACAATTTTGACGTCATGCAGACATTAATTATGAGCCTGTCTGATGGCAGAATCCTCTTACTCTCTCCGGTCATCACACCCTGTGTGTAGCGTTTGGGAAGCATCCCCATGTAGCCATAGAAACTGGACTGCTGCACTGGAGACACAACAGGGGGAGACGCTGTTATGGCTGATAATGGCTGATTGAGAACGCAATGTTCTGAGCACACGTCTGCAACCAGGATCAACACATACCTGTGCATCCGAAAGCCACTGTACCCATAGACATCAGATTGATGACGTACGCCTGCTTGGTGGTGAACTTCTCCAGCCACACATCAAAAATAGTGACGAAAAGAAGAGGTCCAAGTGCAAAGAGGTAACCTGTAAGAGATCACACTAGTGTCAATAAATATGAGACTGCACAAGGTTACTCTTAATTTTTCCAATTCTATTGACTACAGGTCATTTGTTAAAATACAATTATTGAATAAAATACACTTTATAATGAAATTCGTTATAAACAGCTAGCATTAAATTGTGTTAAGAGAAGAAATTTCACAAATAAGCTGGCAGGAAATTCCTTTTCTTTTTACAATATGCAGAATATCTGTACATGCATATACCATTAATAAATCAAACACATATTATGGCATTTATTATAAATAGAATATATATATATTTACATATCTATATATATTTATATATATACTGTATATTTGGGAATATATACACACACACACATACATATATATATATATATATATATATATATATATATATATATATATATATATATATATATATATATATATATATATATATATATATATATATATGTGTGTATATATTATGTCTATATGAATACACACATATATTAAAATACTTATATATAACAATATTATATAGACCATTTTAATTGATGTAAACAATAACAATGGTTCTAATGTATTTCTTGTTTTAGATCTTTTATTTCTAAAGCGTCTGAGAATCCAGAGAGTTCCACATGTTGATACTTTTTTAACGACAGCTGTGTTAACATTAGTTATGACTAGGCCCACACGCAATCTGCGCGCGCAGAATTCCGCAGATTTTTCCCATCATTAATTCTGTTTATTTACTTGAGTAAATGTGTGTAAATCTGAATTTATTCAGTTTTTTAAATTTTAAATTACACATATTTCACATATTAAGGTTTTAGTTATGAGACTCCCAAAATAATTCCGCAGAAATCTGCAGATTTTTACCAAAATTCTCTGCAGAAATTGCAAAAAACATCCGCAGATTCCGTCTGGCCCTAGTTATGACTGAATCACCTCTTTTTACAGTTCTGAAAAAGTTTTAAGACAAGCAGGAACCAATGGACCAATGATATCGCCATATTGAAATGTTCTATGCTGTAAATAAAAAACTTTATTTTTACACACAATTATTCATGAATAATTGTTAAACAGCAGTAATAATATATATATATATATATATATTTTATATTATTAGTGTACAAATATATAAAGTCTATAAACGTCAAACCAAATTTAATTTTAATTGTTTTTTTGGTTGAGTGCAATTCATTTTATAATAGTATAGCAAATATAATCATATATTTTTATGGATTTGTACTTCACTCGTGGTCCAGTATCCATGCAAAACGTCATCATTTTAGAGTTTAGATTCTCTGCCTGAGCCCTAATATTTCCTGCCACTATCTTCAGGCCGAACCGGCCTGTGATTAAGCTTTTTTTTGTTTTGTTTTGTTTTTTAGTCATTACCTAATTAGCCTAATTGTGTGGAAAGCTATGCCATAATTAGAAATATTATACAAATATTTTAGCAAAGTCGGCCTAAACAACACATGTGGGTCTACAAAGTTGCACAGTTCGCAATGCGGGTGATGCGCAGTAACGCTCTAGTTCCTGCAGCAGCATCTCCTCTACTGGCACACATTCACACCGCACGAGCAAACAGAGGTGAAGCAGCTATGTAGTGCAAAAACAGTGCATGATAATCAGTGGATCTTAATGATGCATTTATTGGGTAAAATTTTCATTCAATGTGTTTTTGGTCATTGTCAATGCACTGTCACTTAACTGAGCATGAGAAGCGGCAAAAAAAGACCCAGCACTGAATGATCACAGCACTGCTGCTTCTGCTCTGCTCACGCTCCTCACTGACGTGCTGCTTCTATGTGCGATAAATTCTAATCGGTAAACATGGATGCCTAAAAACACGCGCTGCTCACGCTCTGCACAGATTTTGTCATTTTTGCTCATACGCAGTAGTAAGATGACATTAAAAGCTGTAGTGTGATCTTTATTGCAGTAAACTCACAATAAAAACAAAATGTAACATTTCAAAAAAAAGAAAATATATATGATATGCTTTCTGCCTTCTCATTTTATTTTACACTTGAGTGCATCACAAATATGAAACAAAACAAAAAGTGAAATGATCATATGATTGGGGCATGACCAATCGGTGATGGATGTAGAATGATCCAGAAGAGTCAATTAGGAACAGACCCATCTTTGTTTTCGAAGATTAAAGTCCATCTACACTGAAACTTTCAATTGCCGAAAACTCTGAAGTTGTGTGGATGGCAAAAGTTAATCACTTTAAAGCAAAATTACACTGGTTGTTCTGCCACCCAATGGTCCTTGCATATGTTAACAGACAGATAACACCTCTACCAATCACCACAAAGTTGGTGATTGGTAGCGCATTGGGTGGCAGAACACTGGTGTAAACAGTCTGATAATGTGTTTGTCTGCTAGACGTGAACCATCTCAGTGTGTTTCACAGTATTTTGTCAGTGCTTTTTTCAGGTTGAGATGAGTGATGCAGCTGTCAGCCTCCACCCTTTCGCCTCAGGCCAGCAACTCTCTCTCTATCTGTCTCTCTCCGTCTCTGTCTGGTCAATCAGTGGCCTCCTCCTCCCCCAGCTCTTTTTTGTGTGTCAGTCTGCTCTGAATAAACACACTCACCCACAGTGATCCTGGTGTGCAGGCTCAGCATCTCCACCAGGACATTGTTCAGGATCACGGCCACTAGCGCCACAAGAATATACGTTAAACCCATGTCAAACACGATGGATGTTCCTGAAAGACACACAAGACAAAGACCTTGAACTTTATTGTATTTTATTTTCACACCATCACTGAACGGCAGGGAGAAGGGGGATGCAGTTACATTCAGATGTCAAACCTGAAATATTGTTGAAAAAATCTTGAATAAAAATATAAAAAATATATATAATAAAATATTATATAAAATCTAGTTTATGACATAGTTAAAAGGAAATTTATGATTGACTTCTGAAGATAGTTTGCTTTAAACTGAATCAAAAACGATTATTTAAAATATGATAAAACATGTAACTATTATATTTTAACATCAGCAATTAATATTTTTTTATATATAATATTTAACATAACATAATATTTGATATATAAATCTTATATTACTTTAACATTCAAAAAATGTTTTGCTTTCACTTTTGATAGATATATGCATTATTACATTTATTTACTTTTTCTTTACAAACCACCCTGGCACCCAAACTTCCAGATTTTATACAGTGTTCCGCATATATAATATAATGTAATGTAATGTAATGTGTGTATTTATATAGCGCATTTATTGTGTATGGCCATACACCCAAAGCGCTTCACAATCATGAGGGGAGTTTCTCCACACCACCACCAGTGTGTAGCATCCACTTGGATGATGCGACGGCAGCCACAGGACAACGGCGCCAGTGCGCTCACCACACACCAGCTATTGGTGGAGTGAAGAGACACTGATAGAGCCAATTCGGTGGATGGGGATGATTAGGAGACCATGATGGATAAGTGCCAATTGAGGGACTTTGGCCAGGACACCGGAGTTACACCCTTACTCTTTACGAGAAGTGCCATGGGATTTTAATGACCACAGAGAGTCAGGACCTCGGTTTAACGTCTCATCCGAAAGACGGCGCCTACTGACAGTATAGTGTCCCCTTCACTTTTACTGGGGCATTAGGACTCACACAGACCACAGGTTGAGCACCCTCCGCTGGCCTGTCTAACACCACTTCCGACAGCAACCTAGTTTTTTCCATGTGGTCTCCCATCCAGGTACTGACCAGGCTCAGCCCTGCTTAGCTTCAGTGAGTAACCCCCCACAATATATAAGTTCACCCCTCACAAATCTAACTTTAAATTATTGTTTTGAATAAAATGCAGTACAATATTATATTTGTGCATATACATTAGTTTAGTCAGTACTGAAGCCAAATCTGAAGATAATCTAACAAAAAAACTTTGTTCGTCCAAAAACTTGTGCAATGTGTGTGTCTGCAATAGTCACATTGCAGGATATACACAATGTTGAGTTGGGATTATAGTTGATCAACAATTGAGAATACATGAGATTTGTGTGGAGTCGTTGCAAAATATAACCATAAGAGATTGAAACGTTATCATTTGCATGTGTTTTAAAGGCTTTTTTTTTCAAGAAAGTGTAAAGCATTCGGGCACAATAATGTAAACATTTGTAACTTTAATGAAGAAAAGTTTTACTGATTTATTAATACAATGAAGACTATAGCCTACAGTGTTATTTCACATTATATTATTAAATTTCTGTATCTGAATACTGAATACTGTTTGACTCTGGAAAACCATAAAGAACTGTAATTTTACTTCTTTGCTCTATAATCATTATTCTTGCCGTTTTATTATTATTTTCTTTTATACATGGTTCACACTTTACAAAATCGACTTAATCAATCTAAATTAATGATTTTTTTTTTTTCAAATAAAGCTATTCGAGCCATCTGGTGAAATTATATTCATATTGAAATATATATAGCAGAAAAACAAAATATCTAAATGTCAGATTTTTTCAATATCGTGTAGACCTACAGTCTAATTTATGTTAAGAGAAAATATAAAATTAAATTGTATAAAAATTTATATAAAAATCAAGAGAAACAAAATTATATAAAATGTAGTTGAATATTTTTTTTAGGTTGTACATTTATTTTGCAATATTTTGCTTCAATATATATGTATTATCTTTTTATTTTTAAAGATGTTCAGTGACTAAAATATTATTTTAATAAATATATGTTTAATAAATCAGTTTTGTTTAAATGCACCAAAGTATATTTACTATATTCACTGAAAAATTGATAAAAATATTAATTTTTAAAAAGAGGTTTACTCACTTGTGCTGAGCACTGTATTTAATAGTTTTATATTATATAAACAGCTATGAAACAAAAATAACAAAACACTGGAAAATTCTCAGGAATGTCTCTGGATTAACAATTGAAGAGTTTATTTGCAAAATCAGACAACTGCGTTTTAAATTATTTTCAGATAGCATGTTTTTTTCAAGTGGTGCAATTACAAAAAAACACGATTTATGTTAAAAAACGATTTTATTTTATTAATTTACATAATTAATTTGCATATTGAAGAGTACAACTGTAAAAAAAAAATTTATATCTGAAAAATAAATAAATAAATAATTGGTCGTTATCAATTTTTGCAAATAAACTATACAATGACTGAATACAACTTTAAAGGGCCATGAAAAAGAGGGGAGCGAACAACTGTCAGTCAGCTCACAAAATGAGACACAAACCATGAGGAGACACATGATTTTATAGTTTACAAGAGAAATAAATAAACAAAAAGTAATTTAATGCCCTGCTACATTTGATATTCGTAGTTTAATATAAATATACCCACAATTTGTTATATCATTATAAAGATAATCATATTTATATTAACACTATAAAGTGTTTCCTCTAGGATTTTTCCCAGCTGTGGCGGCAGGCTTTTTTTTTTACCGACATTAAAAAAAAAGCGTTTTCCGACATTAACGCGTCCTGAAGTAAAGTGAAACGGCTATAAACTCCAGAAAGATAAGTATACTTATGGAAACTGTGTTCATCTTAACTGAAAGCTACGCCGTGTTTGCTGGCGCCCCACGCATCACGCACCTGTCAGTCAGTCAGTCAGCATGTCACCTTAAAGGGTTGAACAAATAGCGCACAGCACTACTACGGTTACAGAAATGTTCGTGCTGTTATTATTCACTTACCTTTTAATATGTTTTGGTGCGATTATAACCCGCTATTTAAAAAAAACACGACTAAATGTTTTAAATGAAAAGTTGTAATGTAGCCATGGCGGGATGAATTTTGGCGTGGCGGCCCGCCACGGATGAATGAATGTAGCGGAAACATTGCTATAATTAGGGAGGACTTCTTTCCTCCTCAATCCCCAGGTCTGAATGCAGACACAGTTAATAGCAGTGTGGCAGGTCGCTTGCCCTGTCTATTCCAACCATTAACCCTGCTGGTAATCTGGAGGATTATAAACAAAGGCGAACACAGCAGCACGGATATAGGTGATCTGTCTGAATGGTAATGAACTCAACTGATAAAAGACAAAGTCCACCATTCTCCAATTCTCGTACAGCTCTCTCGTCAAAAATGCTTGCTGCAAACCAACAGCTTTGCTCTGACAAAATCGCGGGGAAAAACATGCAACAAATCCTGTGGATCATGGAAACAAACACATACAACCTGTGCCATGCACGGTCTCATTCAGTCGTTGGGTGTCACAGCATGGCAGGTCTGCCTTGACTTCGGAAAGCACGTGCTTTCATGAATAATTAAGAAGCAGGCTCTTCTCATAGGATAAGAAAACTCTGCTACGAATAATAATGAGAAACCGTCGCATCATCACTCTACTAGCAGAAGTTTTATTTTATTTTTACTTTGAAATATCAAAAAGAAACAGTCATTTACATGTAGTCAATATATATAAACTATTAATTGATCAAATTTACAGAAATGGTACTTTCACATGATATACAGTTAAAGTCAGAATTATTCGCCCCCCTGAATTATTAGCCCCCCTGTTTTTTCCCCCCAGTTTCTGTTTAACGGAGAGAAGATTTTTTCAACACATTTCTAAACATAATAGTTTTAATAACTCATCTCTAATAACTGATTTATTTTATCTTTGCCATGATGACAGTAAATAATATTTGACTAGATATTTTTCAAGACACTTCTATACAGCTTAAAGTGACATTTAAAGGTTTAACTAGGTTAATTAGGTTAACTAGGCAGGTTAGGGTAATTAGGCAAGTTATTGTATAACGATGGTTTGTTCTGTAGACTATTAAAAAAAATATAGCTTAAAGGGGCTAATAATTATGACCTTAAAATGGTGTTTAAAAAATTAAAAACTGCTTTTATTCTAGCTGAATTAAAACAAATAAGACTTTCTCCAGAAGAAAAAATATTATCAGACATATTGTGAAAATTTCCTTGCTCTGTTAAACATCATCTGGGAAATATTTTTAAAAAATATATATATAAATCAAAGGTGGGCTAATAATTCTGACTTCAACTGTATATCGTTATCAGGATATGAGATGACTTATATTGTGATATAATAGTTTTGTCATATCGCCCAGCCCTATTATAACATTTTAAATCTAAAATTTCAATTATAAATTACTGCCTAATTTCCATGGTTTTCTAAGCCAGGTACGATATGAGGCATAAATATAATGCAGTACCTTCAAATTTATGATGCAGGTAGTCGACATCAGTGATGAAGCTATTGTAAGGCAGCAGGAAGCCCACTCCAGCCAGGAGCATGGCAAAGTAAATCCCATGGTAGCGATCATCTGGAACGGCCTCTTCAAACACTACACACACACACAAATTACAAACACAACAACTGACAGTTATAAACAAAAGTCCTGTCCTCATTTTGTTTGTATGATATACTAAAATCTGTTAATATTTTATAAGTTAATATTTTATTAGTTGTTTTATTATATGTTAATATCAATATTAGTTTCTCAGCTGGTGTGTTTCTCTTTGAAGTCTATTTATTAATATGTATGAGATGCTTGGCATTTTGCTCGCTCTCTCTCTCTCTCATTCACTCTCTTTTTCTCTCTGGATGAGGAACTGACTGATGAAGGCACTTCTGCTCATCTTGCTGGCTTTATAATGCTTGTACAGCTTTATAGTATTTTATAGTATAATAGTATTTTAGTTTAGAGATGTAAGAAATAAAATCAGGTTTATAAATGTAAATTCTGAATTTGTGAAATATAAAATGACTGAGTTATAAACATTTGAAAGAATAATGATAAGTAAACCTGAACTTATAGCTCACAATTCTGACTTTCCTTCAGAATTATTCATTTATTAATTTTCTTTTTGGCTTAGTCCCTTTATTAATCAGGGGTCGCCACAGCGGAATGAACCGCCAACTTATCCAGCATATGTTTTTCGCAACAGATGCACTTCCAGTTGCAACCCAGTACTGGGAATCTAGAATTATTATGAGATATTAACATTATAACATAGAACTGTTACAATAAAAAAAACCTCATGAATCAGATTTGTAAGATGTAAACTTGCATAAAAATGATAAGAAAAATCTGAATAGTTAAATGGGATAAAGTATAGCCCAACATATTCTGATCCTGGAACATCATTCCTGTTAGGAAACTAAATCCAAGCCAAATACCTACAGATAAACATAAGGCTAACAGAGAGTTATTTCTAAAATCAGATGGAAATAATAGGTGAATAATAATGATGTATATTACTAAACTAGACATAAACAATTAAACTGTCCATCAAAGCTGACTGGATGATTGAGATGATGCTCCAGGATCAACAAAGATACTGATCCAGGAACATGTTGCACTTGATAAAATCAGTTGTTGCTGCATGTTACAATGAAGACGCCTTGCATTTCTGAGCATACATTTTGAAAATGGCTCTTGAGTTTGCATTTCTTATTTTGTATATTATAAAATATATAATATATTTTATTTATTTTTTCATACAGCATTATGTCTAATATCAACCTCCAAAGAACCAGAGATCAAGAATTAACCAGTTCACAGATCAGTTAATGTAATAAGCACAACCTCTGTAACCAGGCAACATGAAGACACAGCACATAACATGATTAGACCCAGCTAGTACATGCCAAATAATGTCACCATTGCAACCAATCCATGTCAAACCAAAATCAGCATTAAAGGGATAGTTCACCCAAAAAAATTACAATGTACTCAATTTTTACTCACCCTTAACCAATTCCAGACTTCATGGGTTTCTTTGTTTTCTGCTGAACACAAAAGGAGATATTTTGAAGAATGTTAGAAACCAGTAACGACTGACTTCCATACTAAGAAAAATAAATACTATGGAAGTCAATGGTTAGCGGTTTTCAGCTTCCTTCAAAATTTCTTCTTTTGTGTTCAACAAGTGAAGGTTTAGTAAATGATGACTGCATTTTCAGTTTTGGGTGAACTGTCCCTGTAATGCACATTCAGCTAATACAAACATGGTAATATAATATTGTATCATTATACTGAGTCAAATCACATGCAGCATAGCCTCACCAGGCTCTGAAAGGGCCAGAACTCCTTTATCGGAGATGTCTTTGCCCTGACAGTCCTCTTCCTCCAGCTGGTAGCTCTCGAAGCTGAAGCTCATCACCACGTTCCCCTCGGGGGTCTGGCCTGGGGTGGCCTGTTTACGTCTCTCTGCTCCTTTTGAGCCCATAGTCCCTCTTTAGGGCTGGGATGTCTTTCAGAAAGGCCTTTAACGGTGTGAGAAATTTGATCTGTAAGAGGATTAAAATTATTTTATGTATGCCAGAAAAGTACACTACTAGTTAGAAAACAGCATGATGTGTTAATGTTTTTGAAAGAAGTGTCTTATGCTCACCATAGCTGCTTTTATGTTATCAAAAATATGATAAAAACTGTAATATTGAGAAATTGTTTTTATGTGTTCTTTATTTATTCATGCTTGGTGGACCGAAAATCATAAATTAATCATTATGTTTGCAAACTTTTGATTCATACACTGACAAAAATGGTTCATTGCAAATTGATTACATTACAATTTCATTACAAAATTTCATATAAGTTGAATTTAAACAAAAAAATTAAGCTGAACATTACTAAATTTAATTTGTTTGTTTAAATTCAGCCCATATAAATCGTTTGCAACCATCAAAAAAATCTAATGAATTGTGATTTTCTTTTATTTAACCTATGTGTAAAAGTCCAATGTATCTACCTTTGTTAAAAGTGTTCTTGTAAGAAGTTAAATGCAGAGGTTAATTTATTTATTTACGTATTTATTTATTTATGTATTCTACTTTCTTTCTTTTTTTCAAATTATTATTATTCTCTCTCTTTTTGTTTTTTTGCTCTGATTTATTTCCTTTTTTGTTAATTATTTATTATTTTCACTAGGGGTGGGTGGGGTGGGTAATAATAGAAAATGCAGTTTGTTGGTATCCTTGTCTATAACTATGTATGCAAGATTATTTTCAACAGCTCAATAAAAATTTGATCACACGCAAAAAAAAATCTAATAAATCTAATGAATCATTTTTACAGTGTATAGTCTATCAAACAGGTTAGAAAGAATAATATAGGCTCCTTTTTAATATACAGTATTATTCAAAATATATTCCAGAAAAACTATTTTAGCATCAAGTTTTGTTTTTAAATAAACACAGCCTTGGTAGACTGTAAAAAAAGATCCACACAATTAATTTATGTCCCAACATAAATCGATAAAGTTAACTTTCAAATTTAAGTGGATTGAACATAAAACAATTAAGTTATCCCAAAATAATCTCCAGCATTGTGTTGTTTCAGCTCATTTTAAATAAGTAGTTTGCACAAACAGCAAAATAATAATTTTTTGTGTGTAAGTATAGATATTGTTCAAATAAAATACATTTCAGATTTCAAATTCAGTAAATAATATTATATTATTTATTTAAAATTTCAGATGTTGTGCATTTAAAGTAAATGTATTTAAACATTATTTTAAAGCAACGGTTCACCCAAAACTGAAACTTCTGTCATGATTTACTCACCCTTCAATTGTTCCAAACCTTTGTGAGTTTCTTTATTCTGTTGAACACAAGATATTTTGTAGAAAGCTGAAAAACTGTAACCACTGACTTCCATAGTATTTGTTTTTCGTACTAAGTCAATGGTTACAGGTTTTCCGCTTTCTACAATTCATCTTGTGTTCAACAGAATAAAGAAACCCATAAATGCTTATAACCACTTGAGTTGTGAGTAAATTTTCATTTTTGGCCAAACTATCTATTTAATATAGTTTTATTAATTTATTATAAAACTATGTCCTCTACCCATACATAATTATCATCACATATTAATCTTAACATCTTAAACAAAAAAACAATATCTAAGGATGGTTCCATGCATGTTTTAATTTATTTTTGCAAGCATCTCTGATGTACATCAGGTTCAATACACACTTTATGGGCATAATAACTTTTGATTGTACTCTTTTATATTGTTATAATTCACTGAGATGAAAGGACCCTGTGATGTCCAATTGGCTCTAGTGACCGAACACTGAAATGTAATAACAGCATGTGAAGAGCCGCCTCGAGCCACTGTCTGTGAAGTCAGCCATGCCATTTGACATTTCACTTTTGGCTACATGCAGCAAAGTAATATCCTTTTCTATTTGCATACGAATGCATGTGCATCACTACTCATGTATTGTCAAGGGACATACTGCATTTCT
Source organism: Danio kyathit (assembly GCA_903798195.1). Lineage (NCBI taxonomy): Eukaryota > Metazoa > Chordata > Actinopteri > Cypriniformes > Danionidae > Danio > Danio kyathit. The sequence continues at coordinate 51,785,123 of LR812521.1, read as the reverse complement.
GTGTGGTTTATTTTAGGAAAGGAGAGTCAGACGCTCTCAAATAAAAGAAAATCTATTTTCCTAATGCAAATCAGCCTCTTCCAACAAGCAGAGCATTGGCCAGGATGCCACATGATATTGAAATTTTCTTCGCCTTGGAAATCTGCCAATGTCTTTGAAGGAGGATGGGGCCAGCAGTGTGCGACTGCTTCAAAAGAAAAGCAATCTTTGATATCAGTGTTACGTCACTGACTGGGCACATTTTGTGCCTCGTCTGACCGTGTTGCTTTGTGTAAATAGTGAATAAACCAACTGGAAATGTTTAGCATCAAACTGTCGATCATTTAACTTTGTAAGCAAACAAAGATGTACGACATATTCACCAAGCTGTCGTGCAGTCCATATTATCACAGTGACTCATGTTGTTTAACTAAGATATAGCATATCAACATGCAAATAAAAGGCAGGAGCAGCACCTGCTTCTGAACTGTCAAGACCTGCCAATCATTATAGACTCCTCCTATTACTATTGATGAGCAGTAAAGACATAATAATAGCATTTATAAATATATATTAAATTATAAAAAAGCTTTCTAATAGGATACGGAGCTGATGAATGCAGATGAAGTATGCAATTTAAAAGACCTTGATTCTCATATGCATTGTTGTGTATTTGTGTATAACCTAATTTAATAAGTGAAGTTTGTGTGGGAATTTGAGTTTTTACAAAACAAGATGCAAGGGACTTAATCAGAATTCAAATGCAGTTTCTATGAAAACTTTTGTTCCCGTATACCATGGTTTTTATTGTAGTAAAAATGTAGCACTCGTGTTTTCTGGAGTATTGATTACCTCTTTTGTATAATCATATTAATACAAATGTCATGGTTATAAACTATTGTTAATTTAGCCAACCAAGGTTAATTTGTGGATATAATTAGTTTAACTACAATAAATACTTTATACACTATGGTTAGCTTACATTTCATAAGGGCAAAATAAACTAATCAACTTAGCTAACATGATTAATCAACGCTAGCTGCAAGGCTAATAAAAACAGCTGTATATCAACACACGCCTTCCCGTGGACACATCACTTTTCTTCTTATCAAAACGTTCACTCGTGGGAGAAAACCTTATTATTTACTCAAAAATCGATATCTGCTTTATTTACCGTGCCTTGTTATCGCAGCACATATTTCCATTATTCATCTAGCAGCGGTCATGCATCATTTTAAGACAAAAGCGATCCATTCATCAGACAGACAACAGGTTAAATCTTACCCCCGAACAGTCAGATGCGTCTT